>VZTB01009512.1:62442-152500 GCA_013397245.1 Thryothorus ludovicianus
AGGAAGGAAGGAAGGAAGGAAGGAAGGAAGGAAGGAAGGAAGGAAGGAAGGAAGGAATTTCTTGTCTAGGAGCAAGGGGGAGGAGAGACAGGCTCAGCCCTTTTGCATTACCTTTGGATGTTAGTCAAGGTTATGTCATAACGCATAACTTACCCTTTACTTAAATAACATAGATAAAGAGTTTCACTTTTCACTTTTCCCTTCATTCAATTGCAGCACTTTTGTCTTTAAATCATGCCCTTAAAACACTTGTGTTTTGTGTTTTGTTCTAGTTATGTGCACCAGGACTGCAGCTCAAAAGTAAACATACCCTTCAAATTCTCTTCTAGATTAGACTGTAGATCTTAATGATCTTGACAGATAAATCTTCAGACTCCAGATTTACTTTCTCCTCCCTAGTTCTCATTTATTCTGTATTAGTTGTTTAGATGATTGTACAATCATTTGTCAATAAAATGAAAGGATATTCTGAGGAGGGGTCATAGGAAAGAAAAGAGAAATCCTTGATGATATCCTATGGGCTTCTGAGTACCTGATCTGAAGTCAAATGAAGCAAAGAGAGTCTGTCCAGTTGACGCTGGGCTTTGGAGGATGACTGCACTGCTTCACTGTTTTTCTGTTTCAAGACTAAAACCTGGATCAACAGAGTAATGTCAGTGCCTAAGTGCTCTTTTATTTGCCCAATTTCAAGCAGCTATTCAGCTTCTTGCTCGTCCTCAAGTACCTGCAGCCCTTCACCACTCAATCTGCCAGTGGAAGCTCTTGTTGTGTTTGCTGCAGGCGTGTCCTTACAGACTCCTAGAAGCCTACAAGCCTAAGACACAAACCCCACTGGGTTCACTCAGTACTTGTACACTGTCTCTCTTGTATGTAAAATGTTCCTCAGTCCTGTCTCGTGGAAGTGTTTTCCCCATTCACCAGTTAATTGCTCTCCTCTGCTTGCCACATTTGTCCCATTTGCCATGAGTGTATCTGAGCCATAACAGGGGATGGAGCTATTGGTCAGTGTGTTTTGCTGGAGTTGTTGCATCATGCATAAAAAAAACATTGTCCTTTGTGTGGAGAGAAGGAAAAAGGCAGTCTCTAGTTGAAGAGGTGAATAAATACAGAGGTGAATAAACACAGCAATAAAGCCCTCCAAACACTCCTAAAACATTCTGAAAATTGAAGCTTGCATCATGTATTCCTCTCAGGCATTCAGTATTGCCTCCGTAGTGCCTCCTAGAGTAGCACAGTCCAAGCACAGGCTGGTGGGAATCATCTTCCTAAACATCTGCCTTTCTTTGACAGTGTACAGGCAGTGTCAGTGCATGACTTGGAGCTCTGGATTCTGGTAGGAGACAGACGGGCTGAGAATTAGGTGTTCTCGTCATGGCATCATCTGTGGTGAAACTGGTTTCAAGCAGGAACTGTTTTTTCAGTGTCCTGTACAAAACCAAGGACATAGTCAATACCTAATTAATAAATTCTGTACTTGGACTGTAGCCAGGACATTCTGAAGTGCCAAGAAGTAATGACTTTGGGTTTTATTGGCTGTTAATATTAAAAACAAAGGATACAGTTACACTGTTTTGATCAGCAAGAGTTCAAACATTAAAAGCTAGTTCCCTGAAAATTGTGGACTTATCTTAAAATAATGTGATTTTAAAAATTAATTAGTTGAGGCTTCTTTTTATTTGTTCTTTAGGGTGTTTTACTTTTTCAGGTGTAGTTGAGTCATGCTTTTGAACTTCTTTTGCACAGGAACTAACATCTTTATTTTCTTGGTGAAAGACATTCTATCATAAGCATGACTGGAAGCTGGAGCTTTAAGGAACAACAACTATCAAGAGTTGGCAACAGTAAAGTCATTGCCAAGAGGAGAGAATCCAGTTTGCTGTAATATTTCTGTAACTGGGTGACCCTGTTCACTCACTGGTTTATTGCCAGCATTTTCTGTGTCTAAGTCATTTATACTATGATAATTTGCAGCAGGCAGCAGAGCAGATAATGAGGAAGAAGAAGAAGAAGAGGAGGAAGAAGAAGGCTCAGAATCAAGTAGTCCTCCTGTTTCTTACCAGATGAAGCCTCCCCCAGAAGGATGTTGCACTACTGATGGTAAGAGTACAAACTGTGCTGTCAGAAGCATTTGCCCTTCTGAAAAGGGTAGAATTTGGGCTATTTCCCCTATGATTTGTCAGAATGAGAAAATCTATATGATACAGAAATCCTAAAAATGTCAGTGTTCATTACCTGCCAGATGAAGCTGGATTGCTCTCAGTTGCTCTTCTATTTGACAGGGTCTTTGTCAGTATCAGATAAGCATTTATGTTGGAATGCCTGGCACAAGGACAGAACTTTTGTTCTCTTAGGCAACATAGCCTTTAAATTATTGAGTTTGCAGGCACGGCCATTTGCTAAAAGTGTGATAATTCTTACGGCTTTATCACCACTCTTCTGTTTAAAGCGTATCTTATTCTATGAAGCTGTAACAAAATATTTGAAAACCCAGGAAAAGCTGGTGAAATTCATGAGATTTTGGAACTATTTTCTCCCTTTTTGAATGTCTGACCTAAGTTATGATGATAGTGATGAATCCCATAAATATGTAGGTTACAAACTACCTCTATGAGAAACTTTATTGTACATTTTCAAGTTTTTGTTGGTTTATACTGACCAAAATGCAGAGAAGAAAATCATCTTTTAGTATGCCCTTGATCTTAGAGGGTAAGACTTTGTTTTTCATTAAAAAGATAGGAAGTCCTTTAATGAAGACAACTGTGAGCAGGAAACAAAAATATCTTGTTAACTTAAAATAAATGGAACTGATTTTTTCTAGGTTTCTGCCAGGCTGGTAAAGATTTGAGACTGGTTTCAATTTCTAATGAACATATTGAGGTGCCATCTGGATTTTTACTCGTTGGTGCAAAGTCACCAAATTTGCCTGATCACCTGTTGGTGTGTGCTGTGGATAAAAGGTTCCTGCCCGATGACCACGGGCGCAATGCCCTGTTGGGTGAGTGCCTGGCTGCAGTAAGTGGGTGCTTCTGTGGCTTCTGTTAATAGCTCGTTGTTTATTGAGTTCAGCTGATCTTATTTCTATTCCACATCTACAGTAATGCTCACAGGTCATGCACAAGAAGATACAAGTCAGAGGTGGCTGTGTTTGCTTTGGAAAGATACTGAGGGAGCCACTTCATTAGAGATTCCTCACCACCTTCTGTTCATGGGTCCAAGGCTAAAGTCATTATTTGACTGGTGCATGTCCTGCTTGCTGGATCTGCACCTCTGGTACCTGGACTGGTTGAACTGCTGCCTGTGTCTGTTTTAGCTTTCCAAATACTGATGTGTATTTGGACTGTAGGCCTGTCAAGTGGAAATTTCAGGCTCTTACATACATGGAAATAGTTTAATGATAGTTTAGACTACAAAAAATTATGACCATTTCAATTTACCTATTTGAGATAGGGAAAATATTCTCCACTGTATTTGAACAATAACCTGAGTTCTGGATCCTAACCTATGACTTTTTGCTATCATCACAATATAAATAAATATGAGTGATTGTAAGTTGAAATTTTTCCTATATGTGTAAACAGTTAATACTGTGTGTGTTTGAAAAATACTCTTAGGAGAATGCTTCAATTTATTGTGTTTAATCTACTTAAAAGTTTAATGTCTGACATAAAAATAGATCCTTCTATCTATTTTTATTATAGTCTTTCTGATTGCCATTAGCTTCGTCCAAATCAAGCCAAATAGGGAAGATCTGCAATCATATGAATTAATTAAATGAATATTAATGCTATTTAAATTGAATATTTTTATATTGAGAAAGGCGGTGCATAATTGGAAGGGGAACTCATTTTGCAATCAGACACTCTCAGGTTCGTATATATTGTTTTCATAATTAACCAAAAAAAATGATGCATCATATATGTGCACCAGTCTGAGCTTTGAATAGCAAAAGGGAAAAATTTCCCAAGAAATTTAAGGTTTCTTTCAAAAACACTGAGGAATATGACAAGAACTCAATTGTTAGCTCAGTTTGAGCAGCTCTTCAAGGCATTTGGGTTGACAGTGGAGTGTGAAGGTGCATAATGTGATTCTGTGTACAGTAATTTCTTTCCTATGTGATCTGGTAGAGTTGGATTGGTCACAGTGCATTTGACCAGTGATTGTAAAAGAATTAGGAGGGTTGTAAATCACCCACGTGTTGTCATTTTAAAGATAAAGACAGGAATGTTGTACCACTCAAGTCATTCAGTGCCAGCACTGTTAACAGCTTAAGCTCCTTAGGCTGTTAGCAGAGAGGAAGTCGTGTATTTGTTAATTGCGTGCTAAACAAGAACAGAAAAAGGCAACAGGAACATAATTAGGAGGGTTTTATGCTACTTGCATCCTCAGTTTGCTTATTTAATACATTTTAGTTTCCTGAAACCATTTAAATGCTTATTTTTGACTGTTATACACCTAAACCCCAGTGAACCATGTTCTTTTGCAGAGGATTCTAGTAACTCTGTAGTATGACTTTTATGTATTCTGCAACAAGCTCAAATATAAAAGAACTTACATACTTTAAGACCTAAAGTCTTCATCTGGAAGCTGGAGATAAAATAATGTTGCTGGTCCCTAATCTAATGAAAAAAAATACATATCATTATGCATATCTAATAAAAAAAAGTCATACTAACATGAAGACTGTATACTATTTGTACAGTAGATCATACTGTAGATAGAAATGATTGTTTGATTCAGGTTTTCATATGCCAGTGCAAGTCAAATCAGGGGAAGCAATATTAGAAGCAGACATGAGTAGTCTCGTGGTTTTGGACACAGAGTGGTATAAAAAAACAGAATCATAATTGTTCTAAAGCACAGTGATCTCTGTCTGGCAGTAGATTTAAAGTGAAAATATGTCATATGAAAAAAGGAAAATACTCGGCGTCTTGCTTTTCAAGACAGCATAGAAGCCCTATTTTTGGTATTCTGGGTTTAGGCAGTACTCCATCAAAAATGTTGGCCTTTTTAAACAGCCTGGAAAGTGGTCCCTTCAAACCTTTGTAAATTTTGAGGGAAATTGAATTGGATTAATTTTAAATTGAAATTAGCTGTCATGACTCAGAATATATATCCCACACTTTTAGTAAGGCTTGTTGGTGTTACAGATGCAAGATTTGTAACCCTTCAACCTCACTAGGGTTTTTTTTGCCTAATTTCATGCTTTTTTCTCTTAATTTACTGTATTTTTGTAAGGCAACAGTTACTCAGTACTGTCGATTTTTTTCAAAAGGGTTTATTTAAAGAGAGAAGACACCAATGAGTCACCCAATAGTTTCCTGATTCCTTATGGTCTCTGCACATGTTTGTGAAGCTGCCTGTGGATTGTACAAAAAGACCAGAAGAAAGCAGGAAATGTCTCAGGGCCAGATTTTGACTTATGATCCTGTTCCCCTTTGGGGCTGTTGTTATTCCTCTGGGGCATGTGCCATTTTATTGATAATGCTACTAAGTTGTCCCACCATCAAGGTAAACGTGCTTGTGATTTGAAAGTCATTTCTGTTGGAGGTTGTTTTCTTTTTTAGTTTTTGCAATTGATGTATTATTCTATAGGAAGAGAACCTCGACAGTTTTTGGAAAAGATATATTTTTGACAAGGAAAATATTTTCTGTCTTTAGGCATGTTCCTCTTATGATTCTGTTAGAGCATCTGTTAGGTGTAGCTGCTTTGCAAAATGGATTCAGATTTTTGCTTTTAGGAAGCTGTTTCTTGGGTTTTATGCAGTCTAAAGGAATGCTTAGATGGAGGAAGTGATCTGTGGTAGTGAGATATTTTTTGTTTCCTAATTAAAGCAGCAAACATATATCAATCCCAAAGTTTTTTTTCCTCTTCTTTTTCTGTTTTTGTTTTTTTTCTAGTTCTTGCTCTTCAGGGGAATCTCTCATAATAAACAAAGCAACTATTCACCCATCATTTTCCAGGAGACCAAACAACTGTCTACTTTCCTATCAGGGAACAAGAAATCCTTTTTTTTTTTTTTCCAGTGAGTCCCTGAGGTCAGAATGACAGAGGAAAAGATTAGTTTGCTTGCATTGTATGCTGTATGTCAGATGAAAACATTGTAGTATAAAATACTGTGACTGCTTCTTATAAATATGCAATGATCTCTTGGGCTTTTGTAACAGGACTGAGTTTCCATACAATGGAGCTCTCCAGCTTGACCATATTGATTTTATTCATTTTTTAAACTTAGAACTTCAGTCTTCAAATGGAGTGGTGTAGGTGGGAAAACCATGAAGCATTGTCAGTGTTTGTGTGCCTTCTTCTGTGAGTAGAACAGAAAAGAAGTACTTGTGGTGAAAAGTTGAAAATATAATCATTCTTTGTTTTAGCAAGCTGCAGACTTTCCACCAAAATATTAATGTTAATTAAAAGCCTGTTACTTATTTAAAAGAGAAACAAGAAGATAATTTTCTGCTACTTTATGAAAGATTTGATTATGAAATACCAAGTGGATGTCCTTCCATTCTGAGCTCCTCTCTTTATCCATGCCACAAGCTCACTGTTGATCCAAAGGAACCATTTTATCAGTGAGAAGGTAGGTCAGGTTTCATAACCTTTTGGTCCAAGGTCCTTCTTCAGAGCACAAGGTCCCTGCTGTGGAAGAGCTTTTTAAATTATGGACAATTGATCATTGTGATGTGAGCAAATTCAAGCAAATGCATATGATAAATCACAGATACAATCAAACACCTTTTGATTAAACAAACTTCAGAGGGGAACAGCCTTCAGTCACAACTGAACTGAGCTCAGTATGAACCAATGACCGAAAGGTGAAAGGCTTTTAGCCCCTAAACTCCAGGCATTGATTTCTAATTCTCTTGTGAAATCAATCCCATGACATAGATATATTGAGTCCCCTTCTGGCTGCCCCAACTCCCTGACCTTTGTCCTCTCTATAATGTATGGAAGAATATTTAATGCAGCTTGTTTATGAAACAAGCTGTCCCCTCTATCAGCTGCTGCCTTGGGCCATGGCATGAACAGGGCTTTCAGAGGAGGATGATGAAATGTTTGGATTCCCAGTGTTACTCTATCTGCCACATAAAATGCTCTGGGGTGGCAGAACCCTGCCATGAGAAATGACTGAACAGCATTTTATTGCACTGGAACTATAAGAGCATGCTGTGTTCTATCTGTGCTGTCAGGGCTGAGCTGCATTAATGAGGCAATGGCTGTCACCAAAGAGTGTCAGTCAGAGGGAATGGGATGGAAAAAGGTGTAGGCACGAGATTAAAAGAAAGGACAGAGTCTTACTCAGAGGGGCTGGAGAAACTTGAGGTGAAAGATGATAATTTGACTTAAAGGAAAATTAAAAAAATAAACTTATGAAATGTCCTCCAAGGGCTTTTCAAAACAAGTGGACAATTTATATCTGTTTGATCCTTACTAGGCCTCACTTGTCTGCTGTATAGAGTGTAAACTAATCTTCCAGTAGATGCTGCAGGGTTAAGAATAGTTGATTAGGAAAAAGGATTTTCTTCAGGTAGAAATTATTGCTAAATCTAGTTTGGACAGATGTAATTTACATCTGAACAAATGACAAGATTTTTTGTCTACCGTCCAGCTTGGATTGAATAAATAGTTCAATATTTGGCTTTGTCTAGACACCTCCAACAAAATGATAAAACCTAAAAAGTGTACTTTTGGAAACAAACAAAGACATATTTGAAAATATGTACAATATTGTAAGTGGCAGTCAAGCAAAAATTGTAATGCTGCTCTCTGTGCTGCCAAATATATGAGAAGTTTTCATTTTCTAGGAAAAAACATTTTTGATGATTTCTTAACTGGCATAAAAGGCATGCAAACTCTACAGCTTTTGCCACATCCGTTCTAATTTTGTTTCCTTTTGTTGTTGCTTTTATTGCAGCTACTCAAGTCTCTGTGATGTTAGACAGATGCTTTTGTGCTGACTGATATAACACAGAGGATTCTGCAGAGTCATGACTTGTCCTGATTTTATGAGTCACAATGACTTTTATCATCCCACTGACTAGGATCAGAGAGATAATAGGCAGCTTTCAATGGTTGTTAGCCACTTGTTCCCATGGATACCAGACCAAGCTCCACATCAACTTTTGTTTTTAATAAATTCTTTTGAACCTTCTGAAAACTAATAAAAGTGCTCAGGTGAAAACCAAGCAACAGGTGTTTACAGAGCATTATGTTTCAATGCTTGTACTTTACAGAAAGAAAAAAGTATTGACTGTTAGTTTGTAAATTTAATTTGAGATGTGTGATTAAAATAAGAAATTTCATAAATGGTTCTGAATTTAATTTATTATATTATTGTTCCTTTATTCCAGTTTTTTTTCTTTTCAATGGTATTATCCACCTTATGTGTAATATATTTGCTTTATTTTTACCATGTTTAAATTCACTGAATTGACCCTTTTCATTTCAATTCCTATTACTGCACATGAAAAATGTGCATTGCATATGATTAAAATGAAAGAAAAGGTCATACTTCAGGTCTTGTGTAGGGAATAGAGAGAAAATTTCCATGGGCAAGATCATCTTTTAATTGGTCAGTGTAGGATGATACTAATTTTAATACTAAGTATTTTCAGATAGTTGCATTAGTCTGATGGAAGATGCAAATGTCTTACGTAATACTTTGTAAAATGGACAACAAAAAGAACCTTAATGTGTCCGTGTGAGCAGTGCCCTTTATTTACAATGCTAATGACATCAGCACCATGAGCCCCTTGTTGAGGCTCAAGCTGTGTATCTCAGAAGGAGAGGAAATGGCAGTATCCCTGGAAATGCCCCATCAAGGCTGAGTACAAAAAGCTTTACAGGGAAGGACTGTGTCTCTGTTGTGTCTATAAAGTTGCAGACACTTTGTTCCTGTAATCATAAATAGTTTCAACTGCTGTGAAGTGCTGACACAGTCCAGCCGTAATTTGACAAAGCTATTTTAAATTAATAGCCCTGGAATGCTTTAGTATTTTCTCCTCTCTAAAACAGCATCTGCAGTAGGAACTTGGTACTTAAATATGTTAAGATATATTTAAATATAGTAGGTTAAATGTACTTAATTTCTTGAGATTTGATTGCATTTTTCATTGGATTGAGGGAAGTGAAATTCAGTGAAATTGAATATGTCAGTAAAACTGAAAGAGAAGCAGGTACTTGCTGTGGTGCTGAATAGGACTGGGGCTAAGCAATTGACTCAGTGCTCTTCAGTCAGAAACTTTTCACAGGTAGGTAATAAATAGGAATTGTTACCTTTTTCTATAGGAGAAAATGAAAAATATGTCCCATTTTATTTTTTTTTTAAATGCGGGGCTGTGTTTTTGCCGTCTGTTATCCCAAATGCAATACACTTTCTGTACAAAGTGCAAGTACTTTTTTTGATGAAAATGTTAATAAAAAATTCACACTGTGAAAAAAAAAAAACCCAACCAAAAAACCCCAAAACATAAATACAGACTTTCCTCTGGAAAGAATCGTGTTTAAATATTATTAATAGTGACCTACCTATCTCATTGGATTATGTGTATTGTTTATTTTATCAGGCTTCTCTGGCAATTGTGTTGGCTGTGGCAAGAAGGGTTTCTGCTACTTTACAGAATTCTCAAATCACATTAATCTTAAAGTGACCACTCAGCCCAAGAAACAGAAACACTTAAAGTATTATCTGGTCAGGAATGCACAGGGAGCTCTGACCAAAGGATCTGTAATCTGCTGGAAAGGGGCAGGTAAGATAATGAAGCTGTCTTCCTCGAGCTCTGGTTTTCATCATCCAAGCTTAGCTATCACGGGGACTGGCTCTGTGTAAAGGCCTAAGAGATCATTTGAGAGACTCTTTAAAGCCAGGTGACTGCTGGAGCAGCTGTAAAAGCCATTGTCTGACCTAATGTGAGTCTGGCATGTCTGAAGACGTTGGTTCCTTCATTCCAAGTGCTAATGCTAATTGCCATTCTAAGCAATTCATGTGTGAAATTATCAGAAAGATAAAAAAAGTTGGGTTTTTTTTTTGTTAAAGAGTTCAGAGGCCGTCAGTCTTCAACCAGTACCTGCTCAAGCACCTTGTTCCAATTGCCAGAAAGTTCAGGCCTCTCAGGAAGCACCTCCAGTGAGCCTCTGCAACCTGCAAATCCCAGTGCTCCAGCTGGGACTCAGCAAACAGGTATCTCTTAGAAGGAAAACACCTGGGGTTCCACTTCCACTTCACTCTACTGTGCTTGTGTATTGGCTTGACTTGTGTGAAAGCAAGGCAAACAAGTAAGCACATTGCCTAATAAAACAAGTTGAATAGAGTTAGAGATCTATTGCAAACAAAGAGAGCAATTATACTTTGAAGGCTTCTCGCTGTCCATTTTCTCATGTCAGGTTTATGTATAATGGTTAGCAAATAGGAAATAGGTGTTCTGCAGCTTGCACACTGTTCTGCAGCTTGCTCACTGTTGAACCAAACAAACGTTTTTAAAAGCCCTCATTTCTAAAATGTTTTTCCAGCTGTCACATGTCTGGTTACAGATGACAACTGTTACAGGATCCAGGGTAATTTTAGCTTTTTTTGTCTGATCCAGTCTATTTTATGGTATTACCAGAATCCTTTTCATTACATGGACATCGGCTTAAAAGCTTGTGAATTTTTTTCTCCTGCTGAGAAAAGTGACTTTAATATTAAAAAACAAGCTAATGGTCAGTATCTGAAACTTTCTTTGTATTAAAACTTCCTTCTGAGACCTTTACTTTTCCATTAACTTGACATAAATGAAAGGTGATAGATGATAGAGGCTAGAGTGGTCTCTCTGAGCTTCTTCTTAATGAAAACAGCTCTTTAGTGTCTTGTGACAATTACAGGTTTTTCATGGGTTTTTACACAAGGGACCTGAAGCACTTCTGTGGCGGTTATATTCTGCTAAAAGATTGCCTTTTTTTTTTTCTCGGATGTTAAAAAAAATTAATTACAAGCATATTAGGCTTAAGAATGCTTCCTTTTTCTTTTTTTTTTTTTTTATGCAGCATATCTAAAAAATCTTAGAAAGAAGAAGATTAGGATGGAGGCTTAGTAAATTTTAAACATCTCTCTTTTGCCTGGTTCCTGAGTAAACTTTATGTAAGAGCCAGGATCGTGCAAAGAACCTATAGCTTCTGACATATGCATTTAATTGAAGAATCAGATTTTGCCCAGGCACTAACTGGGAGTAGTGAATTGTTTCATTCAGCATTGTATTCACCCTTGAGCAGATCCCGATGGCTCTATTAAAGTAAATGATGAAATGATTGGTTTGTTACATAGCTGAGAATCTTGACCTAGAAATGCTAATATAAATACTTTGGGATTTTTCTCTTGTCAGCTGCAGCCACAGATCACATCCCTTCAACAGCAGCATTCAGCTCAGCAGTTTATAATGGCAAGGAATCACCTAAACAGCAGCTGATGAAAAATAACCTCTCTGCTCTGACAAGACCTTCAGTGTTAGGTATTTGTATGGATTTGTTGTTTAATAACCCTAAACTCTATGTGTATAACAGAAGCATTGAACAAACTGTATCACGATTGTAATTTTCTGAATGAATAGAAATTACCATTCCCATCCAAATCCTTTCTGACCACAACACTGTTTTCTGTATTAATTTCCAGGAAAAAAATTTTCTTTGTATGTTTTCAGCCACAGTTTTATTACAGTTCATAATACTAACTGGAGTTTTCCCTCCTATTAATAGTTCATTCATTTAATAGAGACACAGACCAGATTCTGAATCCAGGTTCTTAAAGAATGTATCAGTTTGCATTGATTTCGCCAACAGATTTTGTGGAGGGAATTAAGAAACATTTATAAGTAATCACTCATACAATGATTCCTTTTGCAGTTCCTATTGAACTGTTGCAGTTCACCTTGGGATGGAGAGCTAGACTTTGGCTACTGGCTCCAAATTCAAGAAACTGTCCTCACTGTAGCATTATTATCATGATTTTTGTTAATTGTTTTCTGTCACAAACTGTGTCACTGGCTTGTTCAAGGAAGAAAATTAGTTTTCATATGGCTAGAAACAAACTGTAGCTCTATTTTAGGATAAGTCTTCCCATGTTTCCCTGCTGGTATCACAGACAAATTCTCCTTCTCTGCCCATTGAGGCTCTTAATCTCTTTTTTACATGCAGGAGCACATTGTTGCTGATTCATTTCAGAAGGATTAATTTCACATATCAACATATCTGCAGGAAAGGGCACAGCACTGTCAGATAAAAAATTCTTTGTATTGCTGTAAGAGTCTTGTGGTTTGGTTTCCTGGCATAGCGCTGGGACAAAGTGAGAGGATGAGCAGCACAAATGGCCAAAGGCTGCCCTCACATGGTAAAAGTGTAAGGGACAAAGTCGCTGGAAATCTGTGTGTGAGGGCCTGCAGGAGAACAGTCTTCTTTTAGATCTGAAGACCTCGGGTTTATCTTTAATTTTAATAAATTTTTCGAGATCAAACCCACACTTTTTATGCTAACTCGCATTTTATGTGGGACTAACCATTCTGCCAGGAGATATAACCCTAGCAGGTGAAGCAGTGTTAGACCTCTGTGTAGTCATGTCCAGAAACAGAAACAGCTCAATCCTGCAAGTTTCTGAGCAATTCCTGGAGGACCATTGACTCACAGTAATTATAAATACCTGATGTTAATGGAAGCTCATCTTTCTAGTGAGTTTGCAGGAGTGCACAAGGAGACTCAAGAAAGTGATGAAGGAAAATTAAAGAAATTAGTCATCAGGATCTCCTGGAGAAACTGTGAGAAAGTTGTTTTTACAGAAAAAAAAATTGAAGCTATACTTTGGTAGGAGGAAGGTGTAGAAGTAGTTTGATAGGAGTTAATATGGAATAAAATCAAAAGTGAAATCAGCAAGAAGTGGCAAAAATCCTGTAAATGGGGAAATTGTTGAAAAGAACCCTTGGGAATATTATTTTTCTATAAATTACATGTTACACTGTGTCATGTGTTCAGAAATAAAAGGAGCAAAATGCACACAGTTTTGACTTCAAAATATCAATACTTTTAAGAATTCTTAGTATGTCTCTTACTGTACTTATACTGTATTTTTCTTAGTAGAGAGAAAGCATTGGTATAAGCTAAGGAAAATCTGGATAATTAAGAGTTCTCTGCACCAGAAATTTCCAAGAAATTTAAGCAGGACACGATGAAGTAAAGTAAACCACACAAAATTGTTGTCTTAATAGACTTGACCTTTTCTACTACCATACTTGTTAAATACATTCAGTCTATCAAAACATATTGAATTACCATGCACAAACCTGTATACATTTTATTCTAATATTTCTCTGAAACATTCAGGCACATTAACAAATTCAGGGCCTCCAAAAAAGCGCCATAAAGGTTGGTCACCAGAATCTCCATCATCCACTGAAACTTGGAACTTGCAGCTCAATCCACAGGCTCCAAACAGAATTAAAAATGGTAAGCTATACCCGAAGTAATGATTTTGTTTCATTACTCAGAAAATAATGGGGGGAAAGAGACATTATTTTTGACACATGCAGATTCATATGAGAGATTTCTCTGTGCTCACCTAGATGCTTTAATTCCATTGATTTGTTTTTGAGGCTCTGAGCCTGACTCTCCTTAGGTTCCAGTCACCAAATCATTAACAAATCCCAAAAGATGCCTGGGTCCAGTTTTAGACACTTTGGAGTATTAAAATTAGTATCATAACTCAGGTCCATAATAACAGTACCATCCATTGTTTCAATTATTTGTCATAATGTTCTTGGCATTTGGATTTTATAATCTAGATACATACAACAGTGACAGGCAGTGAAAGAAACACAGTTTCTCCAAAATGTTTTCTTTTAATGTACTATATTTTACACTAAAATTACCATAAAGAAGTTATGCCTTAGCAGACATTAAATCTTATTTGTTTTCTTTATTTTTATAGCAATAAAAACTGTTTAGGATGAGTGAAACTAAAGTTATCACACAGAACCCACAAATCATAACTACACAATATCACACAGGTGTCTCTATTTATGCATTCATACCTGGAACTGTTTGTTTATAAACATTTCAAAATCTTTAGATGCATGTGGGCTGTCCAGTGTTGCAGTGACATAATTAGTCCTCTAAGATACTTTGCATAATAATGTGGGTTGTAGTGACAGGTCATGAACTGTTTGATGTTTGATAAAAAGCAGTTAATACTGATAACAAATGTGAGTATGAGATGATGCTGAATAACTTCTTTGAGAGGAAATCATTACCAGGCCTAACTTCAGATATAATATTTCTTAATAATATGTCTAAAATCTTAGATGGAGGAAGCCTGTCATCTTTACCACATTCTGCTTTGGTGGGACCAGCCTCCTCTCCAATGGTGGGCTCGGGAGAGCCAGTCTCAGTTCCTGACAATTTGCTGAAAATCTGTAAAGCAAAGCCAGTTATTTTTAAAGGTAAATCCCCCAACCCCCCAACAAGGCCCCTTTTTTTTCGCAAGAGATGTAAAGATATATCCCACCCCTAAACACTGCTAATGCTGTCAATATTAAGAGATTGATTATTAAAGCTGTTTAATGCACATCTGGAAAATGACAAAACTAATATGATGTGTACATAAATTTATTTTCTAGGTCATGGAAACTTCCCCTATCTTTGTGGGAACATTAATGATGTGATAGTGAGTCCTTTGTTGTACACCTGCTACAGAAATTCACAGTCTTTATCCAGAGCATATGAACAATATGGTGCATCCACAATGCAGCCTATTTCTGAGGAAATGCAGCTGTTACTGACTGTCTACTACCTTGTTCAACTAGGTAAGATTGTTCTAAATCCAGGCAGACTACATTGAATATATTACATGCAGGCAAATGAGAAGGGGAATATTGGAGCAGGGCAGTACTAAATATGAGTCTTTGATAATGTGATATTAAACTATTTCATTCATGCTTATGGAACAAAATGAAGTTACTATGTCTTGAAGACCAGACAGATTGAATTATAAACATACAAAGTTTATTTTCTGCTATCATCTGGGACCTCAGCAGGAAAATTAAAGGAAAAGAGCTGTAATTCACTGTTCTTGCAGACAATCTGTGGTTTAGAAGTAGAATTATGATGAGACAAGCAGCACTCAACCTCTGAAATATTTCTAATTACTGATACTCAGGTTCAAATTAGGACAACTTTATCTGAGTATCACAAAGGCATTTCAAAATGAAAAAACTGCTTCACATCTGCTAAAGGCAACAGAGTCATGCATGCAGAAATCTGAAGCATGGTTTTAAAAAAAAAAAGTTTTATCTCAAAACTTTTGTCTAATTGTTTTATAATATTTCCCTCTTATGGTTTTTTTTCAGCTGCAGACCAGGTCCCTTTGATTGAGGATTTGGAGCAAATATTCACGCGCTCGTGGCGGGAATCGCACCTGTCGGAAATCCGCCAGTACCAGCAGGCTGTTCCCACCTTCCCCCAGGTGCCCGGCCACATCACCCCGGTCACTTCAGCCCAGCTGCCCTGGCTGGCAGGGCTGGCTGCCAGCTCCTGTAATGACAGTGTCCACATCATTGAGTGCAGCTACTCCCTGGCAGAAGGGCTTTCAGAAATGTTTAAGCTACTCATTGAAGGAAAATTAATAAAGACAAACTATGTGGTGATCATATGTGCCAGTAGAAACAGAGCCATTGATTCCTGCATTGTGATAACAGGTAATATCCCTAGGAATATCTCCTTGCAAAGCAGTCATTCAGTGCTGTGAAGGGTTTGGTTGGAGTTCCAGTAAGTTGCCTCACAAAGTAGAGCTTTGACCAAGCAGTAATGGGCTTTGATGAACCCAAGCTGACACTGCACAGTTGGGTTTCTCCCCAGCAAACCAACTTCTGCCTGCGTTGCCCTTTTTCTCACCAAAGCATCTCAACCAACAAAGCTAACAACAAAAAATAGTGAGTTACAGCACACACAGTGCATAAAGCTCTCCTGCTCTGTGCAGCTGGGATATTACTGCAGAGAGCCTTTCCTTAGCTTCTAAATAATCTTTCAGTGTTATTCTCTTCAACAACCTGCTCACGATTACATTATCTGAATGGCCATCAAAGATTCATTGTGATTGTAAGATCACAATGCCAGTTCCTTTAAATATTATATTTTTTTATATCCTGTATCAACAAATACCTTCCTAATTGGGAATTAAATATAAAGAATGGTAAAACATAAATGCATTTCACATGTGTCTGGTGCATGTATGTGTTGAAGACATAGAAGACTCTTCTCTGCCATTTTTGTATGTGTGGTATTCATTTAGTTGTAGAGTATTTTTATTATGACTTAGAACTTGCTTAACTTTAGTTTGAAGATTTTTCAATTTTTTTTTTCTTTTTGTCTTTTAGGAAAGTATCAGGCAAGAGTTCTGTCTGAGAGCATGCTCAGTCCTTCAGACTACCAAAAAGAAGTGAACTATCAGCTGGTCACAGGGAAGGTGGAAACTCTGGGGTCCTTCTTTAGCACACTCTGCCCAGGTAGCTAACAAGATGTAAAGAGGCATGTTTCCAAATCCCTGAAACTTATAAGTCTGAGAAAATACCTGTGCTCATTTCCTTACCAGAAGCAAGACTCTCTTAGAAATACATGAAAAATGCAGGACAAAGTTATGAAAGTACCATTGAATTGAAATTCCTCCTAAAAGCATACAACTCTAAAATCCATTGGTTTCATAAAAATAGGCCAGCAAATAGCTGAGCATATTATTCTTAGCCATGCAAATCCATCCTTATATTATGTAAGTCCATATGCATATGAATATATAAATTCTTTTGTCGTAAGCATATAGACCAGAATAGATAACAGCTATTTTGTGAAAGGTTGGATTTGCCCCTTCAGCTTACCTTACTTTGAACCTGATTGTGATGCCTGGAACAGAGAGGAAAATTGAGAAGAGACAGGGTTACTGGATCATTTTTTAAGTGAGTGTACTGAGAATTATGACAGGAAGGATTATGTGGGGATGGTTCAAGCCATGTAGAAAGTTAAACCATATCTCACAACTAGGGTAAATGCAGCATATTTGTGTTAATGGGATGTTACAGTCTTCTTTGCTATTCACATCATGTTGGTAAAGAGATCACAAGAACCCTTCTGAATGTTTCATAATATTTTGAGTGGTCACTTAAGGGAATCTCATTTTCCTTATATCATCTTGTAGTTATGTATTGTTTATCATAGGATCTTCAAAGTATGGTTCTCAAAATCAAAGAGAACCATAGAGAGTCACTGAGAATCATAGAGTTCTCTGCTGTTGCTATTGTTTAAGCAGAACAAGTAAATGAGCATCCTAAAAATAGTTGCAGCCTATATTCACTGGACTGCTCTTCACAGGACAGGCCCTGCCTTTCTGAGCTCACTGCAGTAATGCTCAAACATCTTTTCAACTGCTGAGAAAATACTAATGCCTGGAATATTGTACTCTCTGCATAGCTTTCATCTGTAAGCAGGGCCCCTGCTCAATAGAAATGGATATGTTTGGAGATATACAATACTTCAGCAAAATATACCTTGCTTGCTTCAGCATTGTGTATAGCTACAAAACTCATGGTTTTCTTTTGGCTGTATTAGAAATTGTTTTTCTTTCTGTCTCTCAAAAATGTTACAGTTTTAAAAATATTTATCAGATTTTTCTCAACTTTCTTGTAATTTTTAGTGAACAGTATTGATCCATGATCTGAGCATAAACTAAGCCAGTTTCATGTCTTTGTTGTTGCTGGTTTGCATCAGGGCCTTGAGATTCGTTTTCTACTACATTCCATAAGTGTCCTAGCTAGTCTGCGTTGATAGTTTGTCATTCTCTGGTCTGGTTTTCATTTTAATAGTGATACTCTGTAAAAGGAGATGCAATAGAAAGTTACAAGAAGGTTCCTGTATAAAATAGCCAATAAGCCAAGGGCAAGAAGATAGCAAATATATATAAGGTTTTTAAGATCTACAAGGCAAAATCAATATGAAATGCAGCTCTTATTAACATGGATTCCACAATCCCTTCAATTTGACAGAGGGTGACATTGATCTTTTGCTGGAAAAATTTTATCAAGAAAACCAAGGACACATCTCTTCATCACTTTCTGCTTCAGTGAATAAACCAGCAGCAGTGCATGGAGCTGGAACAGCTGTGTGTACAAGTAAGTAAGGAGAGTGTTCTAAAGAGGTAAAAGAGTAGGGCTCTGGGCACCAGGTTTTGGGTGTACAGATCCCTCTGGGCAGAGCCCAGAAGGCAAAGGTCCTGAGGCAAACAGCAACTCATGGCTTGAAATATTCAGATTTACACTGGTGGATGTTGTGCTTCATTCCACTGGGTATTACAGTATTTGAAGCTATAAGTCACTCTTCTATGGTAGCAGAATGCTATTGGTCAAATTCAATTTCAGGTCTCAGACACAGGACCAAAATCTCCAAATACAGAAAGATTTTTTTGCATGTTCTAATATGGATTTTCACAAATTAACTCCTGTAAATAAGCAAAATACCTTAAAGAGTAGATCAGTCATTTTTTGCCAGACTCATAACATTTTGCATTAGATTAGACTTTGGACACATATCTAAACAGAATTTTGCCTTTTTCCAGGTTATGAGATTGAACGACATCAAATTCGTCCATTCCAGCTAGCAGTGGCTCAGAAATTGCTGTCTCATATTTGCTCAATTGCTGACTCCAGCACTCAAAATCTTGATTTGGGTTCCTTCGAGAAAATTGATTTCTTGATTTGTGTTCCACCCTCTGAAGTGACTTATCAACAGACTTTGTTTCATCTCTGGCATTCAGGTGCTCATTAGTTAGCTCTATTTTAGATTTACACAACATTCTTAGATGTATTCATATCCAGAAATTCTGACACTTGTTCCATTCTTTTAGGAATATTATTAGAACTTGGATTAGAAAAGGAACACCTTACAAAGCAGAGAGTGGAACAGTATGTTATGAAACTAGATGCAGAAGCCCAAATTAAATTCAAAGTCTTTTTACAAAACTCTATGCAGAATCCACACACACTGTTTGTCCTAATCCATGATCATGCACACTGGGATCTAATGAGGTAAGGAAACTGTAACTTGTTTGTAGAGAAATTATTATTATCTGCATTATCCCTCAAGATTAGTTTTCAGATTTATCCCTTCCTCCATCTTTGTTTGCATCTTTCTGCTTATTCTGTCGCCCCATGCATTGAATAACCATGTTTTAAGGTCCTTCATGATTTATTCTTACCCTGCTTATTGTATTGTGCCTCAGTGGAACATTTCAGCTTTTTTTGCTCCCCATTCTTATCTACTTTCAGCCACAGCTATTGTTTTTTTGGCTGTTTGTCCTTTGTTCAGGGGAAAGCTTCCTGTGAAAGTACACAGAGCTCCTCATCCTCTGTTATTGTCCTCTGGGCTGTAAAATTTGCAAAACCCTGACCCAGTGAGTAGACAACTAGTGAGCCAGCACTGCTGCTGGTTTTTTTAACTGATTGGAAATTTTCCAGTTTTTTTCTATCCAAAATCACTGATTGAAAGCTGCTGTGGATTCGTAGTGATGTCAGGTAGAATTCTGAGGGAAAGGGAGAAGTTCCCGTCCAGTGTTTACCAAGATGCCCATCAGCTCACTTGAGTCACTCATTGCTTCCCTCCCAGAGCTCTGTTTCCACAGATTCTCAACAGCCTGCCTGTTGAGAAGTGGGGCTGCTTTCACTGTCTGCTTCTGAGGCTCTTGGGGAGGTTGGAAAACATTCTGCATTCCAGAAACACCCACATATTCCAACTTTGGGATCATGGCAGTGTTTCTGAAACCATGAACTGTGGAATCTTGCTTTTGTGAGCCAAGTTAGGCCTTGTCTTTTACACTGGTGAACAATGATGACTTTCAATGAAACTGCATCTGAGGGTTTCCTGTTCAGCTCCCCTGTCTTAGGAACTTACAGGGACTTTTACAGCTGTCCCAGCCTTTGAGGCATTTATTAATATAACATCCTGGAGTGGTAGGGAAGTACCTATGTTGCTGTTTAACTCTGTTTTATATCTAATAAAGATACATAGAGAGGTAAATGCCAAAAATGAAATAGCATGAATTTGGACTGAAATTTTGCACAGGAGCAAGGAATTGACGGTCAGTATTATGTGATACTGTGATTTGATCTGAGAATAACTATTCTTTGCTTTTTCTCTCTTTTTCTATCATACTGACTTACCATCTGTGCTTTTCTATCTTGAGTTTTGTAGGTTAGAATTATTTTTGGTCAGATTGTTAGTGCTGCCCTTAGCAGAAGTTACTACAGGACTAGGTGTACATCAGCTTCCTTTCCTCCTTTATCTCTCATATCCTGGTAGCTGCAAGGGATTGGTAATTTTCTAGCTAGAAAGTTTATCAACTCACAGAAATTTTTACTTGCAGTGAAATAATTTGTATTTTCTTTTCCTTTCCTTCTGTGCAATTATTTCAAGGTAAAAGAAGAGTCCTAAACTCCTTTAATTTCAATTTCACATCCAAATACAAATACTCCCTTTTGCTGATCACTTTGGAGAGTTTTGGGTTTCTTTTTTTGCAGTGCTATGCATAGTCTTTATCCTCAAACAGAGCTGTCGACAGGACTTGTTGATCGACTGTTGAACTGCAGGGAGGTGAAAGAGGCACCAAATATTGTGACCCTCCATGTGACTTCCTTCCCCTATGCACTGCAGACACAGCACACTCACATCAGCCCCTACAATGAGATCCACTGGCCTTCTTCATACAGCAATGTAAGATGGATGCTTTGAGGTGCTTTTCTGAGCTGTTCATAAGTTATTTTCCATTTATGTACTTACAAAACTGTGAAGTCCCCATGATTTTTTGTAAACAAGAGTGAAGTTTGAATGACATTCAGTCTGTGGCAAGTTCATTTTTCCTTTCCTTATACTTTCTAGATTTCTTTTTCTTTATTCTTTTTATATTTTCCATAAACCTTATTAGCTCTGCTAAAAATTTTTGAGCTACATAAATGGAAATCATCTTCAGTTCTGCCTCTTATGCATTAATGCATAAATATAGGTACATACATAGATTTTCTTCATATATGTACATATTTATTCCATATAGCTGGTCTGTCTGTATATATGGGTATGTGGGGAAAGAGAAAGAAATGGGGAAAAATTGTGTCAAATTTTTACTCTCACAAAATAACTAATTCTGTTTCTTTCTCTGTTTTTAATATGTCTGAGTAGATGTATGTTTGTAAGTATATCAAGATACCAATGGTTAATCACTCATAAATTAATTATTGATAGACTTTATCCTTATATTTTTATTGTTTCATTTGCTTTAGGGTGTAGATTTATACCATGAAAACAGGAAATACTTTGGACTGTCAGAATTCATAGAGTCCACCCTCTCCGGTCACAGTATTCCACTGCTTCGGTACGACAGCTCTTTTGAAGCAATGGTCATGGCTTTGGGAAAGAGGTATGGGACCCTCCTTTGTTTAACATGGGAAACTTAGGAAGTCCTTTTTAGAGCCTTGAGTTATTAGCTATAAGCCCCTTTTTTTTAATTTCTTTTTTTTTCCTACTTCTCACTGTCTTACACATCATTTACATATGCAAGACATTTCACCTGTTCTTATTTTCTTCTATTGAGGCTTTTACTATGAGCATGCCCACTGCTTAGCCCAATTTATAATGTGTTTTTGTTCTGACCTGTAACTACCTCTATATTATAATAATCTAATATTGTGTCATGAGGTAATTTTAAACGTGTTACTGCTTTTGTTCAATATTATCACTTGCTGACCGTGGCTGATTTTGATTTTGGTATACTGTGCTTGGAACACAAAGTGAAGTTACATATATTGCTGTGGTAGACACACATAAATTTAGAAATAAAAACTTCAGAGCAAGCTATAGTCACTTTTCTGAGAAAGACATAGCAAGCATTCTTTTTACTGTGCACCTGGGCTTCATTTCCATGAAAATCAGAGCACAGGAAACTATTGGATATCCATGGATTGCCTTTCCATAAACTGAGGGTTGAGACAGGGTGTAGCTGGCCTTGGGAGGTTGGACTGCCCATTGGTTGCTGCCTACACATTCAGTCCTCTTGAACACAAGAATAAGTTAGTTCAGGACTTCAGTAAGAAAACAAGAGAAACACCCAATCTTTCTCTGCCCCTTAAGAATGGCACACAATGAAGAACATTATCCTTATTGATAAGAGAATGTAATTTTGATTGATGACAAAACTGAGTGCCTCAGTTAATATTCTGTGATAAATTTTGTAACAGCAGTAAGGTATGGATAAACTAAAGTGATGTAACCTTATTGGACTACTTGCTTAGTAAATATTTATGAAGAGAAATTAAGAGACAACATCAGTTCTGATGTTGGCAACATCAGAAATGATGCCTTGCAAATACTGCACAACTACAATTGATGAGATTCTGTTGTATAATAGATATGAAGGATTCTTTACAGGAGAAAATCCTGAGTTTACTATATTTTGTAAAAAGTAGTTTTTTCACTTCACCCTTTAATACTCTTTAATTCACCATTTATTTCAGGTTCCCCAGATTACACAGTGCAGTGATAAGGACTTTTGTCCTCATCCAGCACTACTCTGCAGCTATGATGGCAGTGTGTGGTCTGTCTCAGATGAAGAACTACACCTCAGTTGAAACTCTGGAAATCACCCAGAATCTAATAAACTCTTCAAGACAATGTCCTAGTGGCCATGGCCTCATGGTAGTGCTGAGAATTCCATGTATCCCACTGGCTGCAGTGGCATATGAACGTCTGTATAATGTGAGGGAAAGACTAGCCCTTGAAGACAACTTTGAAATAATCTTGGGAAATCCTAATTCTGGAATCACAATCGGGAAGCACTTTGTGGAACAACTGAAGGTAAATTGCAGAATGGCATATGCTGGGAAGCTTCATTAGATCGATGGGTGGGGAGACTTTACTGGTGACAGTTATAGTCATGAAGTGTGGAGTCTTAAAATAAAAACAAAAACTGCCATGAGGAGCATGACTTGTACCTTTTACACATACTGCTTGTGACACCTTTCCTGTCCTGCTTGTGGTTAATGCTCAGTGAAATATTAACTAATATGGTTGGAACTTGACTTCCAGTAGCAACCCTCAAAAACCATTGAAATGCTTTTATCTAAAGGGACTATACGAAATACATTAAAAAGCCAACAAAAATGTTCAGTTTTAGCTGAATTTTCTTACAAAAACATCTCAGTGCGAAAAGATTTTAATCAGGGACTAGCTGATAGTTAAATTATTCTTGTCACCAGCAGGGGGCAAGAAGACTGATTTGCCTGGTGAGTGATGGTAGTTACGGATCCTAGAGCATCCTAGTATTCACAGCGTGGGATTTTATGGTTTCTGAATCACATTTTGGTTTATGGATTAATTTATGTCCTTTAAGTCCAGAATCACGGGTCATCTGTTTAAAAAAAGCTTCCTTTGCTCTTCATAAAATTACCATCTTCTGATCGCCAAAGCAAAAATGAATTTCCATTCTAGAATGTTGTAATATTTATCAATGGTATACTGTCTACTCTGTTTGATCCAATACATGTTAGATGAAGTCATTTGAGATCCAGAGCCTAATGCTGATCTCATTCTGCTGTTAATTAGGCATCACTTAGTCTGAAAAATCAATATTCATTCTGTATCACATCCTGATTACGTTCTCTGACGTATAGAGGGGAACATGCACACATGTCAGAGGCCAAGTTGTTGTACTGTTGATCATACCATAGATGCTCCTTATTTGTAGATCAGTCTTACAGCAGAAAAGACAGACTGGTGAGTAAAGCAGTATAGCCTGATGCTGAACACTCAAACAATATATAGATTTGTCAAATTTCTCATAAAGTTACCAGGAATATTGATAGTTTTAGGTGAGAGTGGGAGACTCCAGGGGGTTGTAAATATGGATAGTGGTGTGTGTTGAACACTAACAACTTTCTCCTGTTCCTCTAAGGTGAAAAATTCTCATTTCTAACTTATTTCCTTCCTTGGACTCAGACATCCATATATTATACGCCTCAAGAAGCCTCTGTATTCTCTTCTCTCCCCCAAAACTTCTGCTCAGCTTTACTCTCCACTGTGCCATATTTGCCATATTCCCTGGTCGCAGTGCTATCTCTGCAGCTTGGAAGCTGGGAGGCTTTTCAGGCTGGAACATTCTGTCCCAATGTCCTCAGACTAACAGCAGGCAGATTGCTGCCTGTAATGCCCTAGAAACTGTGAGATTTGTCTGTGTTGAAGTTGGCTCTGCAGTGTGGCTTGTCTTCCACAAGTGGATTATTAAAGTATGTCTTTCTGTCTTTTAATTTGATATAGATATAGCTCAGATATAACTATATAAACTATTATATAGTTATAGATAAGTCCAACATATAGATATATGCAACAGGGTTTCTCTACCTTGTACAGATCTGGCAGAAAATTGAGGATGTAGATTGGAGGCCACAGACCTATTTGGAATTGGAAGGTTTGCCCTGCATATTGATATTTAGTGGGATGGATCCACAAGGGGAGTCTTTGCCACGGTAAGAAGATTTACTCTTTTCTCAGTGACAGTGTTTTATCAATTGCTTATCAAATAGCTAAAGATTAACTGTGTGATTACTTGTGTGAAAGGAAAACAGATTTCAGTGTCGAGGTGTTTCTTTACCATTTTGGGGCAGTTTTTATATCATAAATACAAACTCTATATTATTGATAATAAACTTCTGTTTATAGCAAGATGTAAATAGCTCCAAAAATATTATGAGAGTTAGCCCAATTTAGAGGTGAGAATGGACATGTTAAAAAAAAGAAGTATAGCTGCTTAGGTTTCTTAGAGTAGCTGAGAAATCTGCATGATGCTGGAATGTGTGCTCCAGGATGTGGGGAGAGATCAGTGCCTTCTGGAATGGCAGCTGGAAGCCAGACAGGATGCCCTGGGGCACTAAATGCTTTTGTATGTTCAACTGAATCCTATTCTGTGTGCATTAGGTTTAGAATCCAAATGACTAAAGAATAATCTTATGCTGATGCTAATGTTCAATGCAGTAAATTAAGCTGTGTAACTGGGTTAAGAGAAAGAAAAGTGTATGCACCACATTGGTAACTTATTAAGCACAAAATACAGTGTTCTGTCTCATCCCTTGTTGAAGCAAATTGTGAAAAAATTCCCCTTCGGCTGTGTTTCTCAAAGAGATAAGGCAGTAGATTGCAGTGAGTTTTCATTCTGTCTCCTCCTGTTTCTCTCCAGATCACTGAGATACTGTGACCTACGTTTAATAAATTCATCTTCTTTGGTACGGACAAGCCTGGAGCAAGAACTTGGTTTGGCAGCATACTTTGTGAGCTCAGAAACTCACACAGAGAAAGCAGTTGTGAATGATGTGTTAGAAAGTGACCCAGAGAAATTAAGCAGTACTGACAATGAAGATGAAGAGATAGTGACAGAAGGTATTGTTTATTACTGGTAATAAAAGAAGCTGTAAAATGATTAGCAAAAATGTATGGGTGAGGGTTTTTCAGTTTCTTTAGTCTTACTGAGTGAGCGCTGCTCCTTAGTTTTGTTTCATCTCACTTAACCTCTGTTTTCTCACCCTTCTGCTGCTGGTGCATTTTAACTCCTTGCAGTTCTACTGCTGTATTTGCTATCTTTCTCGGTTTTCTGGCTCCCTCCTGTGTTCCTCCTTTGCCATGTATGTCCTGACAGCCACAAAGTGGAGCTCGAGTAGTAGCACCAGGTGACACTCACTGTTCAGAGGACTCTCTGCACTCCCCCTCCCCAGCAGGGAAGGGTGTGATTTGCTGTCTGAGAAGCAGCAGCAGTGACCTGACTACATCCTTGCCCTCAGGGCAGTGGCAGCTCCAACTGAACTGTTCCTGACTGATGCTAGGAACCTGTGCTTACAATGATGGCAGTGATAAAGATTGCTTTCAAGGAAACAGCTGAGTAGTCCCTAGTTTGTAAGGTATTAAATAGTATGCATAGAAAATATACCTCAACGTAGAAACTTCTGAGTTCTTGAAAATGGCCATGAGTTCAAATTGACAGTGTAGAGTTGGTGAATTCATAATTTCCTAAAAAACCAATTGAGAACATACAAATGTGTAAAAAACAAACAATAATTTACCCAGGAACAATTACTTTTTGGGTTTTTTTTTTGTGTTCTAATTGATGGGCATTTTCAGTTATTTATTAGTTCTTTACACTTTATTGTCTATTGTGCCTGTGGAAAACAAAGGATTTTTATCCTTGTAAAGTATTTAAATCTCAAGTGACTTGCCTTCATTTCCTTTTCTGTACTATGAGGAGGAAGAAAGCCAATTACTGTTCACCTAGGAAGTTCTTACTCACTGAAAATGATAGCAGCACAAGCTGAACAAAAATACTTTCTTTAATCCAATATGTAATTTTCACAGAGGAATGAAATACCTGAGTCAAACTGTGTCAAATAGATGCCTACTTCAGATGTGATGAGTACTTCTTGTGATGAGTACTTCTTGTGATGAGTAGTTCTGTCCATTTAGTTGAAGTATTCTGATTGTATGTGATCTGAGTCAAATGGGCTCCTGTGTTGTCTCAGGCTGTTCTCCCAGGCCATGAAGAGTGGTATGATCATCCAGAGTCCAATTCAGAACATGGGAGTTAGGCTTACAGTCTAAGTTTTCTGATGGCAGTGCTTATGTCTAAATTTATCACGTTAAAACTATACAGAAACAAGCATTTTAAGTAAGAGGTCTGAGCTAGGAATATCAAGTGAATGGCCTTGATGGCCATCCAGCTGAGGATTTTCATCACCATCATCTGGCCATAAAGCTCTATGGGGTAGGAGGTAATTTCACAACAAACTGAAAAGCAGAGCTTGTTGCCTACTTGTTGCTTGCTTTCCTGACACTGGATTAGTGGGGAATGCAAGACATGGGTTGGAAGAGAAATCGTGGTTGAGACAGGTCTAGGTATTACCAGCTCCTAGTTGCAGCAATGATTTTTGTGAAGCTATTACAGCTCAGCATAGGTAATCTAGACCATAGGTTGATCCAATATTCTGTGGTGGGAACAGATACTCTCCATACTAGAAACAGTGCCAGGACGAGGCAAACCCCACACAAACCCTTGTGTACTTCTCCTTACTTTGACAACATAGCTGTGACTTACAGGCTTACCTGAATTAAATTTTTATTTTGTTTTCCCTTACTCTCATTCATGAAACAGGTTCTACTTCAGAGAAGAGAAGTCCTATGAAAAGAGAAAGATCATGTTCCCATGACTCTGCATCTTCATCTCACTCTTCAAAAGCTTCCAGTAAGACCATAAGAACATCTCTGTTAATTTAAGGACATAAAAGACACCTTAGATTATTAGATAGATAATAAAAGGCACAAATCACTAAGGTTTTTGTAAGGCCTGTTTTAATGGGATCACTTATGATGACTAAAAAATATTGGGATTAGACTTCTGAAATATATAAAATAGGATCTTCTCTTGCTTGAAAAATTATCTTGTCATTGGGTGCCCAAACTAGGTGCTTCCATATGGTCTGCCCATGGCTCTGTGCCCTCAGTTCATCTGTGGTTAAAGAAATCTTTTTCCTTTCTTTTTTTTCTGTGCCCCTGGATAGTGATATTTTGAGGGGTGTCACAGTGGTGTTACTTGCAACCATTCACGGTGCTGGTGACACTTTTGTATTTGTTGCTAAAGGCTTTTACTGACTACTTTAGATTAATAGACCGAGGATAGCTTACTTTTTATTGAACTCAGGAGAAACTACTGACTTTTGTTCATTCAAAATGTGTGATTTTTTTTGAAAACCAGAATGGCTGTTTTCACCATGAGAAGAAACCTATGTCCAGCCTTTGGCAGATGTTTTCTAATACCTTGTGTAGACTGATTCCACAAGCAGTTCTCTGCCTAATTTAAAGACTGAAATATTTGTGTGCCCTCTTTCACTAAGAATTAAAGATGCTCAGAACCATTTAACGTGTTAAACTTTCAAGAAATCTTAATGGTGAGAATATATGGGGTAAAAATATACAGCTTTCAGAAAATCTGCAATTATCTGTGGGGTGTATCTACATCACATATTCCCAGCCAACATTCATGAGTTCAGTATGTTCTCTGACCCAAAGCTGTATGAATGCACTAATGCATTATGTAGCACCAGGGGCTTGAGGGGCTGCCAGTTTTTATTAGATCAGCTTAAGTGCTGCAGTGACACAGACATGGCTGTCAGGGCAGAGCTGAGTCAGGGGACTGTTTTTAGATGTCAGTCTGAGTAGACATTTCAGTAGTGTGGTGGGGTAATAGCCTGGGAATACTTATTTTCTTCATTTAAACAATGGTTTCAGTAATTTTGTGTTTATCTTGAGTGATTAAAGTATCTGGTGAGCACCTTAAGCAAGGATTGTATGAGGGAAATAGAGGACAATCACTGACATCTTTCCAATGCACTTCAGGACTTTAAAAGCCATTTTCTGCATTGAAATGAATACTCTAAACTAGTCCCATTATGGCTTCCTGTACAAGGATGCACTTCCTTCAAAGCAAGAAGAGAAGCAAGATTGCGATGTTTGCTGGACAATGTATTGAGAGGATTATTTGTTGTGTTTTGTTTAACTGTGGCATTGACTTGCAGAGATAGTTGCACTGTGTTGAAATACAAATTTTCTTTTAGTTACAGCATTCTGCACTGAGTCATCTCCTCCCCAAGCCCTAAGTAACAGCACTGAAGAATCTACAAATAACTATGAAAGGCATAAACAGAAAGTAGACAAGGGGGCACAAACAACCATCAGCAAACACTTGCCACCAGTACCTGAACAGCTGGATACGAAACAAAACAAAAAAAGTGCCCAAGTCGCCATCACATCATCATCATCCTCACCTTTCTCCTCCTCTTCTTCCTCCTCTGCACCTACTCATAACTCCTTCATCCTTCAGACGTCTCAATGCTCCATGACCAAAGCATCAAAACAGCCTCCCATAGTTTTCCTGCCCAAACTGGTTTATGACATTATTACTTCTACAGACAGCAGTGGACTTCCCAAATCCTCTTCCCTCTTGCCTTACCACTCTGTTATGTGGGCAAGTTCTTTTCGCCCTCTTATGAGTAAGATGATGACGTGCACGGAGCAGTCTCTGTACTACCGCCAGTGGACAGTGCCCAAGCCAATCCACATGGACTACAACAACAGAAATGAGGGCAGGATGGACACCTTTCACCCAAGGAGACTGCTGCTGAGTGGGCCACCACAGGTGTGTAAAAAGAACAAGGTATTATCATTGATTTATTTTGTTTAATTTTATTATTTCTCAGAGAAATAGTTATTATTATTCATACTTAAAGAGCAAATTAATTATATTTTATTTCATAATCCCTTCTAATAAAAAATATCTTCCTTTCTTTACTGTTAACTTGAGTTCCAATACAGAGAAGGTGCACCAATATTCACCTTGTCAGTCTCTCTCTCCATTAAAATGTTTCTAAGATAGTTTGCTCAAGAGATAGATTTCATGTGTAATTTCAGTTTGTTAAAGTTGAATTTGCATTTAAATTTTAAATAAAGATCAAAGATCTTAACAAAGCCACTTTCTTATGATCAATGTGAAAGCAGCTGGGATGCTGTAATTAAATTATTTTGTTTCCTTTGCACAGCAGACAGAAATAGAAGCTGTTGTAAATAATACATGCAAGAAGGCCAGTTCAAATTAGCAGAGCCATATTTAAAAGATGAGTAGCTGACCCAGGAGTTTTGACATTACTTTGAAAATAAATGTGGAAATGAGTCTATTCTAAGAAATTAATTCTTGTGCAAGTTCTCTGGGAATGTTTAACACTTATCTCTGAGCAAGGTATCTCCTAGTTAAGTGCACATGTCATAGTCTACAGGTAGCATTGTGCCTCATGTTTCACTCGAGTATGAAGTGACAAGGTAGGAAGAGGCACTGTGCCTGCTGAGAGCAGATGTATTTCCTGTGAACCTCAGAAGTCAAATAGGATAAATGCAAACCAAGATAAAGATGTTTCCAGGCACTGTGACATCAACCCAAAGATAGTTACTGAATTAACTTGACACATGATCCACTCTTCTATGCCCAGCCATGGCAAAAAGCAACTGCATATTGCCATTTGTTAAATTATTGTTTTCCATTGTATACCTAAATATACGGTGCAGAAGAGCAGAAAGAGCATAAATGAGCTTTTCATATTGGGATTTTCCACAGATGTTACTCCAGAAAATATTAAGGAGTAACATATAAATATATAAATATAAAGGACTCCAGAAAATATTCTGATGATCAGTTTTTCACTGTCCATTCCTTTGACCTAAACAGTTTATGTTTGCCAAATATTGAGGTGTTATGTGATCAAGAAACTGAATTTTGTACTCAGCTGCAGCATAAAAATGAATACAATCTGGGGAGAGACGTTCATTTTCATACAAAAATTCATTTCATACAAAAATTCCCGTATGTTTTTCTGTGATAAAATAACAGGCTCTAACTTCTATTAGAATTTTATCTTGAATTCACATCAAACCCCATAAAGATACAATTCTGAAAGCCATCCTAAACATTCAGATTAGCCAATAAGAAATTATTTCTTTGGTATTCATTTGCTTTGGGGTCCCAAATGTAAATTGTGGTTCTCAGAAGAGTCATTCAGAGACTTCTGAGAGCACACGGTGAGAAAGTTTTGATGCTTCAAACACTTGATATTTGCAATTTAACTAGCTATGATCAAACAGGCAGCTTGTTTATTTGTCAGCCCACTTTTCACTATCAAATCTCTCTGGTTTTTTTTCCAAGTATGGAATAGGACTCCTGTTGGCCCTCTGTACAGCAGTGAATTTCAGCCTTGGTAACAATTCTTTTACTTTAAACCCCAACTCTTTTTCAGCTGTCTTCACAATGCAGGTTATTTCCTAGTGTTGCATTGGGTCCTACAGTTGGATTAGTTCCCAAAGGAAGTTTTTTACATGTTTATTCATTTTATATTCCTCAGTTCTTTCTGAAAAATATACCTGTTTCACACACAAATTCAAGCACATCAAATTAGGAGTATCATATATCTTCCTAAGTAGAAATTGTAGGGTTATACATTAATTTAATGAAATTTTCCATTTATTATTCCATGGAAATCTCTTTATTTGTATTTTCATGGAAAAACCTAGCAACTTTTCCACCTTTACTATTTTAACCTCCCAAAGTACTAAAAATTCCTGTAAACCATACAGCTTTAAAAGTATGTGGATTAATTTAAGGAATAACAATGCAGTGTTTCTTGAAGGGAATAGTAGCAATAAAATATGCAGAAATTAGAATTACCTTTCTCTTTTAAGGAGAAATAATTTTCCATCCTGAAGTAGGTTTTATTCATTATTTTTGATAATATTAACATTTCACATAGACTTAATACTAACTGTATCAAGAGGTATAGGCAGAAATGAAAACAAGTATTAGACAGCTCATATATGAATGTTGGTAACATCTTAGCCAAAGTATAAGACTGCCAGAGTAGTATCTTCCCAAAAATTAGTAATTACTTGTTTTCTTTATCAGGCAGCAATTCCTTTGCTAAAATTTAATTCAGGAAACAATTTTCTTGTTAAACTGAAAAATACAAAATCAACAGAACAAGAAAACTAGGCATTTTAGAGAATCAAAATCAAAATTCTCACCGTCAGGGAAATTAGTAATAAAATATGCTGACCCTTCTCTCATGGAGATATTTTACTCTATGTACTGGTCAAAATATTTTGCTGGAAGACTTGATGCATTTATACAAGGACAGTTACATACATTAGAAGGCAATAAATGCCTTATTTTTACAATAGGCTTTAGGAAATGCAGCAAAAACTGGACAGGTAGGGAATAATTTACCTGTAAATTAGCTCACATGATCAAAGTGAAGCCATTGGTTAGTGAGTATAATTTAATATGCATCACCATGAGCAACACGTATCACATCTACAGCTCAACATCTGTTCCCTGGTGCACACATGCAAATGCCTGTATGGAATCCTAAATTCCCTCAAGTATTTTTTCTTCAGAACATTCCGCTTCAAGTTCCCCAAACGGCAAATCAAGGTTTCGTATGTTTTTTTTTTTTAACTGGGGTGAGGCCATAAGAACAAGCATTTTCCTGAAGAGTGGAAGCTGCTGGTGAGCACAGCTCTGTCCTGTGGCACCACATCCAGGGAATGAAGCAAGCATGTCTTTAGACACTTCCTGAAGAAGAAAACTGCTGCCCATGTTATTACTCTACTTTTATTAAAGTCTCATTACAATAGGCATATATACCATTCAGCTTATATAAGAAAAATATTAGGGAAATATTTAATATATCTATTATTAGCTGTGTTTTAGAAGAATGTAGCATGTGGAAACACGGAGAAGAGCCATCAACATTTGACCAACTGTCTGTGGATCATCAGCATGTTTTCTGCAAATCATCAATTGATTCACAGGCCACAGTTTGAAAACCACTGTCATGGTATGTGAAGACCTGTCTTACCTGGAAATTAGAATAGAAAAGCCTTATGGAATTATTTCCCCTTTTGCCAAATTTCTCCGAGGCCTGAAATCAGATGATACTTTATACCAATGTGTAAGAATAATAAAGTACTTTTATTGGTCCTGGTGTCTGGCATCTGGAACAAGTTAAAAAAGAAAGCTCATTACTTTTACATCCTCTACAACAGCACTATTGGATGTCATTCCATGAATGCATAGAGGCACACGTGCAATTTAGCTGACTGGAATGCTCTCTCTCAGATTCTTAGTTGGTTTGCACCCTATCCTTGACATGTCTGGCAAGCAGAGTTCAGTGGTCAAAATCTTTGGAGAGCTTTCCTCTCCTCTTTGGTAATACATGTCTTTGATACAAAAACTAGACTTACATACAAATGTCAAATTTCCTTAAGGGAAGAATTTGAATTCATATTCCTTCCTCTTGCTACAGCTACACTCTTCATGAACCAAGAGCTGCAGAGTAAGCATATTCTCAATATTTTATAGGTCAAATCATCCCTGGCACTAAGGATTAAAATAGAAACAAAACCCATAAACCTCATCAGGCCCCAGATTCCTTAGTTATCATCAGTTCTCACAAGATTTTTGTTTTTCACTTCTTAGTCTTCTGGGATTTTCTTCTTCCAAGTCTGATTCTTCAGATTTCTGTCTTCCAAAGTCAGGCAGACAGGAAAAAAGTAGAGTAATAGTTCCATTATTTGGGAATATTGCCCTGCAACTACCTTACCTTACAAAGCGCTGAGCACTGCCACATGTTTGAGGAACCTTTTTTCTGTATTTTGTCATAGTCTCACATTTTATTTCAGAAATTGTAAAAATTCAGCCAAGTTCTAGGTTCCTTCAGTTTTTTCAGTCTGTTTGAAACTTTGGTATCCAGAACAAAGACAAGATATGGGAAAAAACACCTCCTCAGAGTACTTCCTTGCCAATTTTTGTAATTATTAATATATCATGCTTAGCCTAGAGTCACTAGTTAGGATGAGCACAGCATTGTGCTTGCCTTCCCTAAAGCCATGTAAAGCTGCAGATCAATCAGGTATCCATTTTAAAATTTCTTTTCAGATCTCCTATTTGTTGCAGTTACAAGATAGAGGATGGGCAGATTCAGGGCTTTGTGCTTCAAAGGTGTGCATATCCTGCTTGCAGGATCTCTTTGTTGCTACTTACAGTGCACAGACTCTTGGAAAAAGGGGTAGTGATGGATGGGCAGGGACTCTTTAGAGAGACATGGATAGTTGTGGGTTTTGATAGCTATTCAATATTTTCAAACAAAGAAAGACTCTCTGTGCTATTCTATTTTGCCTGGAGATGGTACACATATAAACCAGTACAATTAATTTGAAAGGAGCATTCAGCTGTCTGGCTATGATACAAGTTCACTTGTTCAAGATTATTCCCTTCTGGAACAAATGCTGATTGTGAATGAGAAGTCATTCATTTCTCTTTTTTTTGTTTTTGCAAATCTTCTCAAAATTACCTGAAAAAGTTGTTCTCTCTTTCACCAGTTCATTTCTTGAGCAGCAAATGCAGGTAAATGTGCTAGTGAATGGAGTCCGAATATGAATGCTGCATGTCCTCAGCCCAATCTCCATTCTGGCAGGGAAACATTCTAATAACATGGAGATATTCCTGAAAGTTCCCAACAGCTTTTTACATGCAGCATTGCTCGTGCCTAGCAGTTCATAAAAGTCACAGTTTTTCCAATTCACTGAATTGAGAACTTCTAATGTGACAGATAATTAAATTGGGTGAGGTATGATGCATGCAATAGCTTAAGTGCATGCATTTCAGTTTAGTGGTGTAGCACTTGTCATCCTGTGGTTTCCAGTGCTTTTGACTCATGACTCTACAGCTTTGTGTACCCTGGAGCCCAGTGACTGGTGCTTTTCATCTCAGCACCACGTAGCAGCAGCCTCATCACTCCCACACACATTGTGAAAAGCCATTGGCAAAGACTGGATCCCCAAGGAAAGAAAAATACACGAGTTTGATAGAATAAAATGTTACTGCATATCAAAAAGAAAAAGTAAGGTTTTCAGCATGTTGTTCTGTTGACTGTTCTAAGTATATACTTCAAACAGCTTAAGAATTAATTTTTATATAGATATCTAATATCAAAGAGACAGGTGTACTTTTGATAAATGATCTCTTGTTTGAAACTAGGAAACTGTTAATCTGTCAGGCTACTCTGTGTTTAATGAAAAGATGATCAGAGGCACTTTAAAAGAGTATGTTCATGAGAGAATAAAAGGGTAATCTCAGATGTGAGGAAAACAAATGAAAGTATTTTCTTTGTTTGCCTCAGATGTGGGAAAATAAGATGGTTTTGTTTTAGCTCCTCAATCAGTAGCCATTGCAGCCAAGTTTAGAACCTTGTTCTAAACCCCTCCAGGGTCAGAGGAAAAATTCTCATTAGTTTCAATGGATTTTACATAAAAAATAAAACTGAGAGTTAGAAACATCTGATCCATGGGCTTAGTCCATGCTGTCATTTCCTCTGTTCAAAGTCACTTTTTTTTCTGTGCTATTCCAGGATGACAGAGTTGTGTGCTGACACTTGATTCTCAACAGGGATGAGACCCTTATCCACCCTTTGCAAGCAACTGTTCAAACTGCAGTCTGATATGAAAAACAACAGATAATGAGCTTTGACCAAAACAAATGTCTGATCTCTTGCTTCAAATTTAAACCCTCCCTTCCTCAAGTGTTGAGAGAAAATGAAAATTTTTCTTGTCATAGATAGAAAATAGTAATTTTTATATTCTGTTTAGCAATTCCAACACCCTATAGTTCTGACATGTCCCAGCAGTAATGGAGGTGAAGCTGAGTGTTCTATTCAGTAGTAATATAGATCTAATCCAAAATCTGATGCCACTTTGTGAAATCAGACAGTTGCTGTCCAATGTGTTGTAACTGATCTATGTGTTAACCTCCCCTGTACAGCCCACACACACAAAATCATGGTTTTTAAAGCTACCTGCTTAGACATGGCCTTATTTACTTGGTGTTATCATCAGCAAACTACATTTGAAAGACAGAACAACCCATTGAGTGAATCACTGGCTGTGGTTTATACCTTCCAGCAACACTTGATGTAGAGAAGGGAAAATTTATACAGTGTGTTGATGGGGTAAAAAAGAAAGGAGAAAGTTATATTCTTAAGAGAAATTTAAAATGGACTTTTAAAAGGTCATTTAAAAAGATTAGAAGGGAAATAATGTGTTTTCAGCATGAGAGGTGGAACAGGACATTATTGCACATCCTGTGTCCTTCGGGAGTGGAAGTGGCCAGCACGAGCTCTCCCAGGGATGCGTTGCCCCTGTTACTCCTCAGGACAGTCACTGTGCTGCAGTAGCAGGCAGTGTACTGGTGAATCACATGGAAATGAAAGGGTTGGGATAATTCTTTAGTTATCTTGTAATTCGAGGGTTTATTTTGTACATTTTATGAGCTTGTATGGATTTTTAAATGTTCATTGCCTGTGTAGAACCTGTAACATCAGGAGGGAAAATTCTTGTCTGTGGGCCTGTAATTAGACCTGTGATAAAAAATATGTTTTCCAGCTAGGCTCCTGCCTGGAGAGAATAAAACTGTTGAACATTAAGCTTTTCACCTTTTCATTTATGCCAAGGAATATACAAATAACAAGGATATCCAAGCGCTGAATATTAATATTCAGTTTCACCACAGCTACAATTTCCAGATATGTGGAAAACTAACAGGGTGAAAAGCAAAAGTTTACTTTTTTTTTTTTTTCTAATTTATGTTTACAGATAGGGAAGACAGGTGCCTATCTGCAGTTCCTCAGTATTTTGTCCCGGATGCTGATTAGACTGACTGAAGTGGATGTTTATGATGAGGAAGAAATCAACATAAGTAAGTTTCTGATATAAAAATATTCTGTAGACAATAGAAAATTGCTACATTAAATTGAAATATAGTTTTCTGTATATTCTATGCCTATCCTATCCTATTCACCTTTGCAATTGCTTTACATTATATGAATACTGTAAGAATTTTCTGTGATCTTCAACTGATACCTAAGAACATTTCATTATTTTATTCATCATTTAGATTTGAGTAATCTTCTCTGTAAGCAAAGAACATACCTGTATTTTGTGAAAGGGGATCAACAGCATTTATGTATATTAACTGATAATCCAGCCACTGGCTTTCAGTGTAGTTTTGGGGTAAAGGATTTAAAAGGAGTCATTGAAGTTTTGGCAGATTTATACCAGGAGGAGAAATCTCGTATTTTCTAAGTAAACAAGACTATGTGAGGGAAGAAAGTTTCTGCTAATAGTTAATTTTAGTCCAAACTTGCTTTATTTACAGTGTATTACTCCTCTGTGTTTTTGGGTGTATTTCTGTAGCTCAGACAGGGCATGAAGATAATTTTTAAAAGGCCGAGTTGCATTGAGGTGCAAGGTACATTTGAGCAAAGGTTTACTTCTTGTTGTGTAATGATACTGTGTCATCAGATTAACGAAAGAAAAAATGAAACAGAAATAATAGGTACAGAAAAACCACACATACAAAGTGCTTTTAAAAATTCTGAATTCTTATTTTTCAATAATATCATAGCCATAAAAGAAGAATCTGATCAGTACTACCATCAGCCTGGAGATATGTGGCCAGATTTGGAGACATTTAAGAAGATGCCTTTTGACTACACTATCCATGATCCAAAATATGAAGATGCAAGTCTGATTTGTTCAAAGCTTCAGACTATAAACAGTGAAGGTTAGAATTCTAAAAATCTAGATTGGTACACATATATGTATTTATTTGCTTTTAATGTAAGAATCCTGTTAAACTTTTAAGCAGAGTTAAAATATCAGAATTGCATTTGATTAGTGAAAAAAGATTTCAAGTTTTCCAGATGAAATACCAGAGTATGACCCTTATAAATGACTTATGGAATATTATATGGACAACATTTCATAAAAATGCTCTAATTCCACAATGATTTTGTGTATTTGAATAGTTTTATAAAGTATCGTTGTCCTGCTCTGTAGAAATTGAGTGGTTTATGTGGGTAAAGTTAGCTATGTACTTAAAAGTGACAATAGGTTTATTTTTTAGGGTTTAGGTTAGGTTTGGAAAGCATGAGATGAACATGCCCAGATCTAGATTCCTGGAGTATCAGTGTGTGAATTAGTCCTCTGAATTAGCCAGCTGGACACAGACACATCCATGGGGCTGGGTAGCAGGGAGGAAACATTGCTGCTCAGAAAGACCTTGGCAGGCTGGAGAAGTGGAACCTCAGGAACAAGACCCTGTTGAACAGTTCACCAAACGTGCCCCTTGCACTTGGGATGGGATAATTCTATTCATCTGTGCAAGTTTGGGGCCAGCTCTATAGACAGCAGCTTTGATAAAGGTGACTTCATGGTCCTGGTTGACAACATTTTGAATGTATGTCACCAGTTCTCCACTGGGTTAATGGCTTACTAATAATCTAGGAACAGGTCAAGGGAAGTGATTATTCCCAATATGAGAAAGATGTTGACATAGAGAAGTGAGGTCAGTGAGCAGCTACCAAGATATGAAGAAAATTGGAATTAACTGGGTTTGTTTCATCTAGGGAAGTCAAGTGGGTGCATCTGAATGCTGTCTTCAACTTCCTAATGGGAATTTGTAAATAGAAACTATTATAGATACACAGCATAAGAACAAGAGACAACAGACACAAGCTGCAATATGGGAAATTACAATTAGATTGTATGAAAAATATTTGCAGAATAAAAGTGGTCAAACCACGAAGCAGGTTTCCCAGAGAGATCATGAAAATTCCACTCATGGTGATTTTTGAAACTTAACATAACAAGGAACAGCTTTCAGCAACCTGATCCAATGCTGAAAATCTGAGTGGAAGATTAAATAACCAAGTCCTTTTCAGCAGAAAATACTCATCTTCCCTCAGTCTCTCACAAAGGGGATCCTTTGAAAAATATGGATACACACTAAGGAACAACATCACTAAATTGCAAAATTCATTTCATATAATCTACTGTGATGTCTGTCACAGAATGGCAAACGTCATAAGGCTCTTTTTTACTATTTATTGCTTCTGTAAGCATTTTACCAATATTAGCAACAATGACAATTTTAATGATCAGGCATTGCTTACATCTCAGCCTTATGTGAAATCTGTACTGAATTATCATAATCATGGATTTGTAGATAATTCCTTCTAGTTCTCTTTGCTGTATATAACAATTTATAAAGCATACTGTACTCAGAATGAATTCATGGTTTGTTTTGTACGTGTTTTATATTACCATTTTTTCTAGAAGCTGATTTCAGTGACAGAAACAGTCTGTCACAAGAGAAAACATTCTAGCCTTGAATAAATATTAGGTTTAATTTGTTTCTTTTTTTAATAGACAGGTCAATGAGCAGGAGGCAGGAAGATATGTACACCTGCCGTCAAACCACCAGGATGAGATTGTCCAAGTATGCAGCATACAACACCTACCATCACTGTGAACAGTGTCATCAGTATATGGGTTTCAATCCCAGGTACCAGGTAAAGATTTCCATGTTTTACTCTGCAGATTAGAAGCTGAAGCACATGCATTTGGGTACATCCACTGTATTTTAATTGGCTAAGAAGCTGTATGTGTGTACACACACAGCTGATTTACAGATTTTGTTTTTTCTTGGAAGTTTGTCTGCCTTGACCAGGCTGCAGTTTGGGGAGATCAGAGGACTGATGCTTGTGTCATTTACACTAGTTTATTCAGTGCTGTCATCTGCATGTGCACTACCAGTTAAAGCTACTTTCCAAGTAAGCTTTCCACTGGGCTTTTCTTAAGTGGAAAAATTTGCACCTGAGTAACTGCAACAGGTGCTACTTCTGACACAGGAATAGTCCAGCACAGAGTAGTCTATGTGTGGTCTACAACTTGCTTTTACTCAGAGTAACCCTCTAATTTCTTGCCTATTTTAATGTGAGGAAGAAGGTGTCAGCAATGCAAATACTGGTTTTTATGTGCCAGTATTTCTGAAAGTCAGAAGGAGCCTGTAAGTATTGCCACCATCTGCAAGACAAAGCTGAAACAACGATTTCAAAAGAGGGAACACTTTAATGTGTGTTTTTTTTAGTGTAAGCTCTAGCCTAGAGAATATTGCTTAACACTTATGAATAATGAAGTTAAATCAAATTCTATACTGTGACTTTAATCTGTTTAGCAATGTTGTAAATATATATAAACTACATTGAGACCTTGTGGTTTGACTTTAACTGGAATTATCATATTTTCCCCATCCCTAGCTTTATGAGTCCACTCTGCATGCATTTGCCTTTTCCTATTCTATGCTGGGAGAAGAGATACAGCTGCATTTTATCATTCCAAAATCAAAGGAGCATCATTTTGTCTTTAGCCAACCAGGAAGACAATTGGAAAGTATGAGGCTACCACTAGTCACAGATAAGGTAGATGGACATTTTTATTTATATTTATGGTCATCTATGGGAGAGAGACACCACCAATTTCAAAATTTGTTGAATTAATATTCTCTATACTACTATTCCTACTGTCAAGAGACAATGAAGATGTCTTTATGCTAAGCTTCTATTTTCTCCCAGAAAGGGATACGTGAAAAAAAATTGTTGAAACAACAATAAGCTCTATCTTTTGCTCATAGTCAAGGTTGATCCTTACATCTTGGGTACAAACAGTCTAATCTGTGGCAAAAGGTCTTTGGTTATGGGTTTAAGATGTTAAAGTGAGAATAGTTTCTGCAAAGAAACTTAAAGATATGATTTCACTTATCATACCATTAGTAAGAGGAAGCATTTTTTTCTGTAGAGAAAAGCAGTAGAATATCATGTTTTATTCTGCATAAATGCTCAGTTACTTTCATATAAAACTAATGCTTTCAAAGAATCTTAGTCATGGCTTCAAGACTGTATAAAGAATCACNGTCATCTATGGGAGAGAGACACCACCAATTTCAAAATTTGTTGAATTAATATTCTCTATACTACTATTCCTACTGTCAAGAGACAATGAAGATGTCGTTATGCTAAGCTTGTATTTTCTCCCAGAAAGGGATATGTGAAAAAAATTGTTGAAACACCAACAAGCTCTATCTTTCGCTGATAGTCAAGGTTGATCCTCACATCTGTGGCAAAAGGTCATTGATTATGGGTTTAAGATGTTAAAGTGAGAAACTTTGAGTTCTGCAAAGAAACTCAAAGATATGATTTCATTAGTAAGAGGAAGCATTTTTTTTCTGTAGAGAAAAGCAGTAGAATATCCTGTTTTATTCTGCATAAATGCTCAGTTACTTTCATATAAAACTAATGCTTTCAAAGAATCTTAGTCATGGCTTCAAGACTGTATAAAGAATCACGTCATTCTTGTAGAAAAAACTTTGTAAGGTCATCTATTTGACAGGATCTGCACACTCTGACCACAGAATCAGAGAATATGCTGAGTTAGAGGGGACCCACAAGGATCACTGAGTCCAACTGCTGGTCCTGCACAGCTCCATCCCCAAGAGTCACACTCTGTGCCTGAGAGCATTGACCAAACACTTCTTGAGCTCTGTCAGGCTGGTGCTGTGACCGCTTCCCTGGGGAGCTGTTCCAGTGCCCAAACACCCTCTGGGGGAAGAACCTTTTCCTAATATCCAACCTAAACCTCTCCTTACTCAACTTCAGGCCATTCCCTCAGGTGCTGTCACTGTCCCCACACAGCAGAGATCAGTGCCTGCCCCTCCTGTCCCCCTCACAGGAAGCTGTAACTGCAGTGAGGTCTCCCCTCAGACTCCTCCAGGCTGAACAGAACAAGTGACCTCAGTCACTGCTCACACGGCCTCCCCTCAGGGCCCTTCATCTTTGCTGCCCTCCTTTGGACACTCTCTAATAGTCTGATAACTTTCTTGTATTGTGGTGGTGTCAAAACTGCACACAATATTCAAGGTGAGGCCACACCAGTGCAGAGATGTTGGCCTTTACAGAGATTCCTGATCTCCATGTCTAAGCTGAAGCTGTGCCTTGCTCAGGCCACACTGCTTGGAGTATTGGAGCAATCCATGGAACAGCAGTAAGCAGTAGCACTTCTATCCTGGAGAAAATAAGCTGCTTCCAATAAACAGTAATAAATCAATATCACCCTCCAGTTCAAGTTTTAAATAGAAGAACCTAGACAGCAACATAACAGCAATGTAAGAATGACATCTCCTGCTCTGCCTCACCCAGTAAACTTGTGCTTGGCTACATGGTCAGAACTGTGCACTGGGTCCTTGTGGATTCTTTTCTTGCTTCTACCACTGATCTGGTTTGAGGCTTTGACATTTAAGGACTATTTTCCCTTTGCTTCTTTTTCAACTTCCTTGCACCAGTCAGAAAAGTTGTACTGTAGTTTTGGAGTAAACTTTATATGTCTTACACCATATGGACCTAAATTGTCTTCCAGATCTAGGTGCCTCTGCACATGGCAGATCAAGGTTAGAAGTCCTGTGCATTCCACTACTCTCTCATCAGTCAAATAGCTAAACGATAGAGTTTTCTTTTTTCCAATTCTTAAAAAAGTTTTTTATTTTCCTGTCAAGGAAGTTTAAAATCTGCCAGTTTGTGTGGTGGTAGTGGATCTGATTTATTCTCCTGAAGAATCTATTTCTCCTTTTTCTCTCTGGATTAATACAGAAGCTCACACTTCTTTTTACCTACAGAGTGAAGATTACATAAAAAGCCCCACTTTTACTCCCACCACTGGTCGTCATGAACATGGACTTTTCAATTTATATCATGCAATGGATGGAGCCAGTCATTTGCATGTTTTAGTTGTCAAGGAGTATGAAATGGCCATATATAAGAAGTACTGGCCTAACCACATCATGCTCGTTCTTCCAAGCATTTTCAACAGTGCAGGAGTAGGTAAGTATAACAAAAAGTTCTAAAAAATATGAGTCCTTGAGGTGTTGTTACTCAACAGTGAAATGTAGACATATACCTTGCAGCCAGGATGTCTGATCTGGTGTTTTGGATTCCCTCTGAAGACAATGTGTCACAGCTAAAGACACTTCTCCAGAACACCTAAAACAAACTCAATGAATTGCTCCCCAGAAATACTTAACTCTTCTATTGTCTTTGAAAGAAGCTAGGGTGTTAAAACTCAGATGGAGTTACTGACTCTGTTTCCTTGTGGGAATAGGTTATGTACTATTTGCGTGGGCGGTGATGCTCTGGTTGGGTACTTCCCTTAGGTAGGTGCTGCCAATATAATATCTGTAAAATATTGAACCCTTTGCCTGTGCTGCTGGAGCAACTTATATACAGAAGTAGTGACAAACATTCAGAGTAGATCATCAGGGACCATTTCCAATGTCATTCAGCTGGTCAGTCAACATCTCTAACTCTTTGCACTAAGAAATGCTAATGTACACAAATATTGTCAGGTTAAAAAAGTAGTCACTAAATCCTTAAAAACTAGCAAATCTTTACCACAGAATTCAGGCCTCATTTTTCATCCGTCCCAATGTGGTTCTTTAAGTCACTTGCTTGGCAAGTGGCAAAGGAAGTTGGCTCTGGGTGGTGGTGGTGTGTTAAAATCTTCAGAGTGATTTATACACTTGTCTGCAGAAATATGGACTTCAAAAGGCTTCTGAGTTAAAAGCAAACAGTTTCTGCCCCTATTTTTAATCTGGTGGTTTATGTCCATGGTTTCAGGTGCTGCACACTTCCTGATAAAAGAATTGTCTTATCATAACTTGGAGCTTGAACGGAATCGGCAGGAAGAGCTGGGGATAAAACCCCAGGATATTTGGCCTTTCATTGTCATTTCAGATGACTCCTGTGTTATGTGGAATGCAGTAGAAGTTGATTGCTCAGGAGACAGGAAAAGGTAAATCGTGTAATATATGCTTTTTTAGCTGATCTCTTTTAATCTTTCTCTGCATGTTTCTACACTACAACTTCTATCCTGTACAAGCAGAGAATTATATTTGCCTAAGGAGAGTACTTCCCTAGGCATCTGTCTTTGCATAGCACATAGTGTGGTGCCTGTTTTTCATTCCTGTCCTCTGAGGATTTATGTGCCCTGCAGCCGTCACTGTTCAAGCTAGAGTTACTTGGACTGCAGATTTCAGACTCTGTAAACACTCCCTGATATGCTGGACAACACGGACACTCACATGTCCATTTTTCACCTGATTTTTCCAGGGAAGCTAAATGATAGTTCTGTGCAAATTGTGCAACTGATTTCCTTTGGCTCTTTTGTCAGATCCAGTCTGTGTATCTTCTTTATGAGTTCCCCAAATCCTCAAATCAGTATTTTTGTTTTCATTACTTTAGAATATTGTTTGTGCTAGATAGTTTTATCTGTTCCATGAACAGGCTATGTAGAATTTAGAGCAAACTTTCAGAGAGAATGAAACTCAAGGAAAACTGAGATTTATGGACTCTAGGGGAGGGCTACAAGTTTCTTAATATTTTGTGCTTAAATTATGGCACAAATCAGCAACCCCCCAGGATTCATTGGATTCTAAGTAACTTTGAAACTTTACTTATCTGAGTGAATATTTTGAGAGATCTAGACTAAGTTTCAGATCTATCATACCACTCCCTACCACATAAGCATCAGTTAATTTTAAAAAATAACAGTAAAGTAAGACAACACCGAAGTTATCTACCTGAGAGTCATAACTTCCAGCTGTTGAAGATTATGCTTCAGCTGAAAGAGATTGTGAATGTTCTCTATATATTTTAAAATTACCACATTTTTGTAATTAATGTAGTGACTATACATGGACTGAAAGGAATGTTTCCCTGAAGCAAATTCTGCAACATATTGAAGCAACTCCCAATGTCACTCACTATGCCCTAATTGGGATGAGGAAATGGTCCAGTAAAACAAACAGTGCTGAGATCAAGGAACCCTTCTCCTGCTGCCATGTGCATGACTTCATTATGCTGAATGTGGATCTGACACAGAATGTCCAGTACAATCAGAACAGGTAAGTGAGTCAGTAGCACTTTCAGCAAAGGAAATGAACCAAATAAAGGAAGTTTTACAAAAGCTCTTGTTTTTTGAGGGAGGTTGTCAGTGGCATGCAGACAGATTTTGTTTTCTTAATGGTGATTCAAATCCTTCCCAAGCTGCCAGAAGTTGGAAAAAGACATTAATTTCTATAGTTCCAAATAAAACTGTGATAACTGAGTGACAGGGTAGACACAGTCAGCAGTGTGCTCTGCAGTACTGGTCTACTCCAGGTGGCTTTTGGTAAATACTGTACTTCCCTTCTTGTCTGCCTAACTGTTCTCCCTTCTGAAGGAAACAGGGATGTATGGATAAATGGTGCATAGTCAAATCTCATTCTGATATATATATATATACACACCTCTCTGGACTTTTTACCCTGAGTAGCACAACACTACAGCATACCACATGTGCTCATCAGGACAATCAGGAGAAAAGAATAAGTCTTGTTCACATTGGTGGTTGTTTCTCACATTCAGCTGTCTCAGAAATCCTACCTTTTCATTTATTGTGACACTTAGGATATATCAGATTATAATTTTATCCTACACAGCATTACCACAGTTAACAGAACTGTATTCACTAGGTTCATAGTCTCACAGAATTTCACTGATCTGTCTGAAATAAACCCCCATTTCTGAGGGACATGCATTTATTACAACAGAATGAAGTGCCTATATGTCACTAGAGGTGGGATTCACTTGTCTAAAACTGATCTTTCAGTGCCTTAGAATATAGAAGACATTCATATGGGGTTGGCAGGTATGACATGAAATGTGTGGTTTTCTGTAAGCCCAGGTAATTAAAATGGCTCTACACAGCTAACTTAGGTAACACTTAGGTAACTGAACATCAGCCACTGTGTTTTTCAGAAGAACTCTGCTAACTCAAAAGGATACCTTTTAAAGCCCAAGCTTACTTACAACTGCAGGGAAGCATTCTGCTTTCATCATTCTGTGAATAAACAGATGATCTATATTTCTATTCTCACCACACTGACATCTTAGAACATCAAATTTGCCCCTGTGCAAGTAGAAAACTGCTCCCAGGCTGCCTTATGAAGCATTATATTTGAAGGTTAAATGGAAGGTTAAATTATCTGTGATGGTTAAATGGACACAATAACAATAAAACAGAATTATATTAATAGAAGCAACAATGTTAAAATGTCAAGAATGCCACATCACACCACCCATTTCCTGTCTCTGTCTTTGAATCACACGAGGCAATCCTCGTGTGGGTACTGCTGAGTGTGAAGTATTGTATGGCATTCCAAGCCTGGGCAAGGAAAAAGGTGCATTTTAAAACACAGAGACAGTGAGGGATATCAAATAACCATGTAGCTATTGCTAAGATCAAAGACAAAAGTTTTAAAACCTAAAATTGAATGCCATGTTTCTCACTGATGTTGACTGTTGCACTGATTGCTCAGTTCACTTAAATTCAAGCCCTGGATGTCAATCCAATGGTTCTGCACATCATCCTGTTTCCTTTGTAATAAATATATTCAAAATGAAGAACTGAGTCTGAATTTTCCAGAGATCAGAGTATTTGAATTTAGTCAGCTTTAGGAGTTTACCTTTCATTCTGTTGCATCATATTTTTTAAAAGGGTCAAATTTAGCTCAGGGATGTTTGGCCTCATTCTGCTTAATCTTTTCCTGTGTCTCAGCAGTTCTCTTGTATAAAGACTCCCTGCCTTCAAATAGTTTTGCTTCTAAAATAATATGACATTAGTTCTGTAGAAGAACATTGAGAAAATTGCTAGATACTCATATTCTGGGGGGAAAATGAGTAGTCAGATACTTCTGTGCATTTGATAAATCAAACATAGGGGCTCATCCATTTCCTTGGAAGTCAAAGAAATTAATCTCCTTTACCATATTTGGGATAGTAATGTATGTAGCAATTTCTTGTGACTCCATTATTGTAGTAAAAGGCAATGAAAATGTTTTAACTCCTCGGTATTTTCCTTAGCAATTTACTGCCTTTCCACTTTATGCTTTTGATCCTTTCCCTTCCTAAGTGCTTTCCTCCCTCCTTCTGGTCTTCTCAAACTGATTCTAGCCTAGTTTATTATTAGAAAGCTGAAGCCCCTTTTCCTGACTGAAAGGCACAGTATGTTTGATTCCTGTCCTTTCTATTGTGCTGATCAAAGGCTCTGAGTGCTCTTGTATTTGTCAGTGTGTGATGACAAACATTCCTCTGACCTGCCATGATTTTGTTCTTTCCAGATTTACATGTGATGATGTCGATTTCAACCTGCGTGTCCACAGTGCTGGCCTTCTCATCTGTCGGTTCAACCACTTCAATGTCATGAAAAAGCAAATTGCAGTAGGAGGACAACGATCCTTCCACATAAAGTCTAAGGTGGGAACTGAGACATCTGTTGCACTGTTATTAAAATTCTGTTTTCCTTTTTTGTCTTTTTTTAACCAGGAGAACTGAGGTATTTTGGTGCATCATCTGTTGCCATTAATGGGGTATGTCTGTCGCATGGGGCTTTTTTAGTTATTTATTTCTGAAATCCACAATAATCTTGTCATAAATACAACTTTCCTTAATAGTTTTCCTTTAAAACTTTGAAAAACACATGAAGTGTCTCTTTGCAATCCAAATAACCATTTGCCATGTGGATTTTATCTACAGCTATAGAATTGTTCATCTTCATGTGATTTCATAGGTAGGAATATTTTGAGTTCAAAGAAGAAACCTCAAAGACTATAAACACAAATATAATTTTATAAAACTGAAACTGTTTTGGTAGCAGATATTTTTAGCTGAATAACTTTTCTTCTCATGTAAAACTTAGATTTGTAGGGTAGAGATACATTTTATACAAACCAGAATTCATATAAGTACAACTTGATTGATTAGGATTGATCTGTATGAGAAATATTTTTTCCTTGCAGGTATCTGATACTTCAGTTTCAATCTCCCCTGCTCAGTACATTTGTGCTCCTGACAGCAAGCACACCTTCTTGGCAGCACCTGCTCAGTTGCTCCTTGAAAAGTACCTCCAGTATCACAGCCATCGCTTCTTCCCTCTCTCACTGAAGAATTACAGCCATCCAGTGCTTTCTGTGGACTGTTACCTTAACTTAGGACCACAGGTACCGAACAAAACAATCTCCAAGTAACTCTAGAAATGTGTAGGCTCTATTTTGGATGGGTTAGTTGATGTATTCCTTAACGATAGTTACACAGTCTTTGAAGAATGAGGTACATCCCTATAATGTTAAAATCGAATTCTTAGTCCCATAGAGATACTGTCAGAGGCTTCAACTAAAGTACATGGAGAGAAATCTCAGAATTGTTCTAAATTGTAATACAGTCTGTGAAGTGTTTTCTCAATCTGCTATAATTTGGCTTTTCCTACAGAAAATTTCTTCCTCAAGAGGGTTTTACAAATAGTAGATAACCCTTAGAAAGCACCTCAAATATACAGATGTTTTAGTTCACTTCAGACTGATAGGTTAACACAGAGAATCAAACATGAGACAACCAGTTGGAATGGGAGAAGCTGACATTAGTTCTCAGGAGCTGTTTGCTCTCTCTGTTGAGTTTGGATCTAAAGCCAAGGTCGTACTTCAACTCAAATATGTCAATAGGAATTTGGTACTAGGGTGGCATGGTTCAGGATAGAAGGACTGTTTGTATCTCTCCACTGAATACTAAATGAAATGAGTCTTTCTGGGTCTACTGAATTTCTCTTCTAAAGAGCTATGTAATAGCCTTCCCATGTATGCTGCTCCCAGAACATTTTGAGTTCTTAGGCTTTTGTTTGCACCTTGTTTGGAAAAATAAGCTCTGTGGGAAGGCATTGTACTGTTACTGTCTTCATCCATTGCATCTTTTCAGCTCTAACCCATTCAGCATGTGAAATGAGTTCATTCTGGAATTGCTGCCTGAGCTGGAATATGATACAATAGGATTGAAGGAATATGGAATAGGCACACTGGTAGAGTCTTAGTTGCTGTGGTTCAGCCTTCCTCCACTCAACCATGCTGATCCACAAAGTCTTGTGTGGAAGAGTACCTTAATCTGAATGTATAAATCCTGAAAGAGTGCTGTAAATATTCACATTCTGAGTGGATTTCAGGAGTAGCCATAAAAACAAACTAGGTGAGAGGAAACCTCATAAATTCATGTATATGCACATCTCTACTGACTTGAGTAATCCTATCATAAGGTACATGAAATTTGGAATTTCTAAGGGTCCTTTTCATGTCCGACTGTAGAGTTATTGTATCTACTCACATATAAATAAAATGTGCTGGGCAGATCACAGTGTTATAGTTGTGGGGAGCCATTGTTATTGCAGCTTTCAAACTATATCACATGTAATAACAATATCTAGTTATGAATTTTGCTTTATGTATATTGTTAATAAGTAGTGAAGGAAAATAAAGCTCACAATATTTGGAGTTGGAAAGCAAGTCTGAATTTAAATCAGGTGCAAATACTAGAAGCTTCATATGGAAGCTCAAGAGATGATAATTTTTTTTCCACCCTCTCCCAATCAGATTGCAGTTTGCTACGTGAGTTCTCGGCCTCATTCTCTGAATATCAGTTCCTCTGGTTTGACATTCAGTGGTCTCCTGCTGTATCTCTGTGACTCCTTTGTTGTAGCCAGCTTTTTGAAGAAGTTTCATTTTCTTAAAGGTGAGCTGTAATTACAAAGAATTAGGTGACATGGTCTCTGAGAATGTGAGGAAAATCTGTTTTATCTGTGGTTTAAATCTATTATATTTATTTAATATTTATGCATATATATGTATATGCATGTATTCATATTTCTGTTTATATGTCCCACTCAACTTTGATGCTTGATCATGCTGGCTCTGCACTGTAGTAAACTGGTATATAGCTGTGCTGTAAGTTCTGCAGATTTCTAAGTGGGAGGGAATGTTGGATCCATATCATCAAGTACAACTCCTTACTCTGAAAACTGAGTATTGAAGATTTATGCATGAAGCATTTGTATACTGTGTTATTGGAGCTTTTCTAAATTTTGATAGAAAATGGGTGATTGATAAGCCTCTATCATAATCTATTTTCTATTTTTAGAAGTAGAAAACTGGCTCATTTAAAATTTATTCCTGATACCCAGTTTCTCCATGTAAACCTTATGATGGTGTGTAGCAGTGGAGACAACTAACTTCCACTGGTGTTGCAGACAGTTACATTGCACACTTCTTTTGGATCCTTCTGCTCCTATCTTAGGCTTTTGGTGCTCTGGGGATTTGTTTCACTCAGCTACAACTGTCACTGGGAGAAGAGCACTGTGGGTAGTGCCTCTTGAAAGTGGCAGAGTTGTTATAAACTGCTGTGTTCTTTGTTGAAGCTAAAACAGAGGCTACCAGTCAGTCTCGTTTGGCATAAACCAGTCGATTTTTATATCATGTAGCATAAAGTGTGTTTGCTTTGGGATTTCTCCATCTCCCCTGGCAGTCTACTTGATTTTCTAACCCATCACATGAGAATTAAAGACCATATGACTGTCTTGTTTCTTTTTATTATAGTCACAAGATTTTTTTGTCTTGGGCATTACCACTTACCTCACCATCTCTCATTTAGATTACTGAATGCTGGTGAGGTAATTATTTTCTCTTAAAGGAGGACTTTTCTCAGAAGCCAGAAAGATGTATTCATGTTAAAGTGGTTATCAGCATGCCAGACAGGACAATTGGCATTGGTCTCGGAAGTATGACTTTTTTACTTTGGAATTCTGGATTTGCTTGTGTCTGTAACCACATAGACCAGATTCATTATTGCCATCACATGAGTTTACCAATCCAAAACCCACTACAATTTGTGATTAGTTTTAAAGACATGTATGCTGCCATTTCTGGGCAGCAAAGCACAAAGAGCTTAGTCAGCCATCACCGTGATTACCTTGTGGATTTTGCCAAGTGAGGGTTTCATGCAACACAGGTAATGATCAGAAGGGCTACAACAGGAATGGATGTGGGGCTTTATCTGGTTTGCTGTCAGGACCCATCATGACCTCCTTAGACCTTCCAGTTTTACTTTTCCTACCCTAAGGATCATGGAAAGTGCTGCTAGTCCTGTTTACTAGATGATGATGAGGTACCTCAAGCTACACAAGAAGATCCTGACAAACAGTAGAAGCTGAAGATAGCTCTCCTCAAGTCCTACCTGAGTGGCTTAATTTTCTCCCAAGCCCATTTGTAACTCCTGATGGGAAAGGAGTGGAGTTCTCCATGCCAGAGGGTGGTGGGAGGCGGGTGATCTGAGAACAAAGGGGATACTCATGTGAGTTTCTTTTGAACTCTTTGCTTAGGTGCCACCCTGTGTGTGATTTGCCAGGATCGCAATTCTCTCCGCCAGACTGTTGTCCGGTTGGAGCTGGAAGACGAATGGCAGTTCCGTCTGCGGGATGAATTCCAGACTGCCAATGCCAAAGAGGACAGACCGCTTTTCTTCCTGACCGGACGACATATTTAACTGAAAAGGGACACATTTCCTGAATGACATAAGGCTCTAATTGCCACCATCTCGTGAAATGACTTTTGAGAGGCTCTGCTTTCTGAACAGAAAGAGGACTGTTTTCTGTTGTTTATTAGCATGATATCTAATCAGTTTAAGATCATATTTACAAACATTGAAGTGACTTTTCTAATTTAATGTTCTGATGGAAGTCATCCCTAATTCATGACAGAGACACAGAGACTTACATGGTGGAAAGCATTTCATATTAAGAGAGGTCAATGAGTGCACTTCTTCTGTGACAAAGAAGACCACATGCAAGTTCATAAAGAAAAGAGTTAGGAAACTTTTTGCAATTCCAGAAAAAGGAAATGTAAATTTAGGAGCAGGTTCTGATCTACAAGTCTTATTTATCAAACAGTTAGCATAGGGCAACAGGAGTTGGTACAGTTCTGTGGTACACTGCTTCTGATTGCTCCAGGTAGGATTTTTATATGAAGATTTGTAAAGTATATTTCTTTAATAGCAGAAAGCTCAGTTGAAGCTCAGTTGAATTTTTGGAATAAATGCCACACTGGATAGTTTTATCATGCAAGACTGTTGGAGGAGAAGCTGGTTATTATTAGCATAAGGAAGAGAGTTAATAAGGTAGATGGTAAAATGAGATCTGAACATTTAAACCTGAAACTGACATTAACTTGAATAACTCAAGAGATCAAATGGTGGGACTGACCTGCAAGTGATTTATTTCTAGAACAGTGATGTTTTGTGACTACATTGTAGACTGGCTATAGACTTCAAGATTAGGCAAGTGCACTCAGGAAAGCAGATGAGATGGTTCTAAAACACTCCCAATACACTTTCTGGGGATATTTTCTTGCCAAGGTGCTTCAAAGGAGTGAGAAAATGGAGATTACATTGCTAAGAAATTCAGGTGAAAATCTAAAAATATGTTCTAGAACAGCACCAGGCATTGTGATATTTCATACCCTCTAAATGTTAAATCAGTGGTTGCTGTCTTTGTCTCAGTGTTTGGAAATGCTGTCTGAGGTGCAAGCTTCCAGTTTGTCTTTATAGAATCAGTGTTAACGTCACTCAGCCAAGGTGTAGGAAGGATGAGTACAGACATTGTCAGAGGATATCTGATATTTGGGCAGGCCTTTCTTGCTGGATACACCAGTGGGAGGATCTCTGACTTTATACAGATGAAATGCCATTGGGTGGCTGAGTCTGTTACAGTACTGGCCTTGAAACGCAGGCATCGGTATGACTGTGCCAAAGAGCTAATTTAGGTTAATTTACAGAGAAAATGTAAGTTCTGTAGGTTGTGAATTCTGTAAGAGATGTGGATTGCTATCTACAAGGAAACCGCTAGCAAAAAGTGTGCTTCTATATTTCATTGTCTGTGTTTCAGAGTGAGAATTCACTTTAAGTTTTGTGAAGGAAAGTGAGCATTGTCCTTTGTAAATAGTATTACTGTTCAGTTTTCACCAGTTGATTAGTTAATTTAAACTTTTTTTAAAGGAATTGTGACATTTGTGTCTAATTCATCCTTTATAAATAAAGCTCATGCTGCATGGACATTTGTCTTGGTGATGTACTGGACCAATAAGTACACACACTTTTATAGTGGAATAAAACAAAGGAAAAGCACTGGCTAAAAGGAGTTAAAATAATTAAGGAATGACCTGAACTGGTCAAGAGAAAATAGAGTACTGCTTAATGGCCTACAACATAACACAGCCTCCAAGGTATAAGGGGTTTAGAAAGAACTCAGATTGAAAGACAGTAAGTTGAAATTTCCTTTCATATAACCAAATATTCAAACAACTTATACCAAGTGTCCATTAACTTTTTTCTATGTTTTAAGTCTGAAATTTGCTTTGTCAGTCTTTTAGACATCAATTTTCTCCAAGAAACTAAAAAACACCTAAAGTACAAAATAATAAAAAAATAAATCACATCCTTTCTTAACATTCTCTTTTGCCACAAAGTTTCCAAAACTTTGATAAAATACAGCTGATAGTCACCTGAAGCCATCATACTCCTGAGTGTTGTTTCATGTTAACCTTTTTCTCCATGAGTTACCTACCCACTGTATCCTGTACACAGGATGGGAGTCCCAGGGCCTGTCCTCAGCAGACCTGTGTCTATGGTGTGACCAAGTGCAATCATTCTCCATCATGAACTGTCTTTGTGAACAATTGTATGTGATGAAAGCTGCATGCACAGCCCATTGTCTCGGAAAGAACATCCCATAATAAGACCAGATATGCCCTTACACTGACCAAGGCAGGTGCTTCCTGCCATGCTGTGGGAGCATCCGTGTGCTCACATGGTAGGAAAACATGGCATTTTGCTCACAGGAGACCAAAAACTGGATGGTGGGTGACTCGGGGAGAGACAGTCTCCTGAGCTCCATCCAGAAGTTTCTTCACTGCTGATCCAGTTTACAAGCTAAGCCCTTCTAAAGTATAAGCTTACATGGAGAGTTCAATGTAGATTTTGTGTCCAACTGGGACTCTGAGATGATAAAGTAATACAGATAAGTAATAATGATAAATTAAAGCAAATCTGTTTGGGTGGGACTGGCAGCCTGTGCTGCAACCCTTGGTGCTGTAGTTCTTTACCGTACGTGCATGTGTAGGGTTGGGAACCCAGGTCCCACCTCTACACTTCTCTTGTCTTTCATTTGTGAGAAGGAATCACTGACTTACATTCCCAGTGACCTTTGTGAGAAAACTTGGCCCATGCTCATTATGCACATGACTCTTGCAAGTATTTCCTTTCTGGTTTTGGATGTGGCAAAAAAACAGGACTCTGCATTCCGTGGATTCACTTGATAATGTGATAGCAAACAAACTTTTTATAGCCTCTGCCTCCTTCGGTAGCACCTTCCATGCTTTCTGATTTAGTCATCCACTATTATCACCTGAAAACAGTATTATCAGCATATTCTGAATTGTCTGTCAGAGGGAAGTAGTTTATGATTCAGCTTCTGCAAAAGACAGAGTCCAAATATAGAGAAGGTTATTGGAAAGGTGACATTATTTTCCTTCTTACCATCCTCTCTATTAAAGAGCTCTTCACAAGCACTTAAGCACTAATGTCTGGTATCTAATCACTAGAGAATGTAAGGGATTTAATCCCTCCCTAGCAAGAGCTTCCTGTTGTGGTGATAGGGAATGTAGAGATCTCAGCTCCCACTCTGCATCTAAAAGCAGTTGCTAAACATTGCTTGTGAGGGGGCTGCTTTTCAAAGGCTGTATCTGTGACACCGTGGTGAAAGGTGTCACTCACACAAAAAGAGGTACAACAAAACCACAAGATGGGTCAAGGGACAACTCTACAGGGTAGAAATTGAAAAGCAAGTAAAATGGGGGCTAGGAATGGATCCAGCAGAATGGAAGAAGTTGGGGAGCAAGTAGAGCTCCTGGCTGCAGTAGGAAGTGTTTGCAGGGGCACAAGGACCCTGGGCAGGGAATATGTGCAGTGAGTGAATGAATCTGGATTTCCATGGAAGATGGAATTCATGTGGGTGTCATGAGCACCCAGCTCAACAGGACCCAACCACGGGCTGCTGGTCTGGTCTGGCTGTGAGGGTGAGTGAAGACTGCAAGACATCCCTCCATCCTGGGGTCCATCCCCCAGTCACAACCACAGTGCCTGTGCCAGAAATAACGGTGCCAGAGCTGTTTCTCAGGGTGTAAAGCATTGCAATTACCATAATTCCCAACCCCTGCTTGCATCCCTCTGCCACGTGTGGCTGGCCCAGAGAGCAGAGCCCTGCACACTGCTGGGCACTCACAGCTCCATGGCACAGCCTCTCACTGCCCCACACACCACTCCCAGCTGCCATGCTGTCTGTCCACCCTCCTGCCACAGTCCTCCCCCACAGCATCCCCCCAGCCACCAGCTTTAATAATTCATCAGCTACCACTGAAATATTGTGGATACACTGGTGTGAAAAAAATCCATATTCTTCCCTTTTTCCTACTTCCTTAAGGGTACAGCTCTTCAGTGAAACAAAACTAGCTCCATACATCCTCTGCCTGGTGACTGTCTTCTGTTCCTTATCTTTGCTCCAGTCTACACTTGAATAAATATTCAGTGGTTCTGAGTTTGCAAATGCTTTTATAACATTTCCAATCCTGTTTTGACAGCTCCCAAAATAGCCATTGATGATTGTGGAGGACACAGCTCTGGCAGTTTTGAGGCAATAGTCCAAATGCTGACACTGTCCACTGCTGACATGTTATTTGGCTAGGAAGTGATGGGGTGTCAGATATAACAGTGAGACTCCTGTGCTGTGATTGGGAATCAGCTGCTGTGATTTTAAGAAAGATCTCATAAAGCAGCTTCATTTTTTTTTATTAAAATCCTCGAAGAAACTGAAATTTTTGATTTAGATTTACATAGGAATATAAACAAAAGGAAATTTCTCCACACTCATTACATGACCAATGTGTTGATTGTGCACTTAAACGCTGAACATATTAGAGAGTGTTATTCTGTCAGTGTGAGCTGTTGTGCTGTGGAAAATGATGACTGGCATCATTAACAATAATTAAACAGTATTCTTTATACTTAGAGACAACAGGACTGACAGGAAAGTGGGTTTTTACATGTTGCTGCCTATCAGAACAATCAATAGCTAGGAGAACAGATATTGGCTTAGAGGTTGTTGCAGTAATCACAGGGTTGTTTCTGCATCATAAGATGTACTTTGATATATGGGCTTTTGCAAACACACAGAACCTTTCCTTTTATGTTGATGATGTGATTTTTCTCCACTAGACCTTAAATTATTTTTGTAAATACTGTTTATTTATCAGCCATAAATCTCAAAGTTCTCTCTCAGACAAGATGGCACCTGTGGTGGGGCAGGCTGACAGCCCTGTGTACCCTTCTGAAGTCCCCCACTAGAATCATGTTTGGTCTGAATTTGTAGCATCTTGAATTTTACCTCTGCAGGAGATGTAAAACAGGAGAGTTATGACTCAGCATTCCTGTAAGGCAGATTTTCTTTTTGCTTTCTCAATATATATTTCTTAATACACATAGTGCTATAAATTTCCATAGGTGTTTATGAGACAAAGCCTTTACAGAATGAAAATAGAGAGAGCAGGTCCATAAGATTTGTTCATGGAAACTCCTGTGAAAAGCAACAATTCTAGGAGAGTGATGTTGTTCCAGTACAGTAGAGTTATGATTGTATTTAAAAATATCTTAAATTAATCTTTAAGTTGAAACATTATTTTATTAAAAATGACAGTATGAGTTCAGCAAAATAAAGTTCACTTAGAGGCTACCATGAGCTAATATTTCTATATTTAAATATCCTGGAGTGACTACAATTTTTTTTTCCTTCTCATGATACAGCACTTGCAAATGCGGTTTATAAAAAGCAACTGGATCCTCTTTAACCTGTGTCATGTAGTGAAATCACAGAACAACATTTAAAGCTGGTATCAAAACTTCTGTTATAGTGCATAATTATCCAGTGATAGTTGTTGCTAGAGGATGTCACAGAGGCTATGGGCTGAGGAGAAATCTAAAAACTGAAGCCTACATGAACTGTGAGTCTGAGAACATTTTCTGTGAATTTTGTATCAGCTACTATTCCACATTTGTCTTCAGTTGAAAACACCAACTGGGGAAGTAGTAACAAAGTTGTGGAATCCTGGAAGTTCAAAAATGGGGAGGGAGTGAGGGAGAAGCAGCTGCTGAGGAGATTTGGGGACACTGGGAAGAAGGCAAAGAAACTGTGGCCTGGCTGTGGGGATGTGACAGCAAAGTGGTGGGATGGGGAGCAGGTAGTGGGGATGAGAACCTTGGGAAAAGTCTGGAAAACATTGTCATAATTTATGAACATTATGGAGAAAGGTCCTTTTACATCCAGGTATTGTACCATTTATGGGTACATTGATCAGAAGTGTTTGGTGATGGTCACCCTTGGCCATGGATACCAGATGCATTGATCTAGGACCAGCAGCCATTGGACACATCTATACTGCCCAGGAGAATTGCCCACACTTGTTAGTGCTTCCTGGTGAAAGCAGAAAGTTCCTGAAATTGGATGGTACAGAAAATGGCAAAGGCTTCAGAAATACAGTATGCTGGGAAAGTTCCACACCCACTTCTTGAAGAATTTGATAGATCAACATCATGCAGCATATGACAATGATTTAAATGCTATTTCTGATAGATTGTTTTACTTACCCGTCGCAGCTTGAAAGAAAATTTATCAGAAGAAATGGGTGGAACAGTGGAAAATTACTCTGACAAACAGTGGTTCCTATCTTTTAAATTTGGTGAATAGACCTTTCAGCAGGGGCACGAATGCCATTGAAATTCATTAGGTGTGGCATTTCCCTGTTTATCTGAAATGAGAAGAATTGTATTGAATTTCCTTCCCCAAAATTGTTCCAGAAAGCAAATGTGATTTGTCAGATAGCTAATAAATGTGTTTCTGTGCTTACAGTCTTAACATTTGGTATACAGAAGAAACAAGTAACTTGAGCATCTTGGTAACTTAAGTGCTGTGCTATTTTCTCTTGGAAGAGTTCCTCTGCAACTTGAGGGTGACTTGGCTCCTTCAGATACAGAGTTTTTAATGTGAAGCATTAAAGAGTCTAAGTAAGCATCGTTTTTTCTGATTATTAGATCTCTTCCAGATGCCTTTCATGTCAATGTCCTGTGATTACCTAATCAAGTGGAAAGTCAGCCCATCAGGAACTGGCTGCAGTGGGCCAGAGTGCCAGGGTTGCAGGAGCAGGAGCAGGTCAGAGCCAGTAGCAGGAGGCTGTGACAGTGCTGAAGGGATGCTGAGGGATCCCAGCAGAATCCCATAGGCCCAATGAGTAACTGGAGTGAACTGAGACTGGGTTTCCTGCATTTAATGCTTGTCTTGTGATACAAACTGGCATTTCCTTTGCCATGCCAAGCATTCAGAGCAGTTTGGCATCTGTGTTATTTTCGGTTGATACACAGGAATAACACTCATTCCCAACACTCCCAAAGCTTTAAGGCAACTCCATGCAGCAATGAATTTAACTCACAGCTAGAATACCACAACTCTTCTTGGGACCTCGGAATAAATTGTTTTAGGAAAGTATTTCAGACTTTAAACAGTCTTGCATGTTGTATTTTGGGATAAGGAGGGTGATAGAGGCAAGCACAGCTGATGCTGATGTTGCTGTTGAAAACAACACACTGTCCAGCCACGGCCTGTGATACCCTAATCCTCCAGCTGACAATGCCTGGTGGGCTGCCAGCTGTCACAGAGGGCTGTCACTTTCTAGCCCTCTCTGTCTTTACATGCTGCCTACTTAGTGACACTCACAATGGTGAGAGACCACATGCTGGCTACAGGCCATTTCTCTACTCTTTGCCTTATTTCCAGAGTGTTTCCATCAATTGATTACTTTCCTACTAATATAGCATATAGCCTAGGGTTAAATATGAAGCATAGCTGGGAATATTTGTTCATTTGATAACTGTTATCAGCTCACAGTTAATGCTAGGACTCTCCTGCAGTGGGGTGCTATAAACAGCCCATTTCATTACATAACAGTGGAAAGATTTAGAAGCCTTTGCCCAAAGTCAGACATGCAACAGAAGGGTTCAGGGGTTTTGATGGCAACTTTATTTCACCAGCTACTGCAGCTGGATGCCTCACAAGCAGAGAGATGATAAATAATAAATTTCAAGCCACAGGGTGTGAATGTGAAAGTGTATTATAGCAGGGAGTAAGTGGTCAGTTTGAACACAAACCCTTAGGCTGTATCTTGGTGGCAAGGCTGTCATTCTTGCCAGCTGCCAGAAGTGATTTCAAGATGCTGGACCAAGCTGTCCCCTCAGACAAAGCCAGAAGTCTCAAAAGATTCAGGACACGTTTATCTGATAAATAAATTGTGTGTGATCTGTATGGATCCGTGTGGATTCTACATACTGGTACCAAACTAGGCACAAAGAGAAGACCAAAAGGAACAAATGGAAATGAAAATGATCCTCTTTCAAATATTATTGCACAGAGGAACAGGAAAGCTGTGCTGCCTTCTCAATCATACAGTTATGGTTGTGGAGTTGCGCAGAAAGGCAGAATTAGATTTTGGCATTAAGAACCTGTCTTGAAAAAAATATTAAACTATTAAATCCATAAAAAATATGATTAATGATGGTAATAAAATGTTGGCAATAAAATTCCTTATATTCTGTTCCTGGAATAACTCAGTAAACTGTCTGACCATAAAATCTTACATGAAAATTAGGATACCAACTGAAAGTGAATTTGTGTTTTTCAGGCTCTAATTTTTCACTGAACCTTTTGACTGAACTACAGCACTTGAGGAGTCAGTTGCAAGGAAAGTGTGCTCTGGCTTACTGAGCTCAGGTTTCTTGCTCTGACTGTGCTTCCAAGAACTTCGGCAGGTAAAATTAGCAAGAACATGATCACTGCGAAATTATATTCTCTGGAGCTTTGTTGTCTACAGCTAAAATCTGAAGGCAGCTTTTTTGTATATGGCAGAAACCAACAGTGGCTTCAGTAGTGTATATGAAGAACAGGGAAAAACTACCAGCTCAAGATGTCATCTGAGGAGGAAGATCATCCAGAGACCCCCATCGGCTCCCCATGGTCTTGGGTAAGGGACTATTCCCTACGGTGGCATAAATAACACTTAAAGCTTTAGCAAAAAGTCAAGCTGTGCTGTGTGACCCTCAATAGTACTGAGTATCAGCAGCATTTTTAGTCTCCTGTTGAAGTCTGTGTTTCATAGATGATTTGGTTGTCTCTTCTAGTTAAACCCGTGGACTTATAAAAAAACAATTAATGAAGACAACCTTCCTTTGCTTCTCCTGTCAGATTCTAGAAGGAAACCTGACTGATTCTGTACTGTCTGCTTTGCTGTCTTACTGGCTGTGCAAAGCTACATTGTTGAAAGGTAGTTTTCAAGTATAATGGAGAGAAAAGGATGTAAAGAACAATGTTAACATTTGCTCTGGAGGTCTGCATTTAAAAAAGTGAAATACAGAAATGTCCTGCCATTTTTTCTCAGTAAGACTGAAGCTGTCTTAGTGAAATAGCATTAGCACTGATGCCCCCCCAATAGTGGCTTCATGGTCCTGTGTTTTAAGGACCAGATGCTTGAAGCTTCTGGAGAGAATGTGGGTCAGTACAGGTTTCTGGCAGATAGACAGAGGATGAAATCCCTCTGAAGGAACTTTGAGTAGAAATGAGAACAGCTCTAGTGAATTGCCTGGCAATTCGCTATGTTTTGGGAAAAGGCAGGATGGGTTATAACCACGGCTTTCAATTACTTTTTTAAAAGCATTAAAGTGTTTAAAAAATTATATGCTTTGAAATTAATATTTATGGTTTCATATATGGTTTTCATATCCCTTTATAAACACACACATTTATGATTTTTCAGGGAATGGCAATATTTGAAAGGGTTTCTAAATGTGGTCATGAATGTGTGTGATATGTCAAGAGCCGATATGTCCTGCAGGTACCCAAGCTATGATCTGAGACTTTTTCTTTTTGAGGGTAGAATGAATAGAATAAATCGGTTTAGCTGATAATAGGAACATGGATTTAAAAGAGTCTCATCTTTGAAGGATGCAGGGAGGGTGAAAAGGAGCACCAGTTGTTCTCACTGTCAGGACACAGGTTTGTGTCGTGGTAGATATCTAGTTTTGACAGATAGGAAGACAGTTCATAGGTGTTGATTTCTAAATTAAACTTAGGTGGCAACTTTCTATTTCCACTAAAAATTCCCTACAGACTGAGCAGAATGGAGTCTGGGTGGGGAAAGATGGGATTGATTAATTCCCTGATTGTGGGAGTACTAAGGAACATCAAGACTATGTTCAATGTAAACCAAACTGAGAAGGAACAAAGAAATCAGAGATTTTATTTCTTTCATTAAACTTCAATTTTCTTTGAACTCCTGGCTTCCACCTTTATTAAAAATTAAGATATCCTACACAACATTTTAACTATTGCATTTGTATGATGTGCATGTTAGCTTTCATTTTCTTCTAGAAATTTCCTTCACATATAATTCTCTTAAATTGCCAAGGAAAGTCATGGATCTCGCTGCTCCTTTGAACAATGTTTGCACTGAATGTGTAAGTTTCATTACAACTTACATAAACAGTGTTATTCAGCATACAAAGAGTATCAGATTTCTGATGGAAATAGATGTGCTAAATATCATTTGAAACTGTTGCTATTGGCCTTTAGGAGCTGCTGACTGAGCTTGTGCTGAGGGCATAAGAAAAGAACCTCTTACTTCTATAGATTTACTGAAGTGGTTCTGCCTATCATTATGCTTTAGAGTACAGAGGAAATTTTGGTCCTTGGAGAGGATTACAAATATATATATTTGAGAATATTAAAAGCTCATCACAGAGAACTCCTCAATAAAAGGATTCCCTAGGTATGCAAATAAAAATATATGAGGCTCAGGCTTTGAAATGCAGCATGTGATTAAAAACTTACATGCTTCTAGAAGCAAAAATTTGGATTTTTTAAGCATTTAGACTTCAAACTTCCTCTTGATTTATCATGATGTTGCAAGAGGACCAAACAAATATGATGTCATACAGACATTTGCTTTCCCTAGGGTTATGAATGAGATTGTAAACTTATGTCCTTTCCAGAGGAGGAATAACTAAAAAATGACAAATAAATTAAACATCACTGAGAAAATCTGATACAAAATGTGAGGACGGTGATCAAAACTGGGCCTGTCAAAACATAGCAGACATCAAGGAGAACTGTGCAAAATCCTGCATCAAATACAAACTTCCTATACAAGCCTAGATAAATTCAGGTTTTATTTGCTAGTGTTTCAAATTATTAGGCAGCTGTGCTCTAAGATCTCTGCTTGAGATTTTCATGTTCAGAGAATTTCTACAACTTTTACCTGTACCACAAGGAGCATTTGTAAAAAATCTCCCTGATCCACTTAAACTGGGTATCCAAATTAAACAGGCACAGTTGAAAATTGTAACCTTCATTTTCCTCCTACACATATAATTTTCAGGCTCCTTTAAGCTGAATCTTTTGTTGTCTTTTGAGATCCTTCGGGAGAAGCCTTCCAGAAATGCAGCACTTTGCCGCAGCTGCCGCCTGCTGCCGGTGCGGATGCTGCCGGGGGAGAGGCGCTGCTTGGCGCCTCAGGGCAAATTTCCATCATTCCCTTCCCACTGGTCATGACAAAGCACTGTCATTCCTCTGGGGCTGCAGACAGTCCAGGATCTCCCAGATTCCAGTGGGGGTAGCAATTTAGGTAGCACCAATTTCCTTAGAAATGTAAGAACTGTGAGAGTGTTCCTGCGCTGAGCCGCTGTCCTGGGCGAGGCCGGGAGGGCAGGGAGGGAGGGCCGCGGGCTGCTCTCACCCCCGAGGCTGTGCCGGCTCACAGCAGCCAGGGCAGAGCCCATTTGCCCGGGGCTGCAATCCCGCACTTCAGGGCAAGGACACCCCCGGGTGCTGTGGCAGCAGGGCGGTTCCAGCTGGGCCTGCGGACGGCAATGCTCTGGGCTCTGGGCCTGCTGCACGCCGTGCACCCTTGCGGGGAAGGGGCTCTCCCACAGGGCCCGATTCCTCCCCGATTCCTCCCCGCTCTCTGACCTGCGAGGAATCAACAGGGATCAACTATTGCCCAGCACACAAGGGCCACAGGGTCGGCTCTCCTGTTTCATTTTGGTGGCCTTGTTGCAGCCATATCCTGAGCAGACTCCAGACTTTTCAGGGGCAGGAGCATCTTTCCCCCTGAGCGGCCTTACCCTGCCGTGCCCGGCAGGCTGGCAGCAGCAGCCGGGGCAGCAGGAGCTGCCTCTTTGCAGCTCCTTGCTCCCATTTCGGAGGGCTGACCCTTCAGAGAGTGGAGGATGTATTTTTGCAAGGGTAAATACGTGTCAACGGTATTTAGTGCAGATCTGCTTTCCTCCGGCACCAAGCACGTGTACTGCCTTCCCACCTACTGAAAAACAAACAGTAAATTGAGCCCGGACCCTTCCCTGTGGTTCACTCATTGGGGAGCTGACTGCAGGCCAAGTCCTTTTGCATTTTATTTAGGGCAGGTCGTGGGAGGTCAGTGATCATTTTGTATCTAGAGATCATGTCTCAGAGAGCCTGCCCTGTCTTAATATAGATCTGAAAGTTCAGCTTGGTCCACGGGGACAGAAGGCTGTGAGGGCCATGAGTGGCTGTCAGCTGCTTTGCCCCTCAGCTCCTGTCACCTCCAGTGCCTTTGCACCTTAATTTGCAAGATGAGTAATGCTTTAATAACACTTATATATCTTATGTTGCCATAAATGCAAGCAGTGTTAACCTGTTTTCCTGACTCTTTGAAGAGGTCTGTGACAACTCAGTCTCGCCTGGAGAAAGGGTTCGCACCTTGTCAACAGTCCAAGGACTGGTCAGCCCAAAGCTGAGCTTCAGCAACTCCAACTGAGCAGCTAAAAAAAACCTACTGAGGTTTAGTCTGCAAGTGTGAAACACTCTGAAAAGTGGAGCAGGAAAGAAAAACCCAATCCAAATAGACAGAAAGCACAAACACATCTTGAAGAACCAGAGCTGTCTTAAAACCTGAGATTTTTGAAAGCAGTGATACATATTTGTTTCCTGCTACTGGCTTTTAGATGTCTGCATTTAAAAATTTAACAAGCTGTTACCAGTCATGGCAAAGGTTAAAACTCTTTTCAATTTAAAGTCCCCTGTCTCTGGGAGGTAAGAAAAAGCTTCCTGAAAAGCAGGATAAGTCTGCCACTTCCACTGCACCACGCCAAAGAGCTTCTGTTCCAAATCAATGAGCAGATAAGGGCTGGGCTGTCACCAGCTGAATGTTTCACCCTGACATCACCCAGGGAGCCATGAGGCCATGGGTGCCATAAGAGGGTGTGCACAAAAAGGGACCATCATGTTGGCACCTCAGAATGTGTCCCCTCTGTTTTTAATGTGCACAGTCTGAGGAGATCATTGAAAGGCTCCATGGCAAAATGGTTCAGAAAGTAAAGAACTGTCTTCTACTTTGCTAGAAATTACATATTTGAGGTGAGGAATATGTTAAGGAAATAGGACCAAATGAGCTTGGTGATCTCATTGCTTTTACAGAGTTAGAAATAATTTAGAAATTGCAAATGGAGCTGCATATGGTGAAGGCTAGAGACAGGCATGAGAGTGAGCATGGGAGCAGAAAGCAAAGCTGTGCTCGCCTGTGGAGGAAAGGAGCAATGAGAAGAGGACAGGTTTTACTCAAAGCCTCATGCATGGCCACCCTGCCCCACACTGCCAGTTCAGATTCACTGTGTCTTGGAAGTGAGGTAAATGCCACCTAGGATTGCAGTTCCTGAAATGAGGAAGAGAAGTGACCTCAAGACCATCCTCAGAATCAATTTTCTCTCTTTTGGTACCAGTAGCAACACTTGTAGGAAAATCAGCCACTAGTTTTATGAAAATTTACCAGTATAATATCATATATATTAATGCAGACAGAAAACAAATTTCCTGAAGCTTTTTCCCCTTTAATCTATGATCTGTATTGTTCCAAATGAAGCTGGTAGTTTCTGCTGTAACTTCACCACCATCCCTGAGCCCTTTACACATGCTGGTGCTGTACTGGGATGGTTTCCCTGCAAAGCTGACAACAAAGGAGAGCCTTCGCTCAGCTTTGCAGAGCCTCTGTGTGTTCTGTCCTGTAGGGATGAATTTTGTGGGCTTGAGTGTGAGTTTTGTTCAGATTCAGCTCCCCATGACCCTGCCATGGTGCTCAGGGGCAGGAGATAAAATCCTGTTTATCCCTCGGTAGTACCATTTAGAAGTTATAGCTCTTTAAATCTTCAACAAGTACCAAGCTGTGATTTTTATCTTCATAGTCCCTCAGGAAGTTCACCATCAAAACCACAGACCGCAGCACAGAGGCAACCCATTACTCAAACATAGCAGGTTCTATATTAAAGGCACTGTTACCAGGCGATGTAGACATGCCCACTCACAATAAATTATTCATCCTCCATTCAGAAAAGCCAAGAAGAAAATACCTGATGGAGGGATTTATGTGTTTTCCATTTTTTCTTGCCCTCTTTTCCTTTTTCCTCTTCTGTCTTCTGAATTTCACAAAAGCCTTGGTCTGGTCTCGTAGTAATGCTGGTTTTGTGGCTTTGCAGAGAAATGCTCTGCTATAATGGATGAGCAAATTGTACTTTGCCCAGTAGAAATGGGGAACAAGGAATTGCATGGCTGCTTCCAAGCAAGGGAGGCCAGGGAGCAGCCCCCTTTCACGAAGGCCTAAGTCAACAAGGAAAAAAACTGCAGAAGGACAGACTGAACACTGGCAGCTGGTCTATTAAATAAATATTTTGTTCAGCCCATTGTCCCTCTGAATTGAACTCTATCAATCATCTAAGGAAGTCTGCTCAGAGAAGTAAGTTTTCAGGATTAATCTGGAAATGAATCCAGTACACAGAGAATTGTTACTTTTCTTTGCTCCTTCTTTACTCCTTGAGTAAACTTGGGAGCCCTTCCTTCAGGAACTTGGAGCCTTTTAACCAAGTGGCAGATCCATGGATCAGGTGAATAGTTTTAGCATATTCTTCTTTTAAATGCAGAGCTAGCAATGTGTCTGCATAGCAACACAATCAAAAAATGCAATCTTTTTCATTCTAACCTAATCTATAGTTGTTGTTTCAATTAATTGATTCTTTAATGTGTTCTAGGCCAAAACAGTCACATAGTAAAAATCCTTAATAAGGGAATAAAAAAATAGTGAGAATAGCTGTTTCATAAAGGTTATTTTGTGGAATATCCTCAAGCCGTTCTGAGCAACAAAATATCTTAAAATGAAATAAATATTTTCCAATTAATTTTCGTGAACAAGTCACAAGCCCCAGTTCTGTTCCCTCCTGCTTTTGCAGAAGTTGTATTGTTGCCAAAAGGCTTTTAAAGTGAGGGATTTTTAAATCAAAAGTGCCCCCCAGTGGTCCCACATATTATTTTTGGCTGACACCTGATATTTATCTTCCCCTTCTTAGAAATGAGGCCATATGATATTTATGAGCTTGTAGCAAGTAAAACCAATTAAATTAGATGTACCCTTTAAGAAAAAGGTCAGTTAATCTGGATGTATCCTTATATTGAGATATTTTGTATACCTGCTAATCAGTTTGAAAGCTTTGAATTTATTCACATTTAATTTTTTTATCTCTGGAGTGTTTTTCTTGCATTGTGCTGGGGTATTCTCTCTGCTCACCCTCTGCACAGCTTTGACTCTAACACCATCCATATTGCAATCTGCCACAGGATGGAGGTGACCTTTTAAAAGCAAACAATATATCATAAGGCATCTCAAGGGTAATTTTTACTTACACAAGCAATTAGGAATTTAGCATAGCTTTGCTAATAAAATCATTAATTTTCCTTTAAAATCAGGAAATTATGATGGATTACCCTGTCTTTTTCAAACTATTTTAGGATCCCATGGGCTCATTATTTCTTGGATATTTTAAGGCAGAGAAGGATCAGGGACAGGTATAAATCAAAGTTTTGTGGGATTTCCATCTCAGTAAATATCTCTGAGAAATCCATATAGTTCAAGCAACTTCTTTTTTTTATAAATTTCTGAGCCCCTCCACGGAGCCATTTTTGCTTAGAAGTTTTTTATGAGTCAAAAGCATCTGAGGGGCAGCATTCCTTCACAAGAACACTTTGTAAATTCAATGTAAATATACTCTTTAATAATTAAATAATTTGCAATAAGTACTTTTTTGAAAACTCTTTTGTAAAACAACAGTTTGCTTAATCTGTTTTAGCCTTATTAAATAAAAAACCAACAAAAAACTAGATTAAACCTGAAGGAGAGTTTTTCCAATGGGTATTTAAATGTCTTTCATCTTTATTTCCTTAGCTAAATTGGATTCACTGTATGAGTCCTGGTGCTTTTGTAAGGTCAGTAGAAATGCAACAGTCATTGCAAATGAGCTAACTTAAAGCAATTACAGACACGACCTTTGATAAAAAAAGTTTGTGTGCTCCTAAATCCCTTATTGAAATTTAATGTTGTGTGTGCAATAGAGGCCAAAACTTGAATATAAGTCATGGAAGACTTGACTCTCAGCTAGGACTGAGAAATGAGCTGTGGCTCTTGCCCTGGTCAGTGCAGTGCTGGCCTGAGACAGGATGACAAAGCTGTTTTCCCTCACGCTGCTGGATGAGTTTCAATAACCCTCTGCAACTCCCTCAGCTGCTCCATCTGTTGAAAGGGGATTATGTTAATAACACCTTTAGCAATATATTGCAACATTCATCAGTCTGTGCTGTGTGTGAACAGGGCAATGCAGTTAATAAACAGAGTTCAAACACAATAATACTTTTTTCCCCCTTCTATGTGACAAGTAACACTAAGTAAAAGGAATTTAAATTAAAGAAGACTTTAGCCCTATTTTTCATCAAATTCCTCTCCTGCTTCCCTCCAGCAGCTGTATTAGGCTTGTAAAGGACAAGCCCATGAAGATGGGCACAGACCACAGCAATGCCTGTGTATATAACCCATGCTAGAAAGTTCATGTTTTCCTCAAAATTAATACACTTTCTCTCTTCTTTCCCCATAGGATAGGTTGTGGATAGACAGGCCCTAATGGTATAACTGAGAACAAGTAGTTTCCTTTAACTCTTATTTATTTGACTAATTCACTAATTTTATCTTCTTCCTCCCTTGGTAAGTGCTGCACAAATCTCAATAGATCAGCAAATAGTACAGAAAAGAGAGCTCTGCCAGGACCTGTGAAACAGAAAGAAGATGGATGGTAGAAGGAATGGCATTTTATCTTGGCATAACTCTGTGACAGACAAAAAGGTGGTTTATTAATAGTGGTTTGGCACACATACTATACCAACACTTCATGACTGCAAGAGGAAGACCAAAGCAGGTGTCTAATTTCCTGCAGGCAGCCTGTGCCTTAGGGGTGGCAGGTTTTTGCAGCAGGAGAGGCAATGGTCAAGTTTCCTCAGTTTTCTTGGCAGCTCTGGGCAGCTGGGTAGGAGAAGGAAGTTTCTGTAATGGATGCAGAAATGTTCTGGGCTGAGAATTAACCCAGTACTTACTGCAGGATCCAAATACTTGGCTTTTGCTTGGGCTGGGCACTCTACCTGTAGCCTGTAAGCAGGAAAGGACAAGTAAGCAGGACAGCCTGTGGTGATGGAAGCAGGTTTGGCAGAAAAGCTGGGAACAGATGTGGGTTAATGGAGAGAGTGAAGCAGAGTTGGAGGTGAGGGTCAACAGATCCAGGGGCATGGGGACACTGGCTGATGGGGAAAAGGTTTCCCTTCCACTCGCACCCGTGTAAGCTGGCCAAGGGCTGGGCTGCTTCCAGCCCAGAAATGCTTTTCCTTAGCTTTTGGCAGGAGCTGGAAGGAGCCTTTGCCCTCCACTGAGGAGGGCTGCCAAACATGAGAGACATCAGCATCTAGCCCTTCCTCACAGAGCATCTGGGGAAGAAACCTTCATCTCAGCCACTCCAGGGGTTCCCACAGGTTCCCTGGGGCTCCCACCTCCTGATTTCTGTGGATTCATTTGATCTCAACCCACACTGAAGGAAAAAAAAAGGAACAAAATAGGATGCTGCAGGTTTGTTACCTCATTTCAGTGGAAAGGTAGGTTTTGTTTGAATTCACTGAGAGATTTATTTCTACAGTCCAAAGGCAACAATCCTGTTGGAGTAGCTCAGTCCTTGGAATTGTCTCTACCACTCCATTCCCTACAGAGGGAAGTGTCAGCTCACTTAGGCTTCCTCTAAGGTTTAGGAAGATGCTACTCATTAGGAATCTGCGCAACATTTACACATGGGAGAGGCAGTTCCTCACTTTAACTGGCTTGTCTCAGTTCACAGCTATTGAACAGTGGTCTTAATTGCTTGGCAACACCAGTAGTTTATTTTCTGCTTTGTAAATCCTCAGACAAACATTCCTGAAACCGGGCTGGAGCAGACATACCTCCTGACTAGTTGCTGGCCTTGTGGCAGCTGTGCAGCATGTTCCTGACCCTGCCATACATGTCGAACTGACCCTTCAGCTCATCCTAGGCTGCCTACGTTAATGATGACTTGTTCCTTATTATATTAATAAAGTTGGTGGCAAGCAGCAGAGAGTGAATGACTGCCCAGACTTTTGAATGTTAAGATTTGGGAAAACTTCACTTAAATTAATGAGGATTTCACAAAAGAGACATCCTGTCACAACCTTTTCATTTTGTCCCTGTCCAGCGTGTGACAAAGTGAGCCCCAATTAAAGCTTCAAAGCACTGCTGAAGGCCAACAAACAGCAGTATAGAATGTGAATCTTAGTGCATCTTCTTTTTCTTTATGAACCCTAGGATAATTTGATACTTTATAAACCCTGGGATAATTTGATGCTGCAACAAAGGAAGCTCTTTTGACTGCTAAACTGATTATCAGTGTGTATTTGCACTGGTTTTCACTTTTCCATTGACTACGAGAGCTTTGCTGAAGAGGAGTTGTCTTTGATGGAAGTGGTATGCTCTAGGTGAGACACAAAAGCAGATCTATCCTGTGGGGAAAAGGATGGAAAATATAATGGGAAAAGAATAGCAGGCAGTTATGAAAATGATCTTTCCAAGACAGGTCAGAGGTACATTTAGAGAAAAAAAGTTTGTACTGAAAGGCTCTGTGTCATGCCATGCTAAAGAAGCCTTAATGGATCATGCTCTAACAGTGCAACACTCCCTGTGGATTAGAAAGGGAATCCAGGTGTAACCATCTTTCTTATGAATATTTAAGGTAAAAGGGGCAGCCCCAGGATCTAATCCCACTTTAAAAAGGTGGTCTTGAAATTAAGGGGAGCTATTCTCTCACCTTAAAGCCCCACAGGTACATCTGGGCTGAATATAGTAGGATTCTTATATTAAATATATTTGGATTGGATACCATGGAGACTCCAAATCCAGTTCTATCTCACTAACACAAGCACTAACACTCCAGCCCAGAGAAAGGATATCTTTCTGCTTAACAGATGCCACATAATGAAGACTGGCCTGGGTGAAAAAGGCTATAAAAAGGTAAAGTCTTGTGTTGGCACCTCAAGTGAAATAAGAACAGCTGAACCTATGTGCTTGCTCTCTGCAGGAATCTCTTCACATAGGAATAATTACATTATGGGCATTGCATAATGAAGGGAAAACAAGGAAATATGCAGGAAAGCATACTTCTTTTTGCTGACTACTTAATCTGTGAAATTAGTTTAAAAATGAATCCTCCCAGTCTGGAGTATCAGGAGGCGTTAATTTCTCACAGAACAGTTAACAATTCTTCATCCATTGAAGTCAAGAGTACCTTTGAAGTCCAAAGTAGTCAATAGAAGATTATTCACAAAATGGAGCTACAAGTGTTCCCTTGATTTAAATTCTGGGAAAATCATTCCAGTGTAGCTCACAGAAACAGCACTTGGGATCCTCCACTGACCCAGGTGGATCTCTGATGGCCTTGGCTGTGTTGCTGGATGCGAGGGGAGGTTTGGAGGTGGATGCCTTGTAACCAGTCTCTCCATATTGTTCTTAAACAAGAAATGTAAAAAACAGAGTCCCAAAGCATTCCTGAGGGCAACTGGTTGTGTTCTATCAATCCAGCACAGGAGGCTGGATTGAAGCTAGGCTTCACCTCCAGCCTAGCTGCAGTGGCATCCTCAGGAGTGTAAAATAAACACTTGGCGTTGCTCTACTCTTGAGTCAGCCAGCCTTTGTGGAGCATCCACTGATGACAAACTTCATTCCCTACAGCCAGACATCTGTAAAGCTTCACCCCTAGCACTGCCCTGCCTGGAGAAAAACTATAGACCATTTAACAAAGAAACTGATGGCTGACAGGCCACTGAGCCTTGTTTAGGCAAACTACTGAAGAAAGTAGGAGGAGAGGTAGAGAACTTCTAAAAGTCTGACATTGTGACATGGTGAAAGAATTTCAAAGCCAATGCAGTTACTTCAGTATTAATTAAAGCCCAGTTAAGCCCTAGGGATTATTAACATTTAAAAAATATTTCTAAATACTTTTTAAGCTTTCTGTGTGAACAAATACTAAATGTACACCGCAGAAAAAATGTTCCTGGCCCACTGCGTTCTGAGATGCTTATTTCCAAGAATTTTATTTAAAGACTTCCTCTTGTTCTGCACACGCTGTTTTTCTTCTAGTCAGCAATGTTGCAGCATATATTGATTGGATTTTATGACTGCCTTCTTCCTAGAAACAGTCCTGAACAATGTGTAGCATTAGCAAGATAAACAAATCACTTGCAGTGAAGAGGCACGTTCCCCTCCTCCTTATTTTCTGTCCTTCTGGACAAGAGCCAGTAGGGAGCTGCTTCCAAAGTCTATTTATGAACATGTGTTTACTTTTGCATACACGCAGTCTTTACTACATGTGAGCCCTGTGTACTGATCCAGTGAAGTCAGAAATTGTTAAAATTGAGAAATTCGCTTTCATAACAGTAGTCTGAGTTGATAATGTTTCTCTATTTTATATTAAAAAAAACAAAAGTAGAGTGGGGTGAGCTGGGTTGTGCAGCAGAGCACAGACAGCCTGCAATAATGCCAGCTGCAATGGAAGTTTCCAAACTTCCTGACCTACCCCCCAGACGTAGGATTGTTTTTCCTCTTCTGTTGTTCCACTCCAGAAATGTGATCTTGGGACACAAGGTCTCTTCCTTTTACAAACATACCTATGTTCTACAAAAAGACATAAAGACTCTCTAAAAAAGCTGTGGCTAGAAAATCCCTTAAAAAACCCTATAAAAACCACACACAATACTATTTTTTCTGCTGAATGTGACTGTGACGCTTTAAGGTATGAATGTTTGAAGGGTTTCAAAAAACAGCAAACCTATCTGTTTGGTTTGTTTTTTTTTCCCAGATGGACAAAGTAGAAAACCCCCCTGTGTATATTTTAATTCACTCACACTTTAATGTGAGGCTTGTTATGACTCTATCAAGCCTGTCATGATGCCATGCATTAAAAACTGTTGTGCCCATCACTGTTGGTGCCCTTGATGATTCTGGACAGTGACTTACATTCAAGTACTTACACATCAGTACTGACTTGATGGAATTTCCTTCTGTGGCAAAATTTAATATTCTTTGAATGAATTGCATTCTGATGGGAAGTTTTCTTCAAATCAATGGACAAGGGGACGGGAAACATCACTGGCAGCCTAAAATGGGAAGACCTCTGAGTAAGTGTACAAGCAAAGCAAATAAACAGAGAGAATAAAAACCCCAGCTAGGTTTTAGAGATCAGCCCCAGATGTGGCCATTGCCTCCCACTTGCCATGACCTTTATGCTTCTACAGAGGCAGCTCCTGTAGCCGAATGGACAAAGGCTTAAACTCACAACATTAAAGGCTCATGCAGCTTTTCAGTGTACAGCACCCAGTTTTTTGCTGTCATCTCCCTAGCCCCATCCTCACTCCTGAAATTCATGCCTACATTTGCACAGAAAACAAATGGGATCAGGGAAATTCCCCTTTCTGAAGGCTCCCCACAAGCTTCAATGAGTTATTTGTACAAGGTATTTGTATGTGACCCATGGAAAAGTTTGCTAGCAACCAAAACCACAGTCTGTGCCTGGTATTATTTGAAGAGCAAGCACAGCACAACAGCAGTAGCAACTTTGCTCTGGGTACTGCTGGGAGCTGGGGATCCCGTGTATGGCACAAACCCAGTTTCTCAAGTCTTTAAACAAGCCTGCTGCCATACCTGTTTGACTAGAATCCCTCTAAACTAAATAAAGAACTTCTTGACAGTTCCTTCCTTTTTTCTGTTCAGAGTCCTCTGTTTACATGACTGAGCACATATCTTGTGTCTCAGACTGAACCATCAGTGGGCCAAATCAGTTTTATTTGCTCTGTATCATGAAAAGCCAAAATTTACAAATTCTTTGTGGCTGCAGATCCTACATTTGGCCAGGTCTAGCTCTGAACTACTTTGCCTTGTACTTATTGATGAGGGTCTGGATGACCCAGAGCCTCACCAAGCCTAAGCCGATCATGCAAAGCCATGGGCAGTGTCAATACCACAGTCATGAAGCTCAACTACCCACCAGCTTTCTGCTCCTGGCTGTGAGGAGAAGCAGCCATTTTCACCCTTCTCTGGTGAAGGGCATGCATTGTCCTCTTCCATGGTCTGGGGAAAGCTGTGTGCAGCAGCTGCCATGTCCAGAGCTGATTGAGAAGTTGCTCAGAGAGGCCTCTGGGTCTGGAAAGGCTGATGCCATGAGGGAGGGTGGGGTGAACATCAGGTGATGTGGATACATCACCTCATGAAACACTTTTTGGTAGCCTGGGGTGGTTCCTAAGAGAAACATTCCCGGGTGCAGCCATTAAAACATCAGACAACAGCAAGTGCCAGTGTGGTGGTGGGGCCACCACCTCTGCCAATGGTGGCAGCAGCCAAACGTGCTCCGCCTTGCTGAACGGTCTGTGGGAGATGAGGAAACAGCCTTTATCAGCATGTGTTGCAAGATGTTAGATAAACAGCTGATAATTCTCTCAGTGAGTGACTAGGGTGAGGTTAAGAAAAGGGAGGAGCTCAGGAGGAAGAATCCAGACCTGGCATGAGGCTCTTTCAGGGTGTATTTCAAAGACCGGAGTCTCCTGTGTTAACCTAGTCCTGGGATGTACTCAGTGAGGTTTCTGGCTAAATAAGCAGCTTCATGGTGTCTTACCTTCTGTCCTTAATTTTATCTTTATTTCAAACTTGCTTCAAAGTGTGGTGAGCAAACCACTATGCCTGAGCCCTGCTGTAGTTTGCAGCAGCTCCAGGAAAGAAATACCATGGATATTCTCACTTTTTTTTTTTTTTTTTTTTTAATTTATAGGCTGGATTATTACAAAGCATTCAGCTTACACATGGATTTCAAAATAATTTAGGAACTTGATGTAGTACACTGGGAGATGAACTCCTGACTTGATAGAGGCCTTCATGCTTGAGAGCAGCATTTCAGAGAAGGACTTGGGAGTTCTGGTGGATGAAGAGCTGGGCAGGAACTGACCATGTGAACCCTCAGCCCAGAAAGCCAAATGTATCCTGGGCTCCTTTAAAAGGAGCTCTGGTGAGACCATGCCTGCAGAGCTGCATCCAGGTCTGGGGTCCTCAGTGCAGGAAAGCCATAGACCTGTTGGAACAAGTCTAGAGGAGGGACACAAAAATGCTGGAACACCTCTCCTATGAAGACAGGCTGAGAGACTTGAGATTGTTCAGCCTAAAGAAGAGGAGGTTCTGAGGAGACTTTAGATTTGCATTCCAGTACTTGAAAGGAACTATAAAAAGAGAGGGAGAACAATTTTTCCCATGAGCAGGCAGTGATCAGAAAAGGGGGAACAGTTTTAAACTAAAAGTGGAGATATTTATAATATATTTGGGGAAAAAAAAAATCTGTACTGTGTAGAGTGAGGCACTAGCACAGGTTCACAAAGAAGTTGTGGATGCTCTATACTTGGAAGTATACAAGGCCAAGCTGGACGGGAATTTGAGCAACCTGGTGCAGTGAGTGACATCCCTCCCCTTGGTGGTGAGAACTAGATGGTCTTTAAGGTCCCTTCCAACCCAAGTCATTCTATGATTTCAATGCAGTATCCATGTTTTCATCAAGGAAGGGGAGGGAGAACACTGCTCATGCACTGCTCTGCCCTAGCATCCATGCTGCCTCCAGAGAAACAGAGGTTCTGCTCTGAGGGCTGGGCAAGCAAGAAGATTCCAAACTGCTGTGACCTTCCCACCCTACACCTGTTCCTCTGTCTCCATGTGATGCCTTGAGACCCTGGAGGTACCAGAGTGCTTGAGCAAAATGGCTCCTTTGACTATGGGCCAGATTTGAGTGAGGAGATAGAACTGGTTTCTTCTTGTGCTTCCTCCACTCCATATGACAAAACTTGACTCTAGCTTCCATGTTGCAAAGTGTGGTCATCTCCATTGGCAGCAATGCCCATGTTGCCTCCTACAGACCAGTGGCTTTATTTTGGTAGCCTTCTTATAGAAGATAAACATAAATAAGTTGGTTTTTTTTTTGTTTTGTTTGGAGTGTTAGAACATAACTAGGAACTCACTGCTGAAGTTTCTGACAGAACTCTTGGTAGTTACATTCTTTTTCTGCATTATTTGCTGACATCCCAAGCCTTGTTTGACTAGTTACAACCTCTCCAGGAAAAGTAAAGTTGTCAGTCAAACCTGGCTAGGAAATGGTTTTCTTACTTTAGATCACTTAGAAAGGCAATATGGTCATGTGGCAACTGGATTGTCATCTTACCTTGAAAGAAAGTGGCCCTTCTTCCTCTTTGTTGCTTAAAATTACTCTGTAGTGGAGATAGCATCTCCTCACAAAAGGTACCTACTCTGGTTCTCTGTGAAAGGACAGACCAGCTGCTTTGCACTAGGCACCCACACTATAGGGAAAATATAACTCACTCTGGGCATCAGATGCTCCTCAAGGCAAGTAACAGGATGTTTCTATCTGGTATTAGCAGAAATTAAGCACTCAGTGTGTACTTAACTGCATTTAGAGGCATGATTACTGTAGGAACCTGATTTAAATTACTTGAGTAATTCACAAATGAATAACTTTGTTTACAACACCTGTTGCATCAGTGTGATGAGCTAAACACCAGTCAGGTGATATCATGAGACTGAGTCAGAAGTTTGAGACAGAAAACCTGCTTAGGTCACCCTGCCCATCCCTTGGCTACTCTGATGTGCTTCCTTATAATTTGTTTCTGCACTATTTTTTTTAAATTCAAAGCATTTCATGTAACAGGGTTTTCACCACAAGTTTCTGAATTTTTTCCCACTGTAAGATTTCCTTGTTAGGAAAGAACTCCTGAAAATGGACTCTCATTCTGCCATGTCACTTTATCATGAGCTAATAGAATACAAGGCTGGAAGAGACTCGAGGTTATCTGGTCTATCTCTATGCCTAGAGGCAAATTCAACTATAATTAAAACATTTCTGTCAAATGCGTGTTCAGCTTCCTCTGAAAGACCTCAGCCTCTTCCGGCAAGCCATACCAGAGCTTAGGTGCTGCTACTATTATAAAGTTTTCCTAATGCCTAAATATTTCTTGTTTCTTTTCATGCTCACTATTTTTCTATCTCCCAAGGGGGCATGGATTACAGTTACTACTACTATTTTTTGCTTGCAATATTTTTATATAAGAGGTATTTTTCCCTCTAAGTGAGAGTATGAAATATAGGCTAATCTGTTCTTCTGCCATATCTCACCATCTGGCCATATCTACTATCTCTGTGTCTTCTGTTTTACTTCACCTTCTATCAGCTAAAATAAATATCTTAATTCTTAAACACTCCATATTTAGTTGGGAAAAGTACAGTTTGCCCTGTATAGGGCAATATAGGGTCATAAAGACTCTCTTTAGGGGTCAAAAGGCAAATTTTGCTTTTCACCACAACTTAAAATTTTCTTATAAATATTATTGAAATTCTCCTGACAGTTTAGGAGTGTATTATTTATTTTAAACATCAGGAGAACTGTGCAATAATGCTTGTGACATGCCCACACTCCTGGGAGGGAAAAAGCTCAGGTAGCTCCAGAGGAGATCTGGATTTCTTGGCTGCACTGGTGGTAGTAAACTAAAGAGTGACAGTGCCCATCCTCTGGCTTTGATGCTACCTGCCGTGATCCAGTCACCTCCTGCTATTAAGCTCCATCAGCACTCAGAACCAGTTGGCCTCCTTGAGAGGCCTGTTGGAAATGCTCTGTGCTCATTCCCAAGCTGGGAGCTGCCAGCTGCTGTGACAGGACTGTGCCAAGTGCTGTTTTTCCAGCATCAGGGCCCAGGCCAGAGTGTCCCAGTGCCTCCGCCTGTGCCTTGACTCTGATTGTCTTGTACAGGAATAGCACATGTGTCCTATTTCAATAGCTTAAGTGCAAGGTCATCTTTTCTCCACATTAGCTTGTTCTCTAAGGTCAGCAGGGTGCCTGCTGAGGCTGGCACAGCTAAAGGAAAGATTTAATGCATTGTGTCTGCTTTAAAATCATTTTTGCTCATGTCAGTTTGCATTTCCAAGCCACTAAATAGGAAAGGCAGACAGTTGATTTACAACAGTTACTAAAAAAAAATTGAAAAAACATAATTCATTAAATACTAAATTTTCTCATTAATTGCAGGTCTGAATGAAAGCTCCTTAGGGCTGTTTTTTTAAATGTGAGCAGGAACAGAGATTAGACAGCTCAAAAGATCAAATACTTAACTGCAACATTAACTGTACTTTCAAAATGTTGGCACGAATCCTGGAGAGTCGCGTGGTTGTTGCACCGGTACACAAAGAATGTTTTACAGGACTGTCTCTGATCACTGTTTTTCAGAAGAACTGAATGCACAGGCAGCAGCAGTTTTGTAAAATTACCAACTCTGTTGCAACACACTGTTAACTTTTCTGCTAATGAAACGTACTGTTTTCCTGTGGCAGTTCCTATTATGATCCTTCTGAGATTTATTTTTTGGATTGTGGTATTTTGATTGTTTTTAAGAAAGGAAGAAAAGCAGCCCTGAAAGCCAACTGTGTCCTGGGCTGCATCCAGAGCAGTGTGGGCAACAGGTGAGGGAGGGGATTTTGCCCCTCTGCTCTGCTCTGGTGAGACCTCATGGGCAGTGCTATATCCAGCCCTGGAGCCTTCAGCACAGGAAAAACATGGAACTGCTGGAGAAAGTGCAGAGGAAGCCACAAAGGTGATCACAGGGCTGAAGCACCTGTCCTCTGCAGACAAGCTGAGAGAATTGGGGTTGTTCAGCTTGGAAAAGAGAAGGCTTTGGGGAGACCTTATGGCACCTTCCAGTACCAAAGGGGGCAACAAGAGAGCTGGAGAGGGACTTTTTATGAGAGCTTGTAGGACAAGGGTGAACAACTTTTAACTAAAAAAAGGTAGGCTTAGATTAGACATTAGGAAGAAATTCTTTACTGGGGGGATGGTGAGACACTGGAACAGGTTGGCCAGAGAAGTTGTGGGTGCTTCATCCTTGGAACTGTTCAAGGCCAGGCTGGATGGGGCTTTGAGCACATTAGTCTTATTAAAGGTGTCCCTGCCCATGGCAGGGTGTTGGAACCAGATGGTCTTTCAGGTTCTTTCCAACCCATACCACTCTATGATATCTTGTAAACAGAAACAGACACATGCAACAGGAAAATGCAATTATATTGAATTCAGCATTTGCATACAACATGCATCTGTATTTCAATTATTAACTGAGCCTGCAAGAGTATTTCTGATCATTTAATTATTGGTGTAACAGTGCCAGTATTTTTATTCTGCTTCTGAGAATAGAAAAGATAGACCACTTGTTAAAACAATGGGCCATGTGGAAAGAGGTCTGTTCCTAATTCAGATGCTAGAATTTCTTTGTAATGCAGAATAAGTAATTTAATCAGGGTGTGTTTCAATTTCTTAATTTGATAAATGGAATTTATAATATCTTCTGGTCCATAAGGTTGTTGAGAGACTTGGTAAACTCTGTTTGAATACTGTGGTGCAATCCTTAGTGGAATGTTCCATTAAAGATAGTGGAACAAGATATTGTTGTGAACAGGGAAGGCCTATGTGTCTTCTGCCCATTATGCCACCTCAAAATTACTTGTCACAACCCACATGAAATGATATTCTAATTATACATGTACCAGAGTGTGTGAGTGTAATTACCAGTGTAATTAACAGTAATGGAACCCTTTAGAACTGGACCTACCAGAACTAGGTGAATTTATTTCTCTAGTGCTTGTTTTGCTGTTTCTGATTGCTCCCTATTTGGTTTCATAGTCTTTATTCAAATGGAAGAAAGTTCAGAAAAAAAGGATCATGTCACGCCTTTCCTATTTTCTCAGTAAAAATACACAGAATATTCTGGGTGTCATATAACTTGAGAATGATGGAAAGCAGAATGTTTTTTCTTTTTTCTTGTTTAACATTTGTGTTTGAAAAATGTTGAGATTTGAATATGAGGGAATATAGGTATTTTGGGAACACACCACCAGCGAATCTGGCCACAACTTTTCTAGGCAAAAAAGGGAAATCTTTCAATTTGTTCATATCACCATCATCATCATCACCATCATTATCGTATTTATTGATCCTGTAGAGTTAGTCCTTTCAGTATGAAATTTCATTATGGAATAAGTATTATAAAATGCAGTTCAGAATTTCTCTTCAATAACTTCTCCTTTTATTTATATGTGTCCTTTCACCTCCAGCAACACTGAAAGCTTATTCTACTTAGTGGGTATTAATTAATGTCAATATATCTTGCAACTGTGGCTTCTTTAAAAATGAAATCACCATTCACTCCTACTTCTGTGTGTTCATATAGAGGTTGTCACAGTAATTGTCCCCTCAGCTGTGAGCTCGGTCTCTAGAAGTACAGTCACTCTGCTGAGGTTCCTGTGCTGCCTGTCTGCAGAGGAATTACTCATAGAATATACTCATGCCTCTGCTATTGCAGACCTTGAGCACCAGGTTGCTTCAAAGGGGCTGAAGTGTGTTCTTCTTGTTCTACAGAACTGCTTTTCCTGTCCTACTGGGTAGTAGAGGTCTTCCTGTACCATGAACACATCTAGGGATGATGCCATATGAAAAGATCTTTGGCATCCCATCCTGCAAAAGAATAAACAGACTGTTGTGGTGGAGGCTTCTTCAGAGCTCATAGAATTTTCTGGCTTCCAAGTTCTCTCCAGCTGATGATACAGGTCCTACTAGCAGAGGAATAAATCCTTCTGCAAAACCCCTGAAAAACCGAGGTGGTGGAAAGAGAGAACTGAGAACTTTTCTCAGCCCAGATAAAAAGTGAGGATGACACAAAGGGCATGTGGCTTACAAAGGAATCCTAGGAGAGGTATTCATTGAATACCTGGGTTTCTAGGACCATGATTGAAGCCTGTGTATATTAACTTCTGTGTATGGTTAATTAACTACATTATTTTTCATGTTTTGTTTCTTTCAGATTCCATTGATGAAAGATCCTGGTTGGATTCGAAATGTCTGGACACGCAATTTAAATGTAGGAATTTAATTGTTCATTTGCTTTTTAACTCCAGTGCCTTAGAGCAGGCCCAGCTTGAAGCCCAGTAGTCTTTCATAAAGCATGATGAGTGGGTAATTCTTGCCCACTTCCTGGTACCCAGTGCAGAGTGTCCAAGTGTCACTCTTTGGACACTGTGTCACCACTATAATGTGATATTATTATTCCTGTGAAAGGCTGGGTGGCTCTGTGAAACCGATGGCCCTCACACGTGGCCAGTACTAGCAGGATAAGGATGGAAACAACATAAAAATTTGCAAATTTGGCACTTGACCTGGGCAATAAGCTCAGAGTGAGCAAACTTGTGGCAAATGTGAGTTTGCAAGACATGTCCCAGGCCAGGGAAAACATGCCCAGACATCCCTGCTGCAGCTGTCCTGGAAGGCAGAGAGCACATCTTTGAGGTGGTGGCCTTGGGACACCAACATGGATTGACAGAAAAACCACTCAGGAGAAGGAATGAGAGGGAGAGAACAGCACTTCCCACACCAGTTATAGAACAGCCACTGCTGAGTGATTGGTGGAGGAGGCAAAAGAGGCAGATCCAGGGAACAACCTGATGCTTGTCTTAGTGACTCTGGACTCTGTTACTCAGAGTGACCTACTCTTGCAGTGATGGTGGGGCAGAGTATGCAGAGGCTGACTTGATTGAAACCACAGGTAAGTTCACAGCATTCCTACCCAGCACCAAGCAGAGCTGTGCAATCACATCTGCTTAGCTGAGCTATTGCAGCCACTGTGCAGCTCTGCGTAGGCTTCACAGATGTATTAGCCTGGGTGGAGTGTGATGTTAGCAGAGCTACACTGCTACCTCATGTAAATCCTGCTCTGGGGGCTCTAGACAACCTACACAGAGCAGTGTAGGATATTCTCTAGGGTTTCCAGAGGAACCTGCCTGATCCAGGAGCCTGTGGAGACTTGCTTGTGGTTTGTCGGTGTGGGAGCTGGTTGGCAGAGCCTGGCAGCCTCTCAGTGGGTCTGGCAGATGTAGGAAGGTATGTCAGCTCCAACAAATTGAGGATCTAACCTTCATGCTGAGCTTGATTTTAGCAATGTCACTTAAACTGGACAGCTAGATAAGCCAAACAGGCAGTCTGAAATGAGGATGGGATTGGTTGCTGTTGGCCGGTTTGCGTTTGGACATGCAATTCAGTAGCTGTGCTTTGCAGACAGAAAGGTACCTGGGAATTCAAAATAGACAGGGAAGGAACTCCAATTAGCAAAGGACAGCACAAAATGTGAAAATTGAACACATGTGAAGTGATACTACAGATGGGATCTCTTCATTCCAAACTTTGGGAACATTCAGATCTGCATTCAGGTGAGATTCTAAAATTTACAAGAACATCTGCTGGGTAACCAAAACATGCCATGTGAACTTGTGCTGTAACTTGAAAGAATAGAGGATAATACATACTTGCTGTAAGATTATACTTTAAGAAGGATCAGGTTATGGGTTATTTGGGCAAAAGTTTGGATTTTTTAAAATGTATGAGTACTATGTTTTTTTGTCCTAAATTTCTCATAAGCTAGTACAGAAATACATGAAGAAGAGGAGGAGGAAGAATTTTGTAATGTGGACGTGCTACATTTAAAATTTACTGTATAGAAAGAGGATTGTGGGAAACTAGCTAACCACTAATGATAAAAAAGTCTTAGAGATTGTGCAAACAAAAGAGGTGTTTGCACTAAGCTGTGCCAATATCTGCAGAGAGAAGTTAGCAGTGTGAAGCAGAAAGTGAGAAAAACCTATCAGGCTGAATCTGCCACAGGAAGCAGAATTACACACAACAAATAACATCTGACCTGGACAAGGTAGATAAGCAATAAGCATGATCCCAACCCCACGCAAGCAACATGAAAAACATGCAGGGTGAATGAACTGGGCTGTCATCTAGGGCTGCAGGGGAGTGACATCTGATATCACTGGGATGACTGCACAGGGAGGCTTTTTTGTTAGTGCCCACATTGCAGTGTGGGGGTTGGAATGGAGAAAACGGTGTCTGAAGAGTTCACATCAGAAGCAGACATGTACCTTGACGTGACTCTGAACTACCTGTGGGTATGACTTTGTTTTTTATTCTATTAAATAGGATTATTTTATTTGTTGTCTTACCAGTCCTTTGTCTCTTCTTTAACTATGGCAGAGCTTGATAAAAAACACTGCTTTCCTGTTCCTACTCTTGCTTTTAAAAAAAAATAATCTTCACCTGTTTGAAACAATGAGCAAACCCTTTGCTTGTGTAATACAGAGTTCACTGGCTTGAAAGGGATTATATTGCTCTGTGTGAACTGAGCACCAGGCCTGATAATTTCAGACTCTAAAACTCACTGGGATGGGAATTCTCTTTGTGCATGATGCGACCAACACAATGTGGCTGACGTGGAACAGTAAAACGAGCCGATGTTGTTTTTGTGGGCAGAAGCTGCTGGCTTTGAGAGACTGTGCATGTGGATTTGTCTGAAGCAGATATGGAATGAGGGTAGCAGGAATGAGGCAGAGTATCTGATGAATTCTCACATTTGCATAACAGAATATGGAAAGCATACAGGCCACCAAGACAAAAGCTTTCTGTTCCAGGACATGCTGGACTTAATGAAATGGAATTCCCTGATTTCACAAAAATGTATTATTTCCATATATTTACACAAAGTGCTTATTTTAACACACACTTCTGCTGTATTTATGGAACAAATTTAAATTATTTTCACAGTATGTTAACTCTTGAATGCACCTATTTTCTCAGAACAGCTCTGAAACAATGTTTTTAAACAATACTTGCATGTAGGCACAAGTGCTGGTAAGCTTTTTTCTAACAGTGAACAGGAATACATGGAAACAGAATTGGCCCATTTATGTAAGGGCAGGATCTAAAGAGCTACATACAGAGCAGGCAGGGTTGATAATACATTCATTTATAGTATCTTAATACTGGACTAACTAAAATTGTTTCAGCTTTCTCAGTTCAACATTGAATTACATTTCCTTCTGTGGGATCATTACCTCCTGAGAGCCATTCAAACACACCATATTTTCTGACCAGATTACATAGACATAATAAACCCCCCTTTCTAAGACAGATGTGATTCACTTGCAAAAACTTTTGTGCATTTTAGACTTCAAGACTCTTTTATACTGAAGTTTTCATTAAAGTTTTAATTTTTGCTCAGCTTTCAACACAATGGTAGAAATCAGAGAAAAAAATGCTTTCTTTCAAACCACAGACTACAGTTCCTCCATTGGTTAATATACCCTTTGCCACAGCAAATCTAAATTTAATTTTCCAAATAATTATTTTTAGAGTGATGGAGATGAAATACTGTTTAATTACAGTTCTAAAATAACACTCACTACTTTGTTCAGAGGTTTTAGTGCTATAACACTTCTAGAGAGGCTAGGCTCATTTTGACACTGAGAATATTTTGAGGGAAAGATTTACTTAATTACCTGGGACACTTCTGCCACTCACAGAAATTTGAACAGGACACTGACATAAAGTACCATTATCATGATTTTGCTAACTCAATCATACATTAATGGTATTAGCACTCCAGTTTAAAAATCATAAAATTTAAGCTAATTTCTCAGATAATACTACATAGATATGCATGTCCTTACAGAAGATGTAAAGAATGACAGTAGCTAAAAACCAGAAATAAATGACAATGTTCCTTCTTTAACACAATTGATTTAGAGGTTCCAGTTAGAGTCTTATGCAAGTTCTCAGCCTAATTCAGGAGAAGGAATTGCTTAGATAAGAGAAAGAATGCAGTATTTACTGATTAACTGCCCAGGCTTGATGCAAATAATGAAAGAGAATTAATAAAGAGAATTTATTTGTGATGTGCAGGATTTAATTCTGTGCCTCAGCTTGGTCCTAGGACTTTCACACAATTTTGATTATTAACTTTATCTATAACAATATATTTTTAAGAACAAAAGAGCCAACAACAATAAGATTGTCAGCTTTTACAGCAACCAAGACTTAAAAGATTATTTGCTTAAGCAAAATATGTTTTTAAACATTGTCATTGCTCCATTTAGTTCAAATTTTGTCTGATAAAAATTTATCACAAGAGTTCAGTGGATTATTGTACTCTGAATTCAAAACAAGCACAGTTCTTGGCTCAAACCATAATCACTAAAATCCTCAATAATGGAATTAAAAGGAAAATGCTTCTAAAACACATTATCCCAAACGAGTATCTCACCTCTCCCCCCAAATCATCTGATACAGAGCCCTGAGGTTAAAGATCAGAGAGATCTGAAATCCGTGCTGCCAGATGAAGGTATCTTCAAGTTTGGCTCAGAAGAAGAAATGAGAGGACAATGTGGAAAGATCTTAGGGCCAGAGCTCCCTCGTGCCTTGCTGTTACAGAAAGCCCTGAGAAGGAAAGCAAGAGTCCTTCAGGTGGAGGCACAGGACCCACACCTGTTGCAGAGGCTGAATTGGGAAAAGTACCCTTTACATGTTACACACAGTTGTTTAAAAAACCCTTGCTTTAACCTGGTTATATCCTGTCACTTTAAATATTCAAAAAAATTGAGCATTAGTGAGAGAGGAAAACAGTAAGTTGTAAGAGGTTGCATTATCTCACTTTTTTTTATACAGAAAAAGTAATAAACCTTTCTTTACTTTGAATGAAGGGATGAAAATGGGGAATTTTGGGCAGTACCTGCAGAAGCCTCCTGCATCAGTTCATTGGTGAGGGAGACAATAACCACAGTCTGCCTTTCACCCTGACAGGCTGCTCACAATCCTCCATCTGCCTGTTTCTCGAGGAGGGATTAAAACCCTTTTCATCTAGTTTATATGACAGACAGAACTAATTACAGTACCTGGGAGAGTACAGAATTTTCTCACTTCAAAGCCAAGCAAACCTGCTTTTTGTAATGTCATGCCAGGGACAGACTGTCCCTGCATTCACCAGGAGACACACACAGCACAGCCCCCTCTCCACCCTGGTCTGCACAGAAGTGAAGAATTTTTCTGTCACAGAGAGAAGCACCAAATATTGCTACTTGTATTATAAAACACATTTTAGATACTTCACTCTCTCCGTGGAATTACAAAATGAACTTCAAGCTGAGCTATATTAGTCCTTAATTCTTAGCCCACCAGAAGAAAAAGCTTTACATGCAGTATCTATTAATTGTCTTATTATCATAAGTGCAGCTGTTGCATCTTTGCTACCTACAGTTTGCCTGGTAAGGTGCAAACAACACAGTGTACTAGTCAAGATATTCAGTTTTACAATCCCCAAGCAATAACTTTCAAAACCTATTTGCAAGGATAATTTGATATTGGTAGGCACTCTAATCTGGAAATTTCAGACATGAGGCTGAGAGAAAAGCAACAAACTTCTCAACAGAAGGAGTTGGCTTCCAAATATCTTCTTCCTCTTTGGGATTAAGATTGCAATTTTAGTTTCCAAGCATTGCAGGTACTGTGAAGAAAAGATTATACCCTGGGAAACAGACCAGCTTTGTTTGAAGTTCTCAAAGCATGTTTTGTACTATTTTGTTCTGAACAAATAATACTGATGATTTTGGTTTGCTGTGCTTTGAAAACAATATTCTAGGCAGAAGCTTTGCTGGTCATGCACAGATGTACTGGACTGATGAAAAGTTAGATTTTGGGCTGGAACATGACAAGACAGAGGAGCTGTGTATGATCTCTCATTTCTTGCATGTGTGTGCACTTAGACACCAGTATGTATTTTACCTCAGCAGGATACAGGTCTGTGTTTGAACAAGCATATGCAGGAATTGTGGTATTGGCTGAAGAAAGAAGACATTGATGATTTCACTGTTACACCCTTAATCTCACATTGTGATTGCTTTGCTTTATCAGGGCTCAAGCTTTTCTAAGCTTTTTGAGATTATATTTAGAGAGCTCAGCTGTAGCTTTTTACAGATTTGGAGCTAAATTGCTTTCTGATGACATTGGACTGGTACAAGTGTACCTCCAGCAGGGTTGATATATTTAGTCTCTCTTGTTCCTAATTTAAATACTCCAATACCTTTCTGCTTTGATGATATTTGGATCATAGGAGTCAAAAGAAGCCTCTGTTTCTCAGAAGCCAAGTATTTTGTAGCAGAGAAATGACTTTTTACTGGGGAAAGAGCTGCTAGGATATAAAAAAAAGCATTGAGGTTCTCATGGGTTTGCAAGGTTGGATGTGGATCTAGAGGGAAAAGAAAGGCTCTTCCAAGAACCTTCATCATCAAAACTTGTTATATTCTGGGAAGCAAAAATGCCTTATCTAGTGGTTCATTTGCTAGAGATCCCCTTTTCCCCTTTTTTTCCGTAAGGGGGAGGAAAGGGTGTATCTGTCACAATACCAAGTCCGAAAGTATTTGGTTCAAAATCAAGTTTGATTACGCAATGCACGCACTGATGGCATGGGAGATGTTATCATTACAGACGAGCATTTTGGTACATGATCAATGCTTCCTGCCCTGCCTCTAATTCCAGCTGCAACAGTTCCTGGAAAATTGCAATCCCACATTTGATCATTTGACAAAATAATCCTTTTGGTTTTTCTTTTCACTGGTCACTGCCATGCCTCGTTGTTGACTGAAACTTTATGCTACTTCTGAGGACATCACAGTCCTCCTGAGGATGATGTCATCAGCTCACCTCTTAACTGAGAGGTCAAAGAAGAAAGATAACAAATGATGTCAGAAATGTATTGGCTGGCATGTGCAACTGTCAGGAAATTATTACAATACTCAGAAACTGTGATGATACAGAAAGCAAAATCTTAAAGCTAAAGCTGTCAAACTGCAAGGATCTCAGGGGGACAGATACAAAGCAAAAGCAGCGGCAGTCAAAACAGGCAACAAGTTTAAGTCAAAGCGTGGGAGGGGAGGGAATGTTTTAGAAATCTCTGCAACTAAATAACATCTACATTTACTTTTTAAAAATGGTGTCCAATCAAGCACTTAGAGGCAGATTAAATGCCAATGTTTACATGCTACAACACCCTGCATTACTGTGCCTTCAAATGAAGGATGAAATGAAGTATTAGAAAACTGTACTTGAAGGAAAAAGGAAGAGAAAAAGAAAGGGTGAAAACAAATGAACCAAGCAGAGAATTCAGTAGATTATCAGAGGCAGCTCTAGGTACTGTATAAAATTAGGAGAGAAATTCCTTTTTTAGGATGGTGGGATGTTTAATCAGGTAATTATAGAGTCAGTCAAACTGCTTTTTGATGTTTACACTGGAATAAAACTAGATCAATTCTTAATTTACACTGCATAAGCTACTCCAAGTTTATTACTTTTATAAAGAATGTCAGCATGACTCCTGAGCCATCTTTGCTTAAGAGTTAATTATAAATTAAAAGCTCATCTTTTCTATTTAGTGAAAAATTTTTACCTGCACATGAAGCATGCATTAACAATTGCAGTCATTCATAACCCAGGTCCTGTGTGCCTGAACATCAGCCCTAGTTTCAGTGGGGGGAAAGCCAGACATTACTGCTAATGCACAATGGTTTGCATGGTTATTTTGCTCACTGGCAACATCTTTGCTAGGAAAATCGAATGTCCTAAGACAGAACTGAAAGCTTTTTTTCCCCCTTGAATGGATTTATGTAATTTTTTGTAGAAAAAATTTTTGTTGGATTTTATTAAACTCTTCTGTGCTTGTCAACTCTTTTAAAATCTAGCTTTATTAATTTACAAAAGATTACACAACTCAACTTTATTCTTAAGTGTATTTTCATAGTAACTATGAGCTCAGATCTAGGCTAGAACTCCACTGTGCCAGAACTGTACAAACACAGAGTGAATACATAACTTATAAGGTCTTTGAAACAAGATTCAGAGTTAGGTAATAATGAATTAATGTAAATTGACATCAAAGGAATGGAAAGAAAAACTTCCATGAGCAGGTCCTTCAAAATTTTGTGGACAGTTTTAGATCAAACCTTGATAAACAAACATCTGTTCACTAACACAATGCCTCCAGAAAGAAACCTGTCAAAGCGGAAAACTTTCAGGAAGAAAAACATAATACTTCAGAACATCATAATTCCTGAGTGTATTTTGGAAATGACACTGTCAGGGACGTTCCTCTTTCTAGAGCCATACCCTCTCTGCCAGCAATCTGTGAGTAGCTCCAGATTATTTTTTAGGAACCATCCCTGACCATACTATCCTCCAAACCCTACACTGGGCTGAGCCAAACCCACATCCATGACCATGCTAAGGCTTGGGCAGTATCAAAGTACTGGTTATGTACTAGTGCTTGGTCCTCTAGATAGATCTAACTGAGAAGTTATGAGCTGAAGTGCAGCACAAGTAAGGATTTCAGAATGAGTTGGCAGAGGTTGTTCCAGGGCAGTAATATGAGGAACATCACTCTGCACACTGGTCATACCATGAATAAGAATAGAGTGAAAAAGCACAGAAGGATGGTGCCTTGTTGTTAAGGGAAGCTCACTGTTGCTGTGCAAGCATTTGGCACTTCCTACAGCATCTTGTGTGTATTGTGGCTGTATTTACTCTGCTCTGTAGGAAGAGAAAACATGACCTTGCACATGGAATCATTTAAAATGTAGAGCATTATTCTGTGGGCTATTTTATATCAAGCAGCAGATGGTTGGACATGATTAAGTAGCTAAATACAATACAGTACTTCCAAAAATGAGAATCTAGCTTCTGGAGTTCTGAAAGAAGCATGAAAGGGTAGGTGTTGTTGAGACTGTGCAAAGACAGTGTTTTTGATTCAGTATATTACGATCATATTTTGACTTTAGCATAGTAGTAGAAGACCATAGTGGGCCAATATGTTAGAGGAGTCCTCCCACCTTACTTGGATGGTGATGACTGGAGGTTACCACTCTCTCAGAGGGAACACAATATGGGATTGTACTCCACACAAATGTAGTGGGCAGAGCACTGGCAGGATCCACAGTCAACACAGATAAAGCTTATTGTATTAATAGGCATGGAATTATTTACCAACATTTCTCATTGCCTACTGACTGCCCACTGGAAAGAGATTAGATATGAAATGCCGGGAAATGAAACTGCAGTTGTGTATTACCTTCTCTTTGGGACTAAATATACACCCTTGTTTGTCATGTCCAGGCTGAAACTATCTTCACTGACTTTTCTGTTCTAAAACTGAAGTGTATTCACCAGTGTGGCAGTGGAACAAAGAACGCAGGAGAGAACAAGAGGTAGGGATTGGAGTCTGTGTGTTTGCACCAGGTCCTATCACTTAGTGGCTCTGTGAGCTGTACAAAGACTGGCCAACACAGAGAGAGAACTAAGAGGGATATAGGAGGAAGATGTGTTGCAGAAAAACAATTTGAAGGATTACAATTGGACGATGACCTAGAGAGGATTCCACTAAGATTATTTTGGAGTGTAACCAGAAATTTAGCAGAAATGGAAGGCTTAAGCACTGATTACTCAGCAAGGTAGTCTTCCCAGGCTTCAGCTGAATGCACATTTTTGGGGACTACAAGATGGAGATGCAGGAAATCCAGCTCTCAAAAACTTTTTTCAGGCCTAAAAGTAGCAGAATGCTTCAATAATGACCTTTGATCCTTTTTTATTTATTTTTTATGTATAATCTTTGTCATCTTTTTTTTTTTTTTTCCGTGTTACTCTGTTTCCTGTTCATTTGTTTTGCTCATAGCACCACCCTCTCCTGAATTCTGTAAACAAGACTTCAAAAAGGTCTGGAAGATTCCTTCATCAGTTTGTTCTTAACACGGACATCCACCTCCCTTTTCAGCTGTGCAAGGCGCTCAGAGCACAGTGAGGTTACAATACAGTTTACATACAATCCACTAGCAGGTGGAAAAGCTTTATTTCATCGCATTTATTTAAAGCGATAAAGCGTCTGACGCTGAAACACGTGTTCCCGACGGCGATGAATGCTAGGCTCTGGCAGCCCAGGCAACGCCTATCATGGCCCTGCCTTTGGCCAGCCCGGGCTCAGCGATTCCCTTCTCCC
>VZTB01009512.1:153187-378088 GCA_013397245.1 Thryothorus ludovicianus
CATCCCCTGTCCGCATCCCCTGTCCGCATCCCCTGTCCGCATCCCCTGTCCGCATCCCCTGTACGCATCCCCGTCCCGCATCCCCTGCCCGCATCCCCTGCCCGCCTGGCCCTGCGGAGCCGCCGGGCTCTGGGCAGCGGGCAGCGCCCGGGTTGCTGGGCGCACCGCGGCTGGGCGCTGCTTTGTGCGCGGGATCAGAGGGAAGATGTGATGCTTTCCAGGTGTCCCCTCAGAGGGAGGCACCCTGCCTGCGGATCTCGGTCTGGGTCTGTCGCTCGCCGAGCTGTGTGAGCTGGTGGTGGCCAGTGCCCCTCCATGTGCTGCTGCTGCCTCCCCTTTGGCTTTAGGAATTTTGCTTCCCTTTGCCTGGCAGCTGCTGATGCAAATCGCTGCATTATGCCACTGCTTCACTAATACTTTGCCTGAGCCTGAATAATGACAGCAGTAACAGGACAGAGGGGTTTAAAAACGTAGCAGAGCCTGGCTAGCTTCATTGCAATTGCTACTCAGGAAACTAAACTTTCATGTATTTTGTATTTATTTTACATTACCTCCTAACAGTTATTGCTTTTCTATTGATTTGAATATCCCCTCTATCTTCAAGAAGCAAAACTAAAAGCAAGTGTTCCTTGTGGGGAGGAGATAAAACACTGCAATATTATTATCTCCATCTAATACAGGAATTGTATAGAGGTAGTATCCCAGTCTTGATGTTGCAGACCATCTAGCAGATAATTTTTCTTTTCACATGTAAAGTCATAAGCATTGATAGGTTTTTTGACCTGTAATTTGGCTTCTGATCTGGAGGGTGTTTTGAAATGGTTTTATCTACATCTGTTGTCTCAGGAAGCAAACACTGGTAAATGCTTGGTGTACATACATAAGGTTTAGTTGTCCTCAGTGCATGGTTAGAAGTTAAATAGGTGAATTCCTATTATAGTAAAATGTGCCTGCTTCCATGAAGAGATCTGGAGAAAAAGTGGGGAGACAGTGAAGGAGATCAGATGGACAACACTCTACATAATTATGTTATGATTTTAGGCATAAAGCCATGGAAATAGCTTCTAATGGTTTTATATGCTTTCTGCTTGTCTTAGAGCTCCAGGCCACTAATGCAGATATAGACAACCTGAAAATATCTGCTTACCTGATGCAGTGGGGTCTGTTTGTGAGGTAGATGGGCAAGGTTTAATCTTTGACCCTTTTCCATACCTGAGCATATGCAGATGTACAGATTTGTTTATCTGTGAATATATATATATACACACAGCAGTCATCAAAAACAGTTGAAGTACAGTAAAAGCTTACTTTAAACTCTAAAAAATGCAGAAAATACAGAGTCTAATGAACAAATTTGTTTTCCAACCCTGCTGAGAGAAAGCATGCCAAGTCACGTGAGGTGTCTGTATAGAGTAGAACTACTGCTGTTTTTCCACTCTGATTTATGTTCCCTCACTGACATCAGAACAGTAGCACAGGGCAGCACAGTACATGACTTACAACAAATTCTTCAGCTAATGCAAAAGTTCTTGGTTTCAGGCACCGGTTTGTACTTCTCAATTTGTTGTAAAGTTTGAACTCCTTTATGCAGGGTCAGTCCAAAGGGGTCTCAGTCCTTGTGTACATTCCCTCAAAGTGTCTCCATTAGGAGAGAAGCACTGTACAGCTGAGAAGTTAAAGTACAGCGAGATGAAGAGAAATGTGGAGGGTCTCCCAAAAAATCTCTGGGAAAGGAGCAGAGAAGTCTTGAGATTTGATTTCAGGACTGCCTGGAATTTCAGTAAAGGTGTCCCCTGTGCATCTCTGACTCTTAGTTTCTCTTTTTGTTTGGTAGTAGCAATTGTATGGGTATGTGGTGAGTCAGATCATCCCACTGATCTAGCTGGAAATTATTTTTTCTGGCTTTAATGATGTTGCTTTTCAGTGCTGACACAAGGGCAAGGTTAGGAGAGTGGGCAGTGTGCAGCTGGGAGGTTGGTATGGGGACTGTGGTTGTACCAATGTCGTGGTTTCAGTTCAAAACCAGTCAGAAACCAGGTCAAACTAACAACCTTTCAGCTGGCCTTGAAGTAATTCTTCTGGACCATTGAAGTAATCCTTCTTGGGTACCAGTTTCATACTCTGACTGTGAGGCTATGGACCAGTTCTCCCCTGGTTTGAATATGGGGATTCATGAAGCAAGTTTTGAGTCTTCAGTTTGAATTTTTGATTTTAGCTGCTCTCAAGAAAATATTCTGTCCTTTACAGGGACTTCATGAAGTATTGCACCAAGTAAAGTTTTAACTCTCTGAAATATAGTGCAATATCAGAACCAGAGGAGTAGCCATCTCATATTCAAAGTCTGTGAGGTAGAGGGAGTGGGTGGTTTCTCGGAGGGATAGGCAACTTGGAATATAAGTTTGACATTTGATCCATTTGACTCCCTGGCTGTTGTAAGAAGTCACAATTTTTGGCACTGGCCTTGGGTAACTTGGAACACAAGTCAAATAGTTCCTAATAGAATTAAGCCCAGAATAAACCCTGAAATATTTCTGGAGGTTTGATGGCAGGAAGCACAATGCTCTTACTCTGATGTAGACCCAGCCGCAGGTTGAATTTTGCTTTCTGATGTGGGATGTAAAAGTGAAGTGCACCCGTCTCCCAACTGGCCAGACGTACTGTCAGATCACCTGCAGGAATGTGGGCTGTCCCATGCAGCTGTAACTATGGGGAAGTCTGGAACAAATGTGAGTATAATGGGACTTGGACAGAGTTTGCCCTCCTATTTACAGAGCAGCCAAAGTCACACTGCTCTACAGAGTGCTCTGGAGTTCTCCCTCAGCAGCTTGTCCAAATTGGGATCGTGGCTGCTTATGGCTCCCTTTCAGGTCATGTGTCCAGGTTTCCTTTCCCAGGATAAAACAGTGTGCAAGGAGAGTGTTTGTCTATGTCTCACTTGGGTGAGCTTGTCCTACTGCAGTTGGGATATAGCCACAGTGGTATGCTGGACTCAATGGGAGTTACTCCCTCTGAGATAAAAGCCTCAGTAACTTGCCCAAAATTATGTGGGGATCTTGTAGGAAAGTAGAGCTCTAAACTGAAGTCTCCCAAAGTCCTGTGCAATGTCTTCGTGGCTCCTCTAGAGAAAGTAAATCCAAGGCTCTGACTTTGCTCTGAAATATGCATAACCTTGGGGTTCTGCCTGGGCATTTACTCAAAAAGGTGGGGTCGGAATTTGTGGCAGTGACTTTAGGTTGGATTGATGTAGGAACTTACAGATAGTTAAGATAAAGGCTTTTGAGAGTTCTAAATGATTTTCAGTTTCTTACATGAAATGGCTTAAAATACCAAGGTATTTGAATATGATGATCAAAAAGCATTAGGGACTTTACAGTATGTTGAGAGCTTACTAATAAACAAAAGTACTTATTTTAAAAATAATAGAATGATAGTTACTAAGAGCTTTTATGGTTTAGAAGTCAACATTACTATGGTTGTCACACAGACATGAAGGGCTAAGCTTAATTTTGAAAATATCCATCTAGAGAATCTTCATCAGAAATATTTTTTCTTATATCCCCTACCTTTTCATTATGAATTTTTTTTAGAACATAACCTCTGAAACTGTTTTTCGTGATAAAGAATATGTCAATAGTAAAATTCCAGTAGTTGCAGTAGAGGGATTAGCAGACAAAACTGAATTGCTTCAGAGTCAAGAAAAGAAATATTTGATATGTGGTGAAAGAGTGTTAAAAAGCACTTACTTTGAAGTATAATCATTTACATATTATTTTTTGTAAATGATGAATAACTTTCTTGAAAAGACCACAGTCTGATTCCCAAATATAGTCTGGTCTCTCTCAAATTTTACATCTTCAATACAGAAACCAAGGGCAGGTCAGGAGATCAGATGGACCAGGTTTGTAAAACTGTCATAGTTTCAGTGTCAGCAGCAGTGATGTATTTTAACTGAGCACTGGTCCATCAATTTTTATGTTCCTGTCACCATTTCACAACTTGTACGGAAGTTCTTAGGAGAAAAGTTGATTTGTTTTGTGCTTATGCCCATCACTACAGCCATGGACCAAGGTCTTATCATCATATCAGATATTAAAAGTGTAACTGAAATACGTGTCTATATTTTTGTAGTTTTTTGGGTTTTTTGTTTGTGTTCTTTTTACCATTGCTGCAAATCTTCCTCTCCTGGCCTACACAGCCAGTGCACGATCATAACCATAGAGCCTTAGAAAAGGGGCTGAAAGAGACATAAATGTTGCCCAAGGTCATTCTTGGTGACCAGACCAGCTAGCACCATCTATTCTATAAAGCTCTGTAAAGCTTTAAAAGAAGGTGACTGCTTCTAAACTGGCCATGGGAGTACTGCCCAGTCCATCTTAGTGCCTTTGCTGTGCCTTGGAATTGTTGGGAGAATGATTATTGACCTGTGCCTAAAAGAAGCTGATTTTGAAATTTACCAGAAGTAGATTTTGAAGTTTAAATAGATTCAGTAAATATGGTCAGGTCTGTGATGGTGTATGGGTTGATTTGGGCACAGGCACAGCAACAATGCCTTTCCCAAAGGTTGCAGTTACCTGTTCTTAAACCAGTCCCAGCAAATGTTTGTTCTGTTTTCAAAATGGAAATTTCGTATTTTCCAGAGGAAGTGTTTTTCACTTTTTAATTACCCTTACAGCCTGCCACCTAAATCAACTGTCTGTTTTTAGAGCATGTTGAATAGCACTTGTATCCCTTAATAATTTGGATATGAGTGGATATCTAATCTGTTAATCATTCACATTGTGACACCTGAAGAGACTAGGTATTGCAAAAGGAAAAAAGGCCCTTAGTGCCTATGATTTTCAGTATTTTATTTTTAAAAATACAGTAAAGCAAGATGAAATGAAGCACTGAGCTGTAAAAAAATCCCCTGAAAAAAAACTCAGCCAAAACTACGCCACAAGGGGTAAAATTACTGGCTTTTCCAGTGGAATTAGGACATAGTCTGGTGTACCTGTATGAAAGAAGTGGATTAACTAGATGACAGTGTTTTTGATCTTACTGTGGCATCCAGCAGAGTGGGACTTTAAAGAATTAATTTTGTTAGGTCAATCTTTGCCAAGTGAATAAATCAGTTAAGTAATATGGGACATCACCTTGCTATTTTTTTTTGACTTATTTTTTCCACATGATGGCAAATTCTGAAAAATGGCTGCTGTCTTTATCAATCAAAAGAGTTGGAAATTTTCTAGGCTTTGTGAAAGGTGATGCTAGTTAGATTTACATTAAAAATGATACTAGAAAATACCTTTAATTTTATAATACATGCAAAATGTAGAGCTGTGAAATGTCTTCTGGCAAAGAACATTTGAGAATCCTGACAGAAGCAGTACAGACTGTTCTCACTTGCAAGCTTAGATCAAAGCATAAAAAAATATTCTGTGCTGTGTCCACTAGCCTGGTATGAAAACAAGAGTTTTACTGAACTGAGTATAATGAACAGGCAGGCACTGGGGGTTTATGCCATGATGTAAACTCGTGTGTTTATTGCTGGAGTTGCTGCTGCCTGGTCAGTAAGTGAAAGACTGCTTGGAGTGGCCAGAGTCGTGTTGCTCCAAAACCACATCCAGTCCCTCTGGGGTTTGAGCAGTGTTGGTTTCCTGGAGTGCTGACATGGCATGGACTAACTTTAGGTTCAGACTACAAACTTATAAACCTCAGACTCCAAACCATCTCAGCTTTGGTTGGAACGTATAAAAGGTGGGATAAAGGGCCTACAACAATCAGAGTCTGATTTCTGAACTCTTCCCCATTTTAACTACAGCATCTTTTGTTCCTTACATTTGAAAAATAAGCCAGTTTTTTCAGTTTCTTGGGGAAGTGGGGTTTTATGTCTGTCTTTTAATCCCACAATGACTTTGTTGCACATGCCAGGTTCAGCCCAGCCTGAGAGGAGTGTCCATAACCAGCTCACAGTTTGAATGTGGCACTTTTTAAGGGATAAGAGATTTCCATTGTAGGGAAGCAAGCTGTGCTGAGCTGTTTGATCTCAGACTTTGGAGATGGTGTCCAACCTTTTTAATTGGTGGATATAAAAATAATCTTTGTGTCCAAGGACAGGGCAGGCAGAGTAGCTAAGATTTGTTGTAAGCAAGAATAGTTTTAAAATTTTTTGTTTAGGGTTTTAGGAACCCAGCTGGTGTAACTTGTAAAGAGGATGTATGAGTCCTCAGATTTGGATTATCTGCCCAGAATTCTCCCAGTCAGAGGGTTGATATACTGTCCTAGCAGCTCCTTCTCCAAGGAAGTCATGGCTGTTTTGCACCTAGAAATTTTGTTACTTCAGCAGACCAAGCATTAACTGGGGTGAACTATACTGTGTAATTTTTGACCTTAACTGTAGCTGTCTCTCCATTTAATTTAGCTCAATAAGAAATATGGAGTTTTTTTGTGCTTTAGATTGGAAAAATCCCTAGTAAAAACTGAAGTGTTTGTCCACAGCAAAGGGGTAGTTTTATAAGTTTGCTTATATCTGTCCCCCTGGAGGCTGACTTCTGAACTTAGATTTGTGCCTGTATCATGCCAACTTTTTAAGAGTTTAGATGGTGGCCCTCAAGATAATTAGGGGGCTAAGACCTTGTGACTTAGAAGCAGAGGCCAATAAAACTAGTTTTATTTATTCTTCAGAATACTCAGTTACTTTTTGGGGGGGTGTAGAGGAAACAGTTGGGATATTAGAAGTGCGCAGTGATAGGACCAGAGCTAGTGGCACAAGCTGCAGCAAGGAAAGCTCAGATTAGATATCATGAAGAAGATTTCCTCTATGAGGACAGGGATACATGCAGGGAGAGCAGAAAGGCTGAGGAATCTCCATCTTAAAGACACTGAAACTCTGCAAACATCTACCCAAGATTGTGGGCAGCCTTGGGTAGATGTTTGGACCAGGTGACCTTTAGAGGTCTGTTCCAACCTGTTGTTCTGTGACACAGTGTAGGGTGTGGCATGAGTTTCAGGTGCTGTTCACTATGAAACTGCTTGCCACTAGATTTGCATTCAGGAAGGGGATGTTTCTAGTGTATGATGGAGCCCAGAAGTGCTGATACCAGTTCTGTGCTGGAGAAAAGAATATAATTGCCATGGAGTTTTTGTGTGTTGGTTTTTCAGTAGGTGGCACTTTTTGGATGCCTGAACTGAGGGCTGTAAAGAAAGGCTTCTCCAAACACTATTTAGGGATTATTCTTTCATTAGTTAATGTCTGTCCTGGTTTTGGCTGAGGTAGAGGCTCCTTCCTAGTATCTGGTATAGTGCTGTGTTTGTGGATTTAGGATGAAAATAATGTTGGTAACACACTGCTGGTTTAGGTGTTGCTGAGCAGTGCTTACATTGTGTCAAGGATTTTTGGTGGCTTATGCCGTGGCTGGAGGAGCATAATTTGAGAGGGAACACAACCGGGGCAACTGATCCCAACAGACTAAAGGGGTATTCCATAGCACAGACCATCATGCCCAGAATAAGGGGGAGGAAACTGGCCATGAGCTGCTGATTGTGGAATGGCTGGGAATTGGTCAGTGCGTGGTGAGCAATTGCATTGGATGTCACTTGTTTTGCATGTTGAGATACTTCTATTCTTCATATTATAATTTATTATTGCATTTTTTATTACTTTCTTCCCTTTCTGTCTCATTAAACTGTCCTTATTTCAGCCCATGAAGTTTATAACTTTCACTTTTCTGATTCCCTCACCCGTCCTGCTTAGGATGGGGGATTGGTTGTAAGCAAGTGACTGTGCAGTACTTTGTTGCTGGCTGGAGTTAAACCATGACAGCATCTTGTACACTGAACACTTTGAAAGACAAACAGAATTTTTTTTAAATTTGTGCCTAGTTTTAGTCTTAATCTTTTTGTGATTCCACTCCCCAGTTGTCGGATGGGGAAACCATGATTGCTTTTCAGGGACATTGTAGTGATGATTACCATAAATAATTCCTCCATCAGAGCACAGTTTGTGTCCTGACCTATATATTGCAACAGAAACAGAGAAAAAAGCAAAGCCTCAGTCTACACAATGTGGAGGGGCATTTGAAAAAAACTACACATTAGGTGAACATTAGTTAATTAGAAGAGCAATGCATGGAAGAAAACTGCCTTAATTATAGCATTTCCTAACTTTCCGATTGTTTTACTCTCGTGCTTTCATTCTTTAAATAGTCTTTTGTTTATAACTGTAAATCATAGTTAAAATTTGGAGCCATTTTACAGCATCTCGTACATCTTTTTGTTGTTTGTGAAAGAGCACAGCTGAAAGAGTCTCTATTGTAGCAGATGCTGCTGCTGTGCAGTGACTGTCTCAGGCTCTGAGCTCAGTTCTGTTCTCATCACCATCTCAATGCGAGTTTCAGCATTGCCTACCCTGCAACTGTCTCTTTTATTGATGTCCAGGTGGTGTAGTACAGCCTGGCAAAGAAGTTGTATGTGAGTCTAATGCTTTATCCTGTGTGCACAAGGACTTTGTTGAAACCATCATTTTGAAATCTGCAAGGGGTGCTGGAAAAATAGCAAAACCAAAAGACACTGGAAGTCTTTAAAACCTATACTGTTCAGGAAGGTATCTGCTTAAAATCACTCGTATTTTGAGAGCCACTGAAGGACTTTCTTATCTTTTAAACCTGTCTACATATTCATGTTAGTAATTTCTGGAGGACTAAATATATTAAACAAGATGTGTATTAATAACATAGAAGCAGCAAACTAAGTGCTAAATACTAAATAAATGTAGGAGCAGGGGAAATAAAGCAAATCACTTCAACTGTCAACACAGGTGTAATTTTTAATAAAACTGCAGATGCTGTTTGAAAAGGCTGTTTGAAACAAGAACATTAAAGTTGCATTAGGAAACAACGTTAGAATGCTCAGGGTTGGAGGTTGCTTGTCCAACCTTAATGCATATCTACTGTCTGAATGCATTAGAATAATCTTGTAATGGGGGAAATTGCTGTAAGATGGGAAAATAGTCTTTGCCTTTAGTGTGATGTAAAATTAGATATACTCAAAGCCAGTCATTTGCCCTGCCCTTAAAAGCCTGTGGAAATACACAAGAAAAGTATTTCTGGTGTTGAGGGCACAATAAATGATAGGAGATGTTATTCTGGAAGTAATGCTTTTCTCTTCAAAGATAATTGGAGACATTTATGAGCTTCAGAGTCTCAAAGTTTGACAGTGGTTTTGAATTCAACTGATTTTAATGAACTTTTGGAAGCTGTTACAATTTTCTGACTTACAAAGTTCCTTTTGTGTTTGAATAGCTCTCTACAAACATGCTGTAAATAAATAAGGTGGAAAATCCTGATTTTGTGCAAAATTGTTAACCTGTGAAACAGGAGGATACCCAACTGCAGGATTCTCCATCTCTCAAATGTCTCTAAAATACAAAGCAGGGATCAAAATCCAATTTGTTCCACTTTTTGCCTTTCAGGTCCAAACCATGAATTACGTTGGACAGTTGGCAGGGCAAGTGTTTGTCACTGTGAAGGAGCTCTACAAGGGTCTAAACCCAGCCACACTGTCAGGATGTATAGATATAATTGTTGTACGTCAGCCAGATGGAAATCTGCAGTGTTCCCCTTTCCACGTTCGCTTCGGGAAAATGGGAGTTCTGCGTTCCAGGGAGAAAGTGGTAAGAAAATGTGACAATTTTTATATGTCCTGTCTGTGAGTTAACTGTCATAGCATGGAAGTTACTGAATGTTCTTTGGCCTGCTAGTTGAGGTTTTCTTTAGACACCCTTTATAAAGCTTCAGTTAAAATGATTGTTACTGATTCTTGCAGTTCAGAGCATACTTTGTAAGACATTGACTCTAATAAAAAACAAAACTAGCCATGAATTTTGTAACATTTATGTTCAGTAAAGCAAAATTTCGAATGTGCTAATTTGAACCTATACTAGATTTCATTACTGACTCATTAAAACCCCTTTCTTTGACATGTTCAATGATAGTTCCAAAAAGGGAGATATTAGTGAAGTAATATTTTCTCATAATAGAACCTTGAGGTTAATTGAAGCTAGAAAAAACAGTGAGGATCTTGAAATAAATATAACTAGGCTGAGTGACCTGGCAGTGTATCAGATGTGAAGTTACCAGTGTGACAGATTATTTTAGGAAGTAATTTGTAACTCCATATAGTCTATGTTCTAATGTAGCTAGAATTTTCAGCAGAAAGATCTTAAAGTCAGCGTGGACATTGTTCAATTCTTACTTAGATTGGAAGGAAATTCCAATATTTAGAATCAGTAAAAGCTGAAAAATACTACCAAGCCAGTGGTGTACTGAGTACTGAAATACAACATAAATGTAGACTTGTGCAAGTCTCCAAAAAATTTACAGTGAAAATGGAGTTGGTGGCAAGCATGATTAAAGAGAAGAAATGGAGATAGGGCTGTATAGGGATAGGATAAATGTGTGGAAGGAATACACACAGGAATTGAATGTAAAATTATTTTTCTCATTTGTGCTCCTCATAGTGTAAAGAGAAGTCTCAATGAATTTGAAAGACAACATATTAAGAATTTGCGCTTGTAAGTTCTTCTAGCATAATTGAAAAATAGGCTATTAATTAAAAGAGCAAATAGATTTATGTGGCAAGTTAAGCATTCAGAATTACATTTTAAAAGATTCAGAACTTTATGTAATGACTATAGACCTTTCTGAGTAGAGGAGCAAGGTATCAGTGAGCTGAACAAGTTAGAAAAACACTTTTGTGATTAATTGCTTTGTGAAGGGATACTGAAAGAAGCAGAGTAGGTAATTATTTCCTGTTTATTGTAAGGTTTCCTACACTTCCTAAGAAGCATTTGCCCAGTACCAGCAACAGGACTAACTTTTTTTACATATTAAAATATATTTATTTCCTTCCAGGTTGACATAGAAATTAATGGAGAGTCTGTAGATTTGCACATGAAACTAGGAGACAATGGGGAGGCCTTTTTTGTGCAGGAGATGGATAATGATCAGGTAAGAGTAAAAACTACTTTTAATTCATTAAAAATCTGATGCCTGCTCTTCAGAGTCAGTTTTGAATTTAGGAATCTTGTTGGAAAATATAATTGTATCCATTTTATAGTTTTGAAAGTTTCTGGACAATTTTCTGCTATGGAAATTTATTGCTATACTCTTACTTTGGGTTTTTTGGGTTTTTTTTGAATTGCTGGGATTTGGAAAAGCTGAAGATAATCACATGAGTGAAAAATAAATCATGGGCATGCCAATGTGTGAACAGAAATGGCAACTACAGAGTTCACGTGCTTCACAGTTGTGTGCAAGAGGTTTATGTCTAGAGACCTGTTTTTTGCAGAAATCTTTAATTTGAAAATATGGAACAGATTGCCAGTAAAAGTGCACATGCTCTGTAAACATCTGTGCACACATTAATTCTGGTGCTCCTCATAAACATGATCTCACAACTATTCATGTGAGGCTGTATTTAAATGAGAATGTCTGCTGTTGAGCTGTGGTTGAATACTGGTCCAAATAAATTATGGTCACAGTTACTTTGAGTAGTCCACATGTAATGTAATATAAGAACATTTTTGCAGGCATTTCTCTTCAGATATCTCCAATAATTTTTGTCACTTTTTGCCCAGAGTAGGATGGGTGTTCAAATTCCTGAGTTGAGTATGATATTACCAGTTTCAGGTGAGAGTTTTGTGAATGTGCATCTCTATATATTTATTTTTAAAATTTTTGTGTGGTAACAGTTTTTGATGACTGAAAACTGCTGGAGACACTTCCGTGAATGTCTAGAGATGTGTATGTATATGATTGAATAGTAGGGTGTTTGTGTGACCTAATTATAAACCATTGGCTTATCTGACTGTTACCTGTCATCTGTGTTGTGAAGGGGATTTGTATTTCACAGAATATTCAGGTTCTAAACTAAGCTTTGTTTCTGCCCTGTATCTTACATGAGGTGGACAGAGACTTGTGCCCTAATCTGGCCAATATTAGATGCTCAGAGCATGCTGTGTTAAAAGTATTGTCCCTGGTTTGTCTAAGGAGATGCAGCTATGGAAAAATTTCCATATGCCATAGGAGCATAATGAGCATCCAGCTGTCTAATCCTTGTTATTTTTCTGAGCAGTAAATATCTTAGATTTTGGTAATTTCTGCATAGGTCTGGCAAAAGAGCTAACATGTTTTATGGGTTGAGTTTTTTTTCTTTTTCAGGAGGTAATTCCTTATCATCTCTCCACATCTCCCATTCTGTCTGAGGGGACTTCCTTAATGGAATCCCAGCTGAAGAGGAATTCCATAGACAGGATACGAAACCTGGACACCAGTGCATCCTCACAAGTCCCATCCCAAGCCCATGGATCTCAGCCTTCCACTGAAACATCTCCAGTCTGTAGCTCTGTGAAAAAAAGGAGGAAGAAGAGGAGGAAGTCAACTCATAAAATAGACAGCTTAAAAAGAGAAGACACACATGGAGACACATCAGAAGATGAAGACATGTTTCCCATAGAGATTAGCTCAGAGGAAGAAAAAGAGCCGTTGGAAAATTCAAGGTATCATCATGGAAATGAGATATGTAATGAAAATCTGAGTTAGTGTTCCAGTCCATGCCTTCTAGCAGTAATTTCTAAGTCAGAACTTTTGGCTGATGAAGATTACTTTAGAAATAGAGCTTTAGGCTAGAAATTGGGAATGTTAGTAATTAAAGTAATAAAAATGACATTGCAAACATAAGAATCCTCTGTGGTGTTGTGAACTAGATGGTTTGAATCAGATAGCATTTCTTTATCTCCTTTTAGTTCAGGTTATACTAATTCTTCTCTGTGATAAGGTTTGTTATCTGAGGTATATGAAAATTCAGTAATCAAGTATGTTTTTTTAAATGTGTACCCTAATTCCCTTTTTAGGGTCCCTGTTCCAGATGTGTTTGTTGATGATGTTTCTGACATAAAGGCTCCTGCAGTTTCTGTGCTTTCTCAGTCTGCACCTTACCGTCGTTCAGATGGAGAATGGTCACCTCTTCAAAGGTACTTTTTCTGATAGTACCCTAATTTTAATTTTTCCATTACTGTTCTCTGTGTGAGTACTATATGAAGTCTTACTAAACGTTTTCTTATCAAGTACGGTTAGTGATTGTTATTAGATGAATGCTTTTATATTTGCAATAAGATAGTGTACCAAAACATCAGGTTAGCTTTCTCCTTGATGCAAAAAATGCATGCGTACAAATGCAGGTCCACAAATTCTGAAGAAGTTTTTTATCTGTTAATGTCACTGTTTGCACATAAATACTGTAGAGAGGATGAATTTTTTTTGAAACCTGAATATTTGCCTGATAACACACAGCCTGTAAGGGCTGTAAGGGCTTCAGTGAATGTAGATTTATAAGTCTTCAGTACTTTAAATGTAATCCTTTTAAGAACTTCCCAGATAGAAGTAAATATATAAAAATATTTTCCTGTAGCTTTTAGTATAGATATGATATATTTACTGTGTGAGAAGAACACATAGAGTAATTTGCTTACTTTTTCCTGTATGTGTATTTGTGTGCATGTGTATACCTTTCATGTCAGAACAGAGAAGTTTGGACCTCCCTTTCTGTGTCTGTCAAAAAGGCACAATTTTTTGCTTAATGCATTGCACTACAATTCAATTCAGGTCTGTGTGTCTGTGCCCCATGCACGTGTGCTCCACATCCCCCCTGCAGACTGCTGGAGTGCAGCAATATTCACAAGGCCTTGTCCTAAGAAGTCTAATCTCAATATCCTGCCTCTGTAGTGGAGGGGCAGAGGAAGGGAGTGTGAGGAGATTATTTCAGGGCAGTGGCTAAATTGAGCTGTTTTGAATTGTGTTCTGGAAGAAACATTCTCCAGTGCCTGTGAAGCTTCATGTGATTGGCTTCAGCAGGCTGCTGATAGCTTTTGTCAATACCCTGCCCTCTTGATGGCTTTTGGAACTGTGTGTTCTGTTTGTTTCTTGATTGCAGTATCCTGGATTTTGAAAACTCTCAATGTAAATTCAGCGTTTGTGTAACTAATGCACAAAGAGTTGATGTTAATCAGCACTTGTGAATATAATGACACCCTGTCTTTCTTTCTCCCAACATGCTGTGCTGCCCAGTAAGGCCATAGATTGTACAGGGCAAGCCACTGTGCTCACCGTTCCAGCAGAAGGATGCCTATCTAACTCTTGTCCTCAACAATCTTCTCACTTTTGTCTTCCAGACAGGTAGAACAGTTGTTCTCCCTCTTTTCTGGACTGCTTTTTAATCCTTTTAACACTTTAATACACCTTTAACACATTAAGACCAGCTGCTGTTGAATTTATAACTGTACTTATTGCTAACCCAGACACTTTGAAAGGGACAATGGAAATCTCTTTCTCTGCTTGCTTCTTTGTGTGCATTGAGTAGAGGTAAGTTACCTTGGTCAATCATCCTTTGAAAGAGGATGGATGTTATAAAATCATGTCAATGAAAGCCTGGGTTAAAAATCAAATTCATTAAGATGATAAAAAGCCTAAAAAGGAAGAACTTAGCTAGTGAATTCACTCCTCTAAAGACTGGCATTTCCACATAACATTTTACTATCAGCATATATTTTAATGACGTTTTTATCCCGTGGTTTTCTTGAATTGATTGCTTGTCCATAGATTGCTAAAATAAAAGCAAAACAAAGACCTCAGAGATAAATGAGCGGTAAAAAATGCAAATCTTGTAATGGGAGGAACCCAGTGCCAAAAGAAAACTTCTCTCCTTTGTTCCATGGTTTGGGAGGGGGAAAGACGTTCTGTATGTTGGATTGCAACAAGGGTGGAAACCTTGCAGGGTAAAGATGATACAGTAGATAAGGCATCTTGGTTCAAGTTCAGGAGATGGAGACTAAGCCTTTGTGGCAGTGTGTAGGATTCCTCTTTTCCACAGAGCTAAAAGTGGATAGAGACACTTTCTGTGTTATCTTAAAATCAAGAAGTCTCAAGATTCTGCAGTCAAGCTCTTCCAATCCATTAAGTCAGTGCAGAAAGGTCACATTTAATTTAAAAAATGTAAAAAGTATATTTAAAGTATAGAGTTAAAAAATCTAAAGTAGTAGAATATGACCTCTACAATTCTCCATTAATTCTGGGAAAGCTTTGAGTAATGCATCAGCTAAATTACTCATTGCTTATATCCACATAGTTGCCATACTAGGTGCCTAAAGCCACCTCAGAACTGATAATCCGGAGGTTTTCCTGCTTCTAGGTCTGCCCTCTTTAACCTGACCATGTTGCAGCACCAAGTCAAAGTGAGATACTGGGACATTCAAAACTGCTCTCCTTAACATGTTCTCATGGCAAGGAAGGGCAGGAGCACAGATTGGGATGGAGCAGTGATGTGCTCTGGGTGGCTCTGGAGCTCACCTCTCTTATAGACTAGATAGACATTTAAAGTGCTGTAGCACCTTGTCTGAGTGAGGTTCTGTGTTTACAGCTGTTGAAATAAGAAATGCTTGGTGGTTCTTCCAGCAATTTTTTTCCCTCTATGGCAGTAAGGAATGCCATTACAGCCACCTAAGAGGAGGTTCAGAGGCTCTCAGTCATTGCTGTGACATGTGCAGGATGTAGACTTCCTTCTCTCTGATCATCTATATCACGGGTATTTTTTGTCACACAAGACAGGACTTTTTCTCAGGTCTCATTGCTGCTTTTTCAGGGATCTCTTTGCTTCCAGTGGTAAACACTGCAAAGATCATTGTTACTGCAGAACTGCCAACTACAGGCCAGGTTCCTTGTTCTTTGTCATTAGATTAGATTAAGTGCAGTCATAACTGTTCAGGAACACATAGAATTGTGACACAAATATTCGGCATCTATGGGATGTGAATCAGAGATGCTGATCTAAATACCTGAAGTTTCCCTTCCTTCTTGTGTGCTGTTGACAGGATGGGTGGCTCTGGTTTGATCTTCAGTGTCTCAGCAATCTGTGCAGGGCAAGGAAATTTCAGCTGGGCTGAGTCAATGCATAACTTAAGGACACAGGTATTGCAAGACATAGTTCTTGTGTCAAGACACAGTTCAGCCCAAGGCAAACCCAGATCATTGGGCAGCAGCTGCAGCAAGAACCTTCACAGAGCAGAACTCTGTCTTTTTTAACATACACACATATGTGAGTGCCATATTTCTGGTACTTTCACTGTATCTCTGAGAATATAAATCATGGTTCTGAGTAACAGCTCAAGCTCTTCCCCTCAGCTGTGTGCACAAAGGAGGGGAAGTTATGGAGAAGACTGGGTTCCCCTCCACCCCAAATCTGTTTTCTTATTGCAAAATGCAGAGGTTGTACCCAAGCTGAAGCAATACCTCTGTTCTCTCAGGGTGTCTCAGAAAGTGAACTTGGACTCTATGAAGACAGATTGGAGATTTTTCTAATAATAGGCATCTTGGAGGTTGAAATGTCTGTAGTGCACAGGGTAAGTAAGACATGAAGTGACAAGGCTTTCTTAAGTCTAGATATTTTAGGCTTAAAGCAGTAGTAGGAGCATTATTGCCTACTGAGATTTTCTGAAGTACTCAGGCTGCTGGTTTCCAAGGTTTCAATGGCCTCTAAGTATGGAACATGCTGCAAATCCTACAAACTTTTCAGTGGGAGCTTTAGAAGTTGCTGAAAAACCCAGTAGGCTTTTGTTGAGTCCTTAGAGCTTGAAAATACTTTCAAAGTTGCATAGTATTGGTTCCTTCATCTGTCAAATTATAGGTTATACTGTAAGGACTGATAAAAAAATTAATATTCTTAGGCCCTAAAAGGATGACTTAAAAATTTTAGAATTCAATTAGGTAACATAAATATCTGTAGCTAAAAAGTCCTAGTGTCTTCAAAGTGTATTTTACTGTATAGATGAAAACAGTGAATAATGGAGGTAATTAGGTTGCTGTTATTTCAGATGTGAATGTGAAGTAATTATTTTCCTGTGATCAGTGAAATCCCTACCAGCTGGCTCTACAAAACATTAAAAAACACCTTCCAGTGGCTAAAAGAACTTTTCATAGGGGCATGTTGTGACAGGACAAGGGGCAATGGCTTTGAACTGTAAGCTTGGACTTTTGGCAAGAAATTCTTCACTGTGAAGGTGTTGAGGCACAGGAACACGTTGCCATGAAAATTTGTGGATACCCCATCCATGGAAGTGTTCAAGGCCAGGCTAGATTGGCTTTGAGCAACCTGGTCTCATGGCAAGGTGGTTGGACTAGATAATCCCTTCCAACCCAAAGGTCAGGTTTGTTGCTGTTCAGGTCCAGTGTTCTTGTTCTCTCTCTTTCAGCTTCTCAGATAGTATTTCTCTGACAGCACTTACTGAAGGAGGATGAGACCTCTGAATGCCAGTGTAAGAGGATCCTGAACTGCATAAATTCTTTTTCTATGCTTTCATACTTTCAGATGGCTCTTGTATTTCAGTCTTCAATTCCTTGTATTGGTGGACATCAGTTTGGAAAGCACTAAGTGTGTTGTGGTTACTTTTGCATTTGTAACATTTTTTTGTTTGTTTTTCTTTAGCCCATCAGATTCACGTCCTCCTACTCCTCAGAGTGACTCAGAATTAGTCAGTAAACCTACGGACAGAAGTGGACTGAAGGATAATCCTCACATGCACTGGGCATGGGGAGAGCTACCCCAGGCTGCAAAGGTATCCAACATAAGTTCTTTAATTCCTACTAACATCTCTTGTGCTTTAATAGGGCACATGTGCTTAGTCTACTGCAGACTGATGAAGAGGAAATGGATCCTGGTTTTACATAAAATTACAGTGTTTTATATAAGAGAATTGAATCTTACTCCACAGGAGGTATAGGATGGCATGGATGTTATCAATACTAATGATATACAGTAGCAAATGAAAAATTNGCCAACTACAGGCCAGGTTCCTTGTTCTTTGTCATTAGATTAGATTAAGTGCAGTCATAACTGTTCAGGAACACACAGAATTGTGACACAAATATTCAGCATCTATGGGATGTGAATCAGAGATGCTGATCTAAATACCTGAAGTTTCCCTTCCTTCTTGTGTGCTGTTGACAGGATGGGTGGCTCTGGTTTGATCTTCAGTGTCTCAGCAATCTGTGCAGGGCAAGGAAATTTCAGCTGGGCTGAGTCAATGCATAACTTAAGGACACAGGTATTGCAAGACATAGTTCTTGTGTCAAGACACAGTTCAGCCCAAGGCAAACCCAGATCATTGGGCAGCAGCTGCAGCAAGAACCTTCACAGAGCAGAACTCTGTCTTTTTTAACATACACACATATGTGAGTGCCATATTTCTGGTACTTTCACTGTATCTCTGAGAATATAAATCATGGTTCTGAGTAACAGCTCAAGCTCTTCCCCACTCAGCTGTGTGCACAAAGGATCTGTATTTTCAGGGGAAGTTATGGAGAAGACCGGGTTCCCCTCCACTCCAAATCTGTTTTCTTACTGCAAAATGCAGAGGTTCTACCCAGGCTGAAGCAATAACTGTTCTCTCAGGGTGTCTCAGAAAGTGAACTTGGACTCTATGAAGACAGATTGGAGATTTTTCTAATAATAGGCATCTTGGAGGTTGAAATGTCTGTAGTGCACAGGGTAAGTAAGACATGAAGTGACAAGGCTTTCTTAAGTCTAGATATTTTAGGCTTAAAGCAGTAGTAGGAGCATTATTGCCTACTGAGATTTTCTGAAGTACTCAGGCTGCTGGTTTCCAAGGTTTCAATGGCCTCTAAGTATGGAACATGCTGCAAATCCTACAAACTTTTCAGTGGGAGCTTTAGAAGTTGCTGAAAAACCCAGTAGGCTTTTGTTGAGTCCTTAGAGCTTGAAAATACTTTCAAAGTTGCATAGTATTGGTTCCTTCATCTGTCAAATTATAGGTTATACTGTAAGGACTGATAAAAAAATTAATATTCTTAGGCCCTAAAAGGATGACTTAAAAATTTTAGAATTCAATTAGGTAACATAAATATCTGTAGCTAAAAAGTCCTAGTGACTGTCCATATTCAAAGTGTATTTTACTGTATAGATGAAAACAGTGAATAATGTAGATAATTAGGTTGCTGTTATTTCAGATGTGAATGTGAAGTAATTATTTTCCTGTGATCAGTGAAATCCCTACCAGCTGGCTCTACAAAACATTAAAAAACACCTTCCAGTGGCTAAAAGAACTTTTCATAGGGGCATGTTGTGACAGGACAAGGGGCAATGGCTTTGAACTGTAAGCTTGGACTTTTGGCAAGAAATTCTTCACTGTGAAGGTGTTGAGGCACAGGAACACGTTGCCATGAAAATTTGTGGATACCCCATCCGTGGAAGTGTTCAAGGCCAGGCTGGATGGGCTTTGAGCAACCTGGTCTCATGGCAAGGTGGTTGGACTAGATAATCCCTTCCAACCCAAAGGTCAGGTTTGTTGCTGTTCAGGTCCAGTGTTCTTGTTCTCTCTCTTTCAGCTTCTCAGATAGTATTTCTCTGACAGCACTTACTGAAGGAGGATGAGACCTCTGAATGCCAGTGTAAGAGGATCCTGAACTGCATAAATTCTTTTTCTATGCTTTCATACTTTCAGATGGCTCTTGTATTTCAGTCTTCAATTCCTTGTATTGGTGGACATCAGTTTGGAAAGCACTAAGTGTGTTGTGGTTACTTTTGCATTTGTAACATTTTTTTGTTTGTTTTTCTTTAGCCCATCAGATTCACGTCCTCCTACTCCTCAGAGTGACTCAGAATTAGTCAGTAAACCTACGGACAGAAGTGGACTGAAGGATAATCCTCACATGCACTGGGCATGGGGAGAGCTACCCCAGGCTGCAAAGGTATCCAACATAAGTTCTTTAATTCCTACTAACATCTCTTGTGCTTTAATAGGGCACATGTGCTTAGTCTACTGCAGACTGATGAAGAGGAAATGGATCCTGGTTTTACATAAAATTACAGTGTTTTATATAAGAGAATTGAATCTTACTCCACAGGAGGTATAGGATGGCATGGATGTTATCAATACTAATGATATACAGTAGCAAATGAAAAATTACCAGAGACTCAGTCTTGTAAAAGTTAGAAGCTTAAAAATCAGAAAAAATCAAACTCAATGTCCTTTGGTAAATCACTGGAATTCATAAATGATTTTAAGTGGAAATTAGGTGCTTGGTATTAGCAGTCTGATTCACAGAAATGAAAATGGGCTGCTTCAGTAGAAAAAGCATCCAGAGACATCTGCAGTTCTGTATCTGTAGATGTGTAGACATGTTGTTCTCTTGGCTGATAGGGCTGGCGTGGTGCCTGTTTCCTCCTGGAGCCATTTGTCCCAGTTAGGTGTGGGATCTGCAGCCAGCAGCGTTGTTTGCAGTGCTGCACAGAAACTGTGGGCAGCTGCCCACACTGCAGGCTGGTCAGGTGCTGGCTGGCTTCTTGTGATAGCTCCTGTGGAGTCACAGCACTCACACAGGAAAGGGGAGCCTTAGGGTTTACACATGCATCAGGGTATGGGAAGTAGAGGGCAGGTTTCAGTGGAATACTGCAACTGTGGGGGCTGGGATAATGCGGATTTTGGCATTGCCTGCTCAAGGCTGGTTTCTCTGCAGAAAGAAGTACAGGAGAGATGGGCTCACACATGGTATAAAGTGGAAAAATTGCTGCTTTGCAGGCCAGGGAAGTAGGCATCCTATTCAGAAAGAATAGGTGTTCTCTCTTGTGTTCTGGTGATAACACCAGAATTATAATGGCACTATTGTAATTTATTGCAATTAATTCACTGTTGGTAATTAGTGAAAAAAGGAGGGATGGGAATCCAGAATTCTTAATTTCTTTAGAGGAGTTCTGGCCTTTTCTTTAATATGCCAGTGGTGAGCTGTCTCATCACCTCTACACTGTTCTCCCTGTGTGTATTATAAGAAATTTGGGAGCTGTTTTCTGCTCAAAGAGAACTGATTTAAGTGCACAGGTCCATGCAGGAGTTCCAAATTGGCATTTGCAGTCTAGAATGGAGGGTTTTCTGCCAGGAAATTTAGGCATATTTTTTTTTATCTCAGTCACACACCCTGGTGTGTATTGCCAATCTTACTTCCAGAGGCTTTTCTCTCTCCACTCCCTGTCTATGTCCCTAGCCAAGCTGTTCTGATCTTGCCATACCTGAGCTGGGAGTTGTGCTTTGGCTGCTGTTGAACTCCCTGTAAGAGTTGTTTGTTTGCTGTGTCACAAAGGTTATAGCATCTGTGCAGCTACTGCTATAGTTCAGCTCCACTCTGTCCCTCTGTAAGAACACTTCCTGTCCCACACTCAGAGGAGATCTGCAATTGTTCCTATAAAGTGATTTAAATTTTAAATCTGGGGAATAGACAGTGTCCTGGTGCCTAGGACAATCTTGATTGTGCAGGGACTCCAGTCTGCACCATCTTCTCTTGTTTGTCAGGTTTACCTTCTGAGGGAAAGTCAGGATTTTCACAGGAAGAGAGAAAGGTAGGGTGGGAGGTTGGATGTGCAGGTGAATGAAAAATGAAGACTATAGAGCATGTTGCAAAACAAATTTTTCCTGACCCCAAGATGCAAATGAATTTTGCACAAACACACAGCAGAGGGGTCTTTTGCATATTGTAGTCTCTATCCCAGCGGTGGCTTTCTTCTGTGGTTGGTCATCCTGACAGTGTGATCTCATTGGAGTGAACAGAACAGGTTAAGTGCTGGCTGTTGTATTTTTTAAGAGCTTTTCTTTGTAGTAATCTGTTTATTTTCCTCACAGGCCAGTTCCCTTCCCAAAGCAAAGGAACCCAACATGGCAGATGTAAATCCTTCTGAAAGCACTCACTTTCGGGTCATCCAGGGTTCTCCTGTAGAGGAGTTTAACACAGTGTCTCCTCTGCCTGCCCTTGGACAAGCAGATGCAGCAACTGCTGATGAAAGTGAGCCCTTACCAGCTGAGACAAATAAGCCAGAGAGAGAGCTGCCAGGAGCAGCTGAACCCTCATTGCCTGCAAATGAAGAAATAAAGCAAGCTGCAGCTTGCTCAGCCCAACCAACTGGCAAGATGGATTCCCCTTCCAGAAAGAAAGGTAAAGCTGTTGATTCTGTACTTTGGTATGCATGATTTTATCTTCAAATTTCATGATGATAAAGCATCTTATTGCTGTATAAATTAATTCATGCCCTGAAGGCACTTTCAGATCAGGAGAGGAACAAGCTTTGGAATGAGCCTTCAACACCCGAGTTGTGCATCAAGCTGTTCACATGAGATGTGTATTAGAAAATTCTTCTTGGTCTGAAGCTTTTGGAAGCTCCATGCATATGAGCAAGAGTACAAAACTTGCTCCATTTGACAGATTCAGGGATTTCACTTTTGTGTATTAGCAGACTGTAGATTTGCTGGTTCACCTGAGTGATGTGTTGCTGGTAATGTGGTAACTCTCTGCTCTAATGCAAAATCGTAATGTGTCTTTTGCACAATGAACTGATTTGCCATAAAATTAAGGTGCTTTTGTTTTATGTGCTTTTCAGTTCTCTGTGGTACATGTCCTGTCCTGAATATGTGAAATATAACTTCATCTGCTTTTCTATCCTAATTTCTGGGCTCTATTTCCATGGTATTTTATAACAAATGAACAAATGTTACAGTTTTCACATGTAATTTATTTGCTTACAAATGTTCTGTTTTAGAGCACTTATTGTTCCATAATGATGTAAGCTCCATATAAGCCTAATTTTGCGCAGCTGCTTTTTAATCAGTAAACATACAAGTTTCTTGGCCTTTTCCCCGTGCATTCCACTGTATTTGAAAACAAAAAATGATGTGTTTCTTTGCTTACTACTCAGTGCTTGTATAGATTTTCTGCTTGCTTTTGTGATGCTTGCTGTTGGAAATAGGGACAGTGAGAAGTTGTGGGTTTGAGAATGAATTCCAAATTAGGTTTTGGCCTTGCAGTGGTTACTTACCTGGATGTACTGGCAACAGCAGGACAGTGGTGGCTCTGTGCTGGTCCTAGTGACAGGCCTAGAAAGGGTGTATTGTCCCCTAGAGTGGTGCATGTGCACACACAGCACATCAGCTGTATGTGCATAAAAGTGAGTTGTCTCCATAAAGAGCCAGTTATAGTGTGTTAGTGACTATACTTTAGTCTGTTATTTCTCTTTTTCAAGGAGGGATGGACGATTACTTCTTAAAGATTACATGTTTTGACAGCCATACGGTGAAAATAGGCCTGTGCAAATACTTAGAAGGTTTTCCTTTTGCTCTTTTCCTCTGGTGATCACTAACTTCTGATTCACTGTGGTTTAGTCTGGGACAGGGAGTCTTTGGCATGTCTCGAAACTAATCCTCTGCTGTCCCTTTCTGTTAATACATAGTTTCAAAACAAGTAGTTTATATACATTGTTCAAATTTTGGCAGTATGATTTTGTACAAATACAGTTCACAACTGTTATAACTTTCTAGTTTCTCAATCTTAAAATGAATAGCGAAACAGTAATAACAACTCTGGATTCTTATTCAGAAAATATTAATTAATAGGCTTATTTGTTCTGTCCCTTACAGACAAACGGAGCCGGCATCTTGGTGCTGATGGTGTCTATTTAGATGACCTCACTGACATGGATCCAGAAGTTGCTGCACTTTATTTCCCCAAAAAGTACAAGTCCCTTTCTTATATTTCTACTTTTTAAAGAGCTATTTTCACCTTTTCATATTTAGATCAAATTCTTCATAGCCAACCCAGATTTTTCAGGATTCAAGCAGAGTTGAAAGCAGAAGGAAAGTAAAATTTTGTGGAGAGGAATATTAGAACTTTTGGAAGGTGTTGCATTTGGGCCTAAGAAAAGTGCTTATAGCTGGTTTTCTACTTTGATCAATTAAGCATCATGTATTGATTGTGGATGGTTATGTATACACTGATGTTTGAGAGTATTATTCACATGTCCTGGGAGAGCAGTTGGCCTTGGAATATATTTATCCCCATGTCCTGACTTATTACCACAAAGAGCATATCTTACTGTTAACAGTATTAGCAGAAAATTATTGCTCTAGTGTTGCTTTACTGTGGTTGATTCACCTGTAAATATGAATGTGATAAAATAATTTTTGGAAGATGCATGACAGAATTATGCAGAGTTACATATGAAAATACTGCACCCTGAACATACAGTTTTCAACTTGTTCTGATCTTTACTGGAGCTTCTTGCAACATTTATAGTTCTCTTTCAACATATGCTCTAGTCACTTGATGAAAGTCATTGAGAAACAACTAAAGTAGCTTGTGTACTTTATTCTTCTTTGTTTGCTTGCTTAAACTCAACTACTGTAATATTAGCATTTCAACAAAACCGAGAAGGATTAGTTACGTTGGGAAAATGTTGGATTGAAAATTTCTTTCTCGAATGCATTCATATGCATATAAATCTGGAGTGGTAAGCAGTTTGATGAGCTTGCACTTTGTAATAAAATCTCATCAGACTTTAAGTGGGTATAATGATTTTTTGTTTCTGAAAATTTTAATTCTAGTAGTTTACATGTAGAGCGTTTTATTTATATATACATGACACATAAATACACAAACATACACATGTGGCACTGAGTGCACTCTATCAGTTTATATAGTTAATATAAATTAAATAACAAACTTATATGCTTATTCGTGTTCCTGTGTGGGAATAGTTCTACTAGTATAAACTCTGCTTATCATACCGTTATTTTGTCTACTAGTATTATACAGTTTATTGTCTTATTTTCCTAGTTTATATAAATGAGTGAAGCTATAATTATACGTGCCTAGTTTAGGCTCGTAAGTAGAAGCAATCTAATTCTGGAGGGCACACGAGCCCTATATTACTTTGTTTTGCTTTGCTGTAAAATTAAAACAAAAGTTTCTTGTTTTTCCTAAGTGTGTAGCAGACATAGACAGTGCTTGTTAAAGGGAGCGAATTTGGGAATGAGCACGTGGAGGCTGAACTGATTTTCCTTTTCCAGTGGGGATAATGCCCAAAGCAAGAGCGTGGCTGAGGCGGGGCCGCGGCCAGCCAGCCACTCCCCGCACTCTGCCGGGAGCTCCGGTGTTGACAGCGGGGCCGAGAGCACCTCCGATGGAATTCGGGACTTGCCCTCCATCGCCATTTCTCTCTGCGGGGGCCTTACTGACAACAAAGAGATCACCAAAGGTACAGCGTGGCTCTGGGTTGCAGACATGCGCTGGCAGCTGGGTTTGAGCTTCCCAGCCTGAGGCTGCAGAGCCCTCCTGTGGCTGTGTGCAGTGCTGGGTTGAGAAAGCAAATACTGGCCATGTAATGATAAACTTCCTAGAACTAATCGTCATTTTTAACACATATGAACAATCCACTACATATGAAAATTTTTGGAAGCGTTTTATTGGTATTTTTACTTCCTGATAGTGCTATCTTTTGTATCACAATAGTGTTAATGATACTTTTGCCACTTACTACAGTATATAGCCAGGAAATTCACAGCTGTTGGAGTCAGAAGTGAAAAAGGTGGTCCATAAATATCATGAGGAGAAGGAGTTGAAAAGTTTAACTTGATTCCCGCCCTACCTTCAGTTTCTTGTGTAACTTTTTATAAATCACAATACTTTGTGCCTTAAACTTCCAGTGGCATAATATGAAAATAAATGTGTTGACTTGCACTTTCTGCAGTAATATGGCATCATAAAATCATATGAGCCTGATGCTGCACTGACTGCTGCTCACAAGCTACTTACTAAAACATTTCAAATGTACTGTGGTTTGAGTCATGCTGTCATCTGAATCACTTGTAAATTACATAATTTTTCTAAAAGGAGATTTTTCCTCCCTCACAGTTCCATCCCATTTCACTTTAGGTTGTATTTTTAAAGAGAAGACACCCAGACACAAAGAAACCCTCATCTTCTGAGATTGAGAGTCTCTGTACAACTTGCTTCCATATTGCAGTTAAAGCTCAGCACCCACGTAATGAAGGCAAAACCAATGTATGTGAGAGGTGTTGAGAGGTTTAGGTTGGCCCATGCCAGGCACCTATAAATGCATGCTTTACAAATCTAACTTCTTTCCCCCACAGAAGAATTCTTAGAACATGCAGTAACATATCAGCAGTTTGTGGACAATCCTGCTATCATTGATGACCCTAACCTTGTGGTTAAGATTGGAAATAAGTAAGTATATTTCAGAAAAAAAAATACTATTGTGACAAAGACACTTCTTTGTCACTTCAGTGCATTATATCAGTATAACTGTAGCTGAAAACCAGGTTTTGAATGTTTATAGCTTGGATTCATCTAGAAAGAGCCAACTCCCTAGTGAATCCAGGTCCTTCTAGTTACCTTTCCTCCTTTGAACTGTAAGAGCTGTTTCAGATGACCCATTACAACTAACTAACACAGTTTGAATTTCAAGAAGCTGTTATTAAATGCTAATAGTATTCACGTTCAAATGACAGAGTAAAAATGAAATCTGTTGTGAACTTGCTAAGGCTTGCCCTGAGCCAGTTTGAATAATTAATATTTACAGGGATATGTCAGTCTGCTTGCAGTCACTCAGTACCAAGCATTTAGTTTTGAACATACTGAGTGTTTTGCTAATATGCCTCTGTGGAGGCATTGCTTTTCAAGACTTGTCCAACTTTACCCACTGAGTATAAGCTTCCATTTCTGCAAGGCTAAGACACTGTTTTGTGTGTTTATATTGCTGGCAGCAGGACAGTGCTGTGGTCTAAGCCAGATGCAGATTTTTGGGGAGTTCTTTAACTTGAGAGTTCCTTGCACCTTACAAACAGTGTTAGAGGAGAGATCATGGCTTTGTGCTGTGCTTAGAGAGGTTTGGCTACCCTTAGTCATAGACATGGCTTGTGCAAGGCTGGTGTATCAGGTGATAGTTTGTATTGTGTATGCTGCAGTCTCATACCTGACCCTCTCTGTGGTCTGAGGTGTTACATACTGCTTCCCTGACACTGTTCTCTGAATCTGATGGTAGTATTTATCTGCCTACTGAGTATATTGAGAAGACAGGAGACCTTAGTGAGGATCTTTATGTCACATTCTCTTAATGTCATGTGAGCTTCATCTTCCCTGGACAATGGATACTGTAAGTGTCCTCCTGTCTGCAGCAAGAGTTGAGCCACGTTCAACGTATAATAGCAGGAGCTTGACATCCTGTAGACTACAGCCTCTCAGTTTTAAGTAGTTCCTTGATGGCAAAACAGTGAAAAAGCTTGTAAAAATGTGGCTTATGCTGTGATAAAGAGGAATATAATAAGCACTGTAGCTGGATAGATGCAGCCACAGAGTTGGAAGCTGGTGATGAGTTGGTGTCCCTGAGGGCTCTGTCTTGGGGCTGGTGCTCCTCAGTATCTTTGTCAATGACACAGACAGTGGCACTGAGTGCACTCTCAGTGCATTTGCAGATGACACAAAGCTGAGTGGTGCAGTAGAATCAACAGAAATAAGTGATACTATCCAGAAGGACCTGGACAGACTTGAGAAAAGGGCCCATGAGAAACTCATGAAATTCAACAAGTTAAAATGCAAGGTGCTGCAGCTGATTTGGGGCAATCCCAGATATGAGTACAGGCTGGGAGATGAACTCACTGAGAGCAGACCTGTAGAGAAGGACTTGGATGTTCTGTTGAATAAAAATCTGAACATGAGCCAAGAGTGTGTGTTTGCAGCCCAGAAAGGCAAACGTGTCCTGGGCTGCATCCAGAGCCCCGTGGGCAGCAGGTGAGGGAGGGGATTCTGCCCCTCTGCTCTGCTCTGGTGAGAGCCCACCTGCAGGGTTGCATCCAGCTCTGGGACCCTCAGCACATGCAGGACAGGGATCTGTTGGAGCAAGTCCAGAGGAAGGACATAAAAGTGATCAGAGGGATGGAGTGCCTCTCCTGTAAAGACAGGTTGAGAGAGTTGGGGTTCAGCCTGGAAAAGAGAAGGCTCTGGGGAGACTTCATTACAGCTTTTTAGTACTTAAAGGGGACTTAAAAAAAAGAGGAGGAGCAACTTTTTATATGGTAATAGTGATCAGATACAGGGGAACAGTTTTAGATGAAGAAAAGGAGAGGTCTAGATTAGGTGTTAGGAGGAATTTTTTGTTACTATAAGGATAGTGAGTTACTGAAACAGGGAGAAGTCCAGAGAAGTGGTGGATGTGCCATCTCTGGAAGTGCTTAAGGCCAGGTTGTATTGGGCCCTGAGCAACCTGATATATGGAAGGTGTCCCTGCCCAAGGCAGGTGAGTTGGAATGATGGTCTTTAAGATCCTCTCCAACCCAACCAGCCATTCTGTGATTCTATGATGACTTGATATGTGATAAATAACATTTTATACTCAAGGCCTAGCTTCTCTTGCATACCCTGAAAAATATATGTGGTAAATACTTGTAAGCATTCTGTGAAATAAGATGGGTCTGTTATTACTAGTGCAGGCCAGAGTTTGACCTGTGCTTCATGGCTTTAACGTGCCAGGTGGTGAATACTGGGTAGATTGTGAATTGGGACTTTGGGATTACAAAATGCTGTAATTGTCTCCCTTGCATGCCCAGGTACTACAACTGGACGACAGCTGGTCCCCTTCTGCTGGCAATGCAGGCATTCCAGAAACCTTTGCCAAAGGTGAGATTGAGCATGAGGGCTGGTAAAAGGACGGGGTTTTGAAATGATGCCACTGATTCAGGGAGGGAAATGAGTTGTACAAGAGCATCTGCACATCAGTAAAATCTACCCACACATAACCATTTGTTTATCTTACCGCCTAAATAAGGACTTCGTCTGGTCTGTGAATAATGTTTTTTGTTAGACTAAATTATTACAACTATTTTGAAATAGGAGAACTTATTTTTTTATTCCATTAATATGGATTGTAAACATAAATTATATTGACCCACGTTGGTGTTTACTGTAGCTGAATACTTGGTGTTTGCTTTCCATTTTATATGTATACTGCATGTATTATTAAATAAATATAGATCTCAATGAATAAGCTTTAAGTATAGGTGAGGAAGGCCTACAGCTTGCTAGCTTTTTGTTTCTCAGTTGGTTCTTCATAACCCAGGTAGGTAGTGCCAGATAGCTCTAAGACTGTGTGACAGCTGTGTATGTTGGTTTGTAGAAATGTGCTGAAGAAATTAGTTCAATGCCACATGATCTGGTACCATGTAGGTGCTCATGACAGAAATACTGTAAATATATATAAAGTAGCATTACCACTATTACTAGTTTGTGTCCTGGTTAGACATGGATTTAATAAAATTTTGAACCTAAACTTTCCTCCTGCCATTTGCAGCATTTCACGTATCTTTGGGATTGTTCTTTGTGAATTCAAATGTGATCTCTGGTGCCATTGCTGTGGATTAAAAATTTCTTTAAATACTCTCTACCAGTGTTTCTTTCTTAGTACCACATTACCTCTATATGCAGTCATGTGCAGCTGCATGGTACCATCCCAGTATAAAATAAATTGAGCCTAAAAATCCCAAGTATCTGGTAAACATTCCAAAGATGTTACAGAGCCAGATGTTTTGTGCATCACTGCAAATGTTGTAGTAATCCTCAAAGGTACATAGAAGAAGGTACCTAAGTTATCCTACTCTTTATTTGTTGGGCGCTCACATAGTGTAATTCAGACCTTTTAGGTGCCTATTGGGTCTTCAGTGGCAGTAAAAATAATGTAAGGTAACTGCATTTTAAATTAAACATTTCAAAGCCTGAGCCAGACGTCTTGGGTTTTGGCTGGGATGGATAAATCAAGTGTTATAAAAGATTTTTCCATAATGTTAGATGGCAATTCTTTCAACAGCTTTATACTCTTTTCATTATTCATATAGGTTATCAGTTGAGAAAAATCTTCTATGACAGTGTAATTCAATGTGCTTAGGTTTTTTTAATGGTTAATTTATATTCTGAATGCTGATAACTTTCTAGAGAGTGCAGTTTTAATTTAGTGGAGAAGCTAGTATTTATAGTTGGAAGAATCTGTATGATTGGAAAAGTTTACTGTACCTCTGAAACGAAAATGATTAATTTGTGTTACCAGTCATCCTACTGTTTTTCTTCATGACTTGTTAATTAGAGTTTTGATTTGCTGTAGTAATGAAGCTAAGGAATTGAAGTACTAAGATATTTTATTAATAAACAAGGTTTGTGAAGTGTTTGAAAACGGAAGTTTTCGCAAAAAAACTTTCACTGATGTTCTATAAAATACACTTAAATGCACATGTAATTGCAAGCATGTGAATTCCTCCACTAAAAGTCTATAGGACATTTCTGAGGTTTGAGAATCTCCTTAAATTGTAGCCATTGTTCTCAATGGTGGCACACCATTCTCCATAGCTCCGTCTGCTCCCTGGTTTTCTTTCTTTGAAAAACTCAACTTTATTCCTCTGTCATTTCTTTTTTTTTTTTTTTTCTTATATACTTTAGATAAGTGAAGAAAACCTATGGAAAAAACTGAGTAAAGGGACCCATTGTGCCACACATTATCTGAACACAGCCCCATCTTAATTGGGAAGAGTTTTTTAAATTAAAAAAAAAAAAATCGTCATTTGGTGACCTTATTTGCAGTGGAAGCTATCAGCTCAGAAATGCAGTGGCCAAGCTGTTCTAGGGTGTACCAAACCCTTTGGCCACTTTTACTGTAATGTTTTCCTGTTCCATCTGTTGCTTCCCTTTGAGTGAAAGAATTCAGCTCCCCTTGTTACAATGCATAAAGCTCCAGTCATGGATATTGAAAGAAACTTTTCTACTGGTGTCTAGTATGTAGAACCAATGAAAAGTAGAAAAGGTTTATAAAATAAACAATTCCAATATTTTCAGTCAAATTCATAGCATGATAATCCATGAACTCATAAAGGCTAGTAACTTCTTTGCTTTTTCTAAGCTAGTGATTAAATACAAACTTTGGAAATAATTTTGTTGCATGTCAGTTTGTTACTGTTTTGCATGATGCTTGCTTCAGCAAGTAATTTTTTTTTAATGTATAATTTATACTAAATAACTTAGCAACTGCAGGTTTTCCATTCTAGACATTATACTAATATCTCTTTATGCGTTTTTTCTTCTTTGATTTGATTTCTTTTTCATTTTCCTTTTAAAAATACCATAAGTATTCATGCTTAAGTTACTTCAGAGCAGCTCTGGATACCATTAGATTTTGCTTTAGTAGAATTTATGGTCCACAGACAGTATGTTTACTTTTATTCTATTTATTATCAGTTAAAATTGTGTGTTTGGCACTTTTTCATTTATGTATGTCAGGTTGTCCTTTATTTTGGGCCTTTTTTATGTTACCATCCATGTATCACAGGCAACTGTGGAATCTATAATGAGGGACAAGATGCCCAAGAAAGGTGGAAGATGGTGGTTTTCTTGGCGAGGGAGGAACAGCACTATTAAAGAGGTAAGTTTAAGAAGCAATGCAGTAGGAAGGCTGGGTATCTGCATTTTCATCCCTCAGAACTTTACTTCAGAGGGTGACTTGGTACACAGTTTCACTGAGGATATACATATCAAACACAGTCTGAAGTCAGGTTTATTTTGACTTCATAAAGCTCTGGATCAGACCCTACCTGAAACATTTCCCTGAAGAGTTTTGGTTGTGCATGTATTTCCATTACATAGATCTGAGGCAGTAGTATCTAATGTATTAAATCTCTACTTGGAAACCTAGAATCAAAGAGTTGTGCCACTAATTTAAAGTTTTCATGCAGATTACCTACCGTTCTGCGTCTGGCTTTTGATGGTCAAAATGCAGACATATTTATGAGTAGTGTGTGCTGTAAAAAACTCAGCAAAACCTAAGATGGCAAACTGAATATATGTATATTGATTTGAAAGTCTTTTTGAGTTTCTTTTCAGAGCATTAGAAGTTTGTGATAACAATCTTAAAGTCATGGATGAACATTAGAAAACTGAAAAAACCAAAGCTTTATATGAAATGTTGTTGGCTAGCAAAATCTCTTCATATTAACTTATACTCTGAAGCATTAGTACTTGAAGGGAGAAAATGACTTCTAATACAATTTTATGGTTGTGCCTCAGTCAAGAACTTCTTTAACCTTGCATGAAATAACCATTGCACTCATCTGTGGGTATGGGTTTCAGAGCATGAGATTTTAGTTTTATAGTTGTTTGAAGTTTTTAGGGTTTTCTCTAGAAGTACTTTGTTATCTCTTGAGCTGTGGCAACTTTAAATGGAGCTATGTAAAGCAGAATTATTCACTGTTTAAAAATCTTGTGGAGTGACTTTGATAGTGTTCAGCATCTATTCAAGATAAAAGCAGTTTAGAAAGTTTTTAAAGATCTTAATGATTCAATGAAAGGTAGTTTGTGGGTTTTTTTTCCTTCTCCCAAGTCACAGATGAAATCTAGCTTGGTGTATGAATTTGAGGTGTATGAATTGAGTAGCCATGGAGTTCATCCCACAGCTTCAACAGTATTAGATGTTAAACCTGGTATTTCTCTACTTCTTCCCTGCAAAACTAAATCTTAATTATTCTTCTGAGTTTTATAGCTGCAGTTTTAAGTTCTTTGTACTGCCTTTATTCTTTAAGGGTTTTATTTTGCCTGCAAACAAAGGAGACAAACATGCTGTTGATTTTTACTGAGTCTGTACAAGGCAGAATTTGATTTTCAAATATTTTTCTAAAAACACCTACTTTTTGCTCACAGGAGATGCACTACTCACACTTGTATTTTTACAGGAAACAAAGTCAGAGCAAGGTATGAGTGAGAGTGGACTTACAGAAGACTCTTCACAGATGAGCAGGGCAAACAGGTATCCCCAAAAATCATCTGTACCTGAAACAAGCAGGAGTTGCCATTTAAAAATGAAATCAAGTTACCTCAACTATTTGAACAAAAATATACTGTCTCAGTGAAATACTTTTAATTTGTTACTCATTGCACCACATAAGTGCAAATAGGAGGCCCCTACCCATGGCAGGGCTGCAGACCTTGTGAGTGCACTCTGGCATTTCTGTGGTTTGGCTGGCAGCTCTGGGACACACATTCCAGCCCCTTGGAAACAAACTGTAATTGGGGCAGTTCTCTAAAAGTACATGTATTTCTCTAGAGCTTTTAAGGGAACATCATAGATGAACCCAAGCTGTTGTCAGATTCCAGTTGCTTAAATTTTTTTATTTATTTAGATTTGTGGCCTGATAAATTAATTGGTTCCTGCATATTTTGGAATGTTGAGGGACTTTCCAGAGTGTTTTTCACAGGCAATAGTCATGGTTTTCTGTTACTTCTTTCCAGGATTGTAGAAGTCTCTTCCTTCTTGTGCTCCTAATGAATCACACTGTAGAGCCAGAATCTCACCTTGGAGGGTTCCATAACATGAGTTGTAGCTTGCTTTGGAGGGATGAGTTACCAGGGACAGCTCTCCTGCCTTGTCCCTTCTCTCTGCAAATAGATCTTAGTGTAAAGACATCTCATTTGTGCTGGCTGCAGTTACAGCTGAAGAGGGCCAGATTCAAATATGCTTTATGCTCATCAAGTAAGGTTCAGGGGTCACTCTTCTGAAACAAAAAGCTCTCATCCTTCCTGGTTGTCAGCAGTTACAGTCCAGGTAATTGTGCTGGAAAGAGGATTCTTCATTCTGTGGATTAGCTGTTGTCTCCATTGCCTCTCTGAGGCTGAGAACCTGAGTAAATTGGAAAGGCTGATTCACTTTTTAAGGATGATGAGTGACATACAGATCTGCTTCTTACATGGTTGTTTAAAGATAAGCTTTAAAATGGGATTAGGAGTTCAAGCAGGCTAGATTCTGAAATTGGTGTTTTTTGTTTAAATTTTAACTGGCCTTAGAAATCTCTCATTAAAAATTTATTGTTTGTAAGCAAAATGTGGCAAGTGGGATGTTGAGTAAAGCTTTTGAGATCACATGTCACAAAGGATAAGATAGGCTTTTAAATGTTGCTAGTCATGACACAAAGTACCTTGATATTGGATCAAGACTTCCTCACATCAAACAACATCCAGGTGTGATTGAAATAAAAGGCAAAATACTCATTGTTTTAAAGATTAAATATATAGGATCTGAGAGAGTTTTAGCTTAAACCTACAGTGATAGATTTCTTTACTGTAGGAAGACTTTCTCAGGAAGAATACCCTTAACAAGTTTCTGAAAAATGGTTATAGCAGAACAAAAGTAATTATTCCAGTGTGTGTTTAAGCAGAATACTGTGAGGGAGCTCAAGTTTTATGACTTTTCATCATTGTATTCTGAACAGGGTAATCCTACAAATCCTGGAAAAGAATAATTCAGTTATCTGAAATTGCCCGTTGAAAGAAAAGGAGGAATTATTTTGTATAATAAAACTTCCATAACCTGCATTTTTTTAAAATTTATTTCTAAATTTCTTGGGAGAGGAAAGAAGAGGGAAAAACAAAGCCAGCTTAACAAGTGCCTCTTTCTTCTTATGAGAAAAGAGGATTTTTTTTGTAGTTATATTTTCTAATACATATTATTTTTTTATCATAGGAGGCTTTTAAGTTAATATAGTACATTAATTTATATTAATTAAATTTAAGTAATGAAAACTGTGGTTATAGCCATTCTTTTGCCTGTAACAGCCCAAGTTTGAATAATGGGGAAGGTGTGAATGAAAGTTTGGTACTTCATTGATATATTAAAACTCATGATATGAATGACCTCCTGTGAGATAGTACTTGGTAGCAGAGAATCAATTACTTATTTAGTGACTCACTGTTAATGCATTTTTAATGGATACTGAGATGCATTTGCTGACATAATAACATCATTTTCTGTGTGTGCAATGTTCCAGAATAAAAGATGAATCTTCTTCAAGCGATGAAGACCCAAGAGCTGCCAAACAAAACCTTGGGTCATTACAAACCAACTCCAGTCATCTCTCATTATTGCCTGGAATCAGTTACAAAAAATCACTTCGACTCACTTCTGACCAGCTTGTGAGTTAATTTTACATCCTTGTCCTGAAATGTCATTTCTAGTACAGCATGAACCTTTACCGTTATTCAGGCTTCAAGGCTTAATTAGCTCTTATGTCTTGGATTTAATTCTCTCCCGTTATATTTTTCAAAAAAGCCTTTTCCCTTCTCTTTTCTGTATTAAACATGAATGTTGTTCCTTGCAGCAAGTGCTGGGGTTTGGAGATGGGATCTCATTTAGAAAAATACCAAAATTAAATTCCAAAGTGTATATTTGTCACCTGAGTAAGTGTATTGGAACCACATCCTTTCTTGTAGTATGTGAAACATGTATAGGTTAAGAGACATCTCCTCTTTCTCCTTTCTCTCTTTTTCCTTTTCTCTCATTTATAGGCAGATAGTCACATTTTATATAAATACAGTTTTCTGTTAGTGACTTCTGAAAGAGCTGCTTGTGAATTTATAATGAGGCCAGGCTATTGATTTCTTTGGAGCTTATTGATTTCTTTAGAGTCAATTCTCTTCTTTCCTGACAGAGATGTTTTGCCTAATGATGAAAAACTGTTGCAGTTTTGTGTTCTGTACATTTCGATTTGATCTGGGAAAATGGTCTGCTTTAGGGAAATACTTCTTGTCATCTTGAGTACAGATAATTAATTTTCTGAAGGAAACCCACACGAAGTGTACAGCATTTATCAGCCTATCACTCACTGCCTGGATAATTTGTAAGAAATGCAGAGTTTTTCCCAAGATACAGATGAGATGTGTTGGTTATTTTCTGTTGCAAAGAAAAAGCAGGGGTTACACAAATAAAATGGGACTTTTCAGTTTCAGAAATCTTGCAGGAATTAGCTAAGTTAAAACTGCTCTTAAATTGGTTTCTTGATGAAACAGTGGGTGAGATTCATCAGTTACCCATGAGTTCTGTATAATCACCTCCTTTTCACTTTTTAGCTATTTCTACAGTGTTAAATTTCTACATGTCTTGGGAAAATGAACAGCTAAGTTTGCAAATAGAATCAAATTACTAGCCTCTTGTCCCACGTGTCACTAAGGGGCACAGGAGACAGTGAAGGGCAGCAAAGTGGGAGAGTTAAGGATAGTTAGGATGAGGTGTAGGTTGAAGGATAATAGTTCCTGTGGTGTGAGAGGCTGATTATTGTGCAAAAGAGATGTAACACTGTAGAACACAAATCCCCCTAGAAAAGGTCTTAGAATTTGTGCATCATTTTGTTACTCACATTTCTGAATATGTATCTGTATATGCCTTTTAGAATGGGGAACACTCATAGATGGTCCCTATTCCATCATTTGTTACTGTATATGTGAATATTTGCAGATTTTTTTTTCAATTTACCTGATTGTGAAACAGATTTTTTTTGTTTTGTTCTGTTCTATAAATCAATGCCTAATATACACCATACAGGGTAAGCCTCTGCTGTGGTTATTTAGAATGCCTCTACTGAAAGCAATAAAATTCAGTGTGACCAAATTGGATTGACTGGTTGGATGCCAGGTGCCCAGCCAAGCCACTCTGTCACTCCACTTCCCAGTCAGACGGGGGAGAGAACATAAGGTGGATAAGCAAAGAGAAAAACAAGTGTATTCTCTACTTCCTACCAGTGAGGGATGCTCAGCCAATTCCCAGAAAACAGGGCTTCAGCTCTGGAAGGCAAACATTGTAAAATAACATTTGTCCCCCATTCCTCCTTTCTTTAACTTTTATACCTAAGCTGATGTCGTATGGTATGGAATACCCCTTTGGTTAATTTGTATCATCTGGCCTGGTTGTGTCCCCTCCCAGGATCCTGCCCACCCCCAGCCCCATGATGGGGGAGGAATGTTGGAGAGACAGCACTGGTGCTGTGCCAGCACTGCTCAGCAGCTCCCAAAACACCAGAGTGTTACCAACACCTTTCCAGCTGCCAGTGCAGAGCACAGCACTGTGAGGGCTCCTGTGGGGAAATGAGCTCCAACTCATCCAGACCTAATACTATTTCCACCCCATTATTCCATACCATTTGTATCATACTCAGTTCCAACATTAATGGTCTATCCTCTAACTGTTCCATTGTATTTATTTCTCATTACTGAAATCCCTCCTTACCCACAGATACAAGTTAACTATGTTCTTAAACCATCTCTGTACCAAACATCCATTCAATTTCTATCCCATCCTTTCATAGATACATATTGCTTTCCCATTTCATGGGCTTCCTCCCAATCCATGACTTGGGCTCCATTGCATCAGGATGGGTGTCAGGACAGGAAAGCAGCATACCTGATCTCTGGGCACCAACCCCAGCCCATCTTGGGTCATCACTGCATTCCCCTTGCTCCTTGCAGAATTCCTTCTTCATCAGTTCATGTCATTCCTGCTACTTTGCTTCCTGCAACATACAACATACACCACAGATTATTTTTCCCCAAGGTTAAATCTCCCTGAGGCACATACTGGGTCTCCCTATCCTTCTGCATTATCCCCCAAGTACACCCTGGTCTTTTGGCAAAAAACAATCCCACAAATAGGTTTGCCTTTATGGGAGGAGAAATCCACACCAGCTTCCCCAGCCAAATACACCAAGGCAGTGATGATGTGCAGCTTTTATACTGTGTCCATTTCACATGCTCAATTTGTTGATCATCTTGCTGATAATGTCTTGCAGAAAAGCCTAAAGCTCAAGAATGGCCCCAATGATGTGACCTTTAGTGTTACAACCCAGTATCAGGGCACTTGTCGCTGTGAAGGCACCATTTACCTGTGGAATTGGGATGATAAAGTTGTTATTTCTGATATTGATGGAACAATCACACGGTGAGTTCATTAACAGGGAGAGACTTCATATGCAAGGATTTTCCCCTTTAGTTGAAAGGAAAATGTAATTAACAGGGAATGTTAATCACAGAATCCTCATATACCAGTGTTTTGGGAGGTTTTGTTTCTTGTTTTTTTTTTTAATATATTTTTAAATTTGGCTTTCAAACAATACAACAATCTTTAGATAAATTCTTAATTTAATAGACACTTGCCATATGTGCCCATTATTCTTCACCTGTTGGTGTTTCATGATGATATTTACAATAGTGTTGGAGTAGTGTTTTTTCTGCAAAATCCTAACCTTTTTGTTGCATCACACTTATGAATTAAGTAGTAATTGAAAAGAGTAATTAAATATGAAGGAGTATTTAAAAAGAAGAAATATGTGAATTTTGTTTTAAATGGCATTCCTGGGGCATTCCAGTGGTAGACATTATTACTTAGAAGACTAGACTCCAAAAATCAATGTCAGAACCAGAATCCAATGGAAAGTTTCAGGTTAGTACTTTGTGTAAAACTCATAATTTTGGAGTGACCAAAATGATTCACTGACTGGCTGGTTTCTATTTATTTAGTATATTTAACACTGCAGAAAACAATTGTGTATGGAACAAGGAAAGCATGAAATAAAAATACAAGCATTGTCTTTTGAAGTGAGGTGTTTAATTTGTTTTGAAATCAATTTCTTTCAAAATCAAACTTAACTGTATCTAATTAGGAAAAATAATTTTCAAGAGCAGTCTGAGGGAAATTGAAATAATTGATTTAAACTGAAACTCTCTTTTCTTGTGATTTATCCATTGTATGTTGAACTTCTCATTTGGTGCCAATGTAAATTAACATCTCTCCCCACTTTGCTTTCTTAAGCTTCAGTAAAGTGAGTGGGATCTAGTCTCTCTGCTATTGATCTGCCCAGAGTTATTGAATCACTTCACCTTACAATGCCAATGCAAATCCATCCTAAACCACTGCCCAATATTTCTTCCTCTAAGGTGCAAGTTGTTCAGGGTGTAGACTTGTGTATCTGTACAAGCAAGATGCTCATTTGCACTACTGATTATTATAGTGTAAATAATTTTCTCTCATATAAAGCAGGAAATACATTGAAACCACAATAAGTATTTCAGCATAGTTTATACCTGACCAACACCTGGCTTAATGTGCAGAAGGTTGAAGTAAGCTAGAATGTGACTTACCTCGTACTTTCAATTTCCCATAAGCTTCCATTATGGATAGGTTTGATTTATTTAGAAAACATTTAATGTAAACCTTGAAAAGTGTGCTTAGCACTGGTGGCCTCCTAGAAGTCTGATTGATGGCCTTACGTGCTGTGTCTTCCATATTGCCTTTTGGGGCACAAGCTTATCCATCTTGGGACACAGGAGTAATTTAAACAAAATGGCCAAGGATGAGCATGTCAGTCTATCTCAAAAGAAAGAGGAATAAACTGATTCTCTTCTGATGACAATCAGTCCCTTACAGAATACCTTATTTTCATTTGCAGCTACCCAAGTAAGTTAGTGGGATTTGTATTAGACTTGACTGTTATTGTAAGTATGGAGGTTTTTTTCAGTTCAGTTGTTTTCCCTTTATTCAGGTCTGATACTTTAGGTCATATTTTACCAACTCTTGGCAAAGACTGGACACACCAAGGGATTGCGAAATTGTACCATAAAGTGAGCCAGTGAGTATTCAGTAAATCTGTTTCTGCATCTGTGGCTTCTTTGTGTTTATCCATTTGTGCATAGAAATTTAAATTCCTCTAGGCTTCTCTTAACCTATAAGGGTGGCAGTTTCATCAGTGTCTTGTCACTTCAGCAATGCTTAAACAGTGTAAACATCACCTGCATGATATCCAGAGCAAAACCTGCTTTGTGATAACCAAAGCAAAAGTCCCCTCTCTGTGAGTGGTGATTGCTCTTCCAACCATCCCAAACAGATACAGACAGTTCCCAAGACTGCAATGATTTGAATGAGTTCTGCAGTTGCAGCAAGTAGAACTTTCTTGCAAACTGGGAATTGCATCAGCATTAATTCAGGAGATGCTAATACACCTTCCTTTCACTCCTTGTTGAGGAGACTGTGAAATGCAGACTGTGGGGCCCAGGGTGGTCACTGTAGTTGGAATTCTTCTTGCCGAACTTGACTTACTTGGAATTGTGTAGGGATGGAACCTAAAATATATGGAATTAATCTGTTTGGGGGCGTTCCTTTCCTTTCCAGTGAGTAGAAAGGGAGTTCAGTGAAACAGCTTTGATTTGAACTGTCTAAACATCAGGCTTCTAGTCAAGCAAGATAAATCTCATCCTTAAAGCACAGCACAATGTGCTGTGACTCTTGACTAGAAACCCATCCATTTTGGATACTCACTGCTAATAGTATTGTTCTTCTATTTGTTGTATAAATAGTGAGCTTCAAAGACACTGATGATGATCTGCTGATTGTATGATTTATTTCTGTATGTAAGTGTTGCTAATCCATTGTTAAATTGCAAGGTTAGGAAGGATCAGTTTTAAAATATTTGCGTCATTGGTTAATTTTGTGAGCAGGTGATAAGTAAAAGTTGCTTAAAATGCAATTTAAAGTTCTTGAAAGTCAATAAGGACCACGCTGAAGAGCCTAAAGAAATGGCTTTCACCTGGCAGCATCAGTGCTTTAGATGCTGTATTACAGCCCAGTAACTGACCTGCACTGGTGTCTGCACAATAATAAATACCTTCCATGCCACTGGAGCAGGTAAAGGACATGGATTCGTCATGTTTACTTGTGGCTTTTACAACCTACGTACTCCTTGGAGGAAGATAGGCATCTTCAAAAAGTGGCTCAATACACCTCGGATCTAACCGTGTTTAGAAAAAAATATTTTTTTCCCATTAGCTCTTGAAGAATTATCAGGAAGCAGTCTATCAGCTATGCTTTAGGTCAGCTAATGTTGTTAGCATTATATCCAGTATGACCTAGAGCAATTTATTCCAAAACAATGGGGATGTTTCCTCTGATGAATATGAACAGGAGAGAAACAATTAGACCGTGCTAGCTCCGGTGTGGTGATATGTGGGAATGCCTCTAGGTGAGCAAGGCTAGTGCAAAAATACAGGTGTACTGTTGGTTCCCTGGGTACATTTTGCAATGCAGTGAAGCCATTGTGTACACCAGAAGATCAAAGGCAGAGTATGGGAATTTTTTTAATTACCCATTGAGAGAAAAAAAGGAAATAAGGAAAAATGAATTGATGTCTGAATGGGATCAGATGAAGTATCTGATTTTAATTTTAACAAGGAGAATCAGTGATTACTGTTTTCTTTTATTGCAAGAATGTTAGCTTTTCTTGTATGGTTAAATTGCCATAAATGTTGGAAGAGCCTCTGGTACACATCACAACTCTCCTCTTAGATAATCTGATTTGTTCTGTATATTAGAGTTATGCTGAGGTTGGTTATTGCTTTTTGTTTTACATGGATGATGGATTATAAATTATGGATGTTGGAATCTAAATTATGCCAGAGACGCTTGTCTGCAAGTTAGACATACGTGTTCACAGGAAAGACAGGACAGCCAGGGAATTCACACGCTGAGTTCTGTGTGTAACCTCTGCATTACGTTTGGTGAAAATGTTAATTAATTTTTTTAATTGCAGTTGTTATTTCTGTGCCTGCCAGCATTATCATTTGTTAGGGCTTTGATGATCATAAACATAGGAGAGAAAATAGATTTGAGTCATGTTGGTTTTCAAATTACTGAGTTAATTATGTCGTGGCTAGATATTACAGCTGAACACCATATAAAGGCTTAATAGTTGGATCTAATGACCATGCGTGCACTGAATACACTATTTATTTCATGAAAAGTAATTTTAAATAGGAATTGGAAAGTAAGCTGCTATTAAGTTTTATTAATATCATACAGGATTCTGTTCTATCATGAAGAGAATCAAAGGCAACCTGTGAACTTTCATTTCAGTGTCAAGTTAAAGATTACTTCTCATACTGTGTTTTGAAGCTCAGGTTTTTCCAGCTTGAGGAAATATGTTACTGCTGCACTTCATTTTTTGCAGTTGTTCAAGAGGCAGGAATGCAACACTGTTAATACAACAAAGGCCAATATACCATTGTCTGCTTTATGCCAGGTGTTCTCTTCTTCACAGATGTCTTTTCAGTTAATTCTAATGACAGTGGTTCCACCACACAGGGGTGCAGAGGTAACCATAAGGAGTCATTAGTCCTGAGAGGAGCAGAGATAAATGAGCCCTCTTTAGGTGTAGTCACTAAATGCAGTGAGGCTAGGTGGCTTTTAATTATCCAGTTTTTTGGCAAAAATGTTTTTACTTCTTTTAAATTAAGTCTGGGTTAAACATAAGAGTATTTAACAGCAATGATTTGATTTATATTAAAGTAAACCCTTAAAATTATTAATATCTAAACACCTGCTTTATTTTTACAGTAGTTTCTTCTTTTATATCTGCTCACAGAAATGGATATAAATTTTTGTACTGCTCAGCACGAGCTATTGGAATGGCAGGCATGACCAGAGGATACTTGCACTGGGTGAATGAAAGAGGAACTGTGCTGCCTCAGGGGCCAGTTTTGCTGAGTCCAAGCAGCCTATTCTCAGCTCTTCACAGGTAATGCAATTTCACTTTCACAGAGGAGGAAACTCTGAGGTTGGTGGAGGATGAATTATCAGCTTTTTTAAATGGGAGTGCTTGAAATAGTTCACAATTTAATTTATTTTTTACGTATTGGTGCAAAATTTAATTAAGAAGAAATTTTGAAAGAGAAAGACCAAAATTCAGTAGTTACAGATTAAATATCTGTTTTTTGCCTAGTTTATGTCTTAGATGTATATTAAGGCACAGCTGTGTTTACTGTTTACTAATAGAAACTGTGAGTTCATGTGTTTAACATTGTGTGTTGATATTTAGCTGTGGGAGAAATGTGGACATTTTCATAGCAATCACTCTTGTCTTTACCTGTAAGGTGTTCCAGTTGGCATAAGTATACTTTTAAAGTATATATTTTTTAAAGATAATTTCTTAGTGGATTTTGAAGAAATTAATGTGAAAACGAAATGGACTTTTTACATGCTTGACTGCACTGTGGGATTCTGTGAGGACAATGTTATCTTTTCTAGGTGTTGAACTGTGGTGAGTGAGTAATAACAGCACAGATGATGAATATTGTACCTTCTGCCTAATTCAGTGAAGCATGTCAAGTGATTACTGAAAATATTTTAAGCTTTTAAAAGCTGCTGTGACAGGATATATTTCATTAGAATTTTTAATGGAAGGTTGTTCAGATGTTCTCCTGATTGAGTGACATGCTACAGGCTGTCTTACCAGTCAGGTTCTAAATATAAGAAATCATGGAGGTATTACAGTGCACTTTTCAGACTGATTAAGTAATAAATGCAGTGAAAGGTATCTACTGTTAGCTTATTCTCCTTGTATCTAGAAATACATTTGAAATTATATTCCTATTGATATCTTGTTTAGACTAAGGAGTGCCCATCTTTCAGTGTACACTATTGTAACTGCTGAGGTGTGTGGGCAATAAATGACTTCACTGTTTTATCCATAGACTTAATCCTTGTATGTTAGAGATCAAGTGTATGTGAGACTGAGGAAAGGTGGTTTTATTAATCTTTTACACATTCCCAGACATTGATATATACATGGAGCTGGTGTTCCAAAGGGCTGCTTTACTCCTATGAAGCTTCTGTACTATTCACATCTTCCTTGACATATGTGTTGGTGCTAGGATCTTGGATTCTGAGCTTCTTAAGTGCTTTTGTGTCATGCTGGCATCTTCCTATGTTATGGGAACTCCAGACTCTGCCACCTGTTCAGTGCTCTTGCCAAGAGAAGCTGTTGTGAAAGGGCTTTTGCCCAGGGATGAGATAACTCCTCTGTTCATTAATGAACTCTCTATTCTCTAAGGAGCAGCTGAAGAGAAATAGAAGATTCCTTTACTCCTTAACTTTTGCTAATTAGCAGTGGTGAAGAACCTGACTGGAATTCTGTCTTAAAAGACTGAAGTGCTTCTAGCACATATGGTGATTGCAATTCTTTTAAAAACAAAATTTTAAAAAAAAGCACCATAAACAGTGAGGGCTGATATAATCTATGAATCATTCTGCAGTTCTCAGGAAGCAGTTTACTTGATAAGAGTTTATGCCTCATAAGGATTGATTTAGCAACTACTCCCTGTAATCTGCTATCCTTGCTCAGTAGCCATCATTGTAATGTAGGTTTCAATAGAAGTTTCCTTGTTTCAGGGAATTTATTTACTGTGCCCATTATGTTACCTTGGGAATACTGTTCTGTTTTCATGGGCAATCTGACTTCTAAAAGATTTATTGGAGAAGGGTGGATGTGATGCAGTAGTATCTAGCTAGGTGAAAGTGTTCAACAAAGAAGATAAAATGGTTTGTGGTGAATTCCATGTATACTTACTCAGCTTCCCTTTTTTATCTTTCAGGGAGGTCATAGAAAAGAAGCCTGAAAAATTTAAAGTTCAGTGTTTGACAGACATCAAAAATTTGTTTTATCCTAACACAGAACCCTTTTATGCTGCTTTTGGAAACAGACCTGCTGTAAGTAATAGATGAAATTACTTCTGTTGCAGAGAACCGAAGCGTTGCTGTTACTTCATGGTTCTTTTGTATTAGAACCTAGAAGCTTTAAATGAGAATTAGGAACATTTTATTAAGCCCTGTACAAAAGAATATATTAAGGTTCTTCCTCAAAAACTACCATGATGTAGGATTCAGAGGTGGAAGGGCAGCAGAGTAACTATGTTATATCTGTATAAATTAGCAGTTAAGTTTGTGTAGAAACAGTGACCTCATTTTAATCCCCACAGGTACAGTGTCAGTGAGATACCTGTGGGCAGACAGAAAATATTTCAGATTAATATTGGTGGGACTTACACTTCAAACTCTTAAGTACACTCAAAAGATCTTGAATGTCCCATTGAAGTCAAATGATTCTGCTTTGTGTGGAAACTGATATACTGGACATAGAAAAGGAAAGAGTCTTCAATGTCACCCATTGAAGACTGAGTATTTGGGCTACAGATAATAGCAGGCTATAGCTCCTGCCCTGGACCAAAGAGTGCTGCTATGCTTCTAGAAAAGGGAACAGTCTCATGGACTTGGGCTGAGGGGGGACCCTGCATGTGATTATCCTTTCTTTAAAAGCATTATGTCGGATGTGACAGAGGTCCTTACTGTCACATTGCTGTATTGAATTGTTATATTGTAGGCAGCTTAGTTTCCATTATCAAGGCACCTTTAAACATATGATTATGAAATAACATTTTAAAAATTTCTGTGGTGTTATGGATAATAACAAACTCTGGTTCCATTTTTTGAACCTCATTAAAATAATGATTTTATTCAGTAAAATTTTAAGTGAAAGAGTAAGTTGCTATTTCTAAAGTAATTTCTGGTAGCTCACTCCCCTACTTGCTGCCAGAGTGCAGGCTTTAGGTGTGCAGTGTGCCACGAGCTTTGTATGACTCAGGATCACAGCTTTCTCAATTTCGTGCTCTGGGTTTTCTGTTGTTTTTCTGTTTTGGTTGTTTTGCTTTTGTTTTTGGTTGGTTGGTTTGGGTTTTCTTTTTGTTTGGTTTGTTTTTTCCAGGAACAAACTCAGGGAAATTTCGGTACGTGGATATTACAGGTGTAGGCAGTGCATGGACTGCCATGATGCTGAATTCTTGAAGTGACTGTTCTTCACTTCTGTTCAGTTACTGAATTTTTTTTGAACAGTCTTTACAATATAGATATAAAAATAAACTTTGTCTATTTGCTTCATAAACATTCCAGTTTTTCACCATCTTGGCTTTTAAAACCATGATATATATTAGCAAAATGGAAATTGGTTTTGCTTTGATCTTTTGGGAGATATTTTCAACCTTGGTTTTGTGAAACAGTTTTTCAGATCAAAACTTATTCATTGTTTTCCTTAACAATCTGAATTCTTAATTCTGGCTTCTAATTGTACTTCCCATAATTATATCTGTATTACCTGCTGGGGCTCACTGCTGCTGTTTTGGCACATACTTCTTGCTTTCCCTTCTTTTCCCCTCCTCTGACATGGAGTATGGCTTATGATTATGCCACAAATCTGAACTCAGGACTTAAATGATGGCTTTAGTATAGACATATTTGTTATGAATTTTGTGACCTTGTCCTTAAAAAATAATTCCTGTTTTATGTGTCAGTTACATTTTAACCTCTGTACACTTGGTGCACTGCACACTAAATATTAAATATTTAGGACATTAAATATTCTCTGAAAGGAAAATAAAGGTGTTAATACTCTTACATCAAATGGCATTAGTTCTTTACTGAATGTTATTGTTGTGTCAAGGGAAGTTCCTGAATAAGTTGACATGATTTTGATTAACAGTTTAAACTGAAGTGGCAAACTTCTTACCTAGCAGCAAATTTTCTGTTTCATGAACATTTCATTAGATTGACCTCATTTGTAACGTAATACAAAATTTCAGGCACATGATAACTAGATAAATTTAGAACCAGTTCTGTGTAAATATGTTCTTTTGTATAATATATTACAGCAAGGTTACACATGATTTTGCAAAGGCAGAATCAAGATTTTTCTTCTTTTATATTCTTTTTAGGATGTTTATTCATACAAACAAGTGGGAGTTTCTTTAAACAGGATATTTACAGTTAACCCCAAAGGAGAACTTATACAAGAGCATGCAAAGACAAACATCTCATCGTAAGTAATCTCTTATCCTTACCACTTTATGGACTAAATTAATTTGCTGTGCTAACTTAGGATTCAAGTTGCCAAAAATCCATTCCATTTTAGTAATAAAAGATTCCTTAGAATGCTTCAAACAAAACAAAAGAGGTTTAGAATAAATTACAGATTTTCCATTTGTCTTCAGTTAAACTGACAAAAAGAAATTTTTGGTATTTAGTATCATATAGTCCGTCTACTTTAATCATGTAAATGTTTTAGAAGTAGATGATTTAGTCTGCATAAAAATGACACTCACTAGTTTGCTGATGCCATCTACCTTTTCCTGGTCTTTTCAAAATTTCCTTTTCCTGGATCTCCTATCTAGAAGAGCCAGAAACCAAAATCTGAAGAGAGGGTCAAGTGCTTCCAGCAAGATGCTTAGCCATTCCTAACACTGGAATGGCTTTTAGTAATGTTAAGTGTTGGTGAAGGGGAGTCATATGTGTATAAAATACGAATATTTTTGAGTTAAGCAGGGAGCTCCTTGAGCCAAGCTGGACAGAAATGGAGAAGCAGAATTTGGTGCTTGACTATTTTAGCAGATAGTCTGGGTATAAAATGGCATCTATTTCTCACTAGATTAGTATTGTTTGTTAGAATTAATGAATAAGAATGAATTTCCTAACTGTGAATCCTTTCTGGAAGCTGGACACCCAAATTAAATTTAGTTTTATTCCTTTGAGAAGGGTGGCTTGTCCACTTTATCCGTTTGTGAATGTAGTCATGCCTCAGTGACTGGGGACTTTAAAAATGTTCAAAATAAGATGATCTGAAATGGTTCATCCTTCTTTTAATTTTTTTATTTTCCAGCTATGTCAGGCTCTGTGAAGTGGTAGATCACATTTTCCCTTTGCTGAAAAGAAGCCATTCTTCAGACTTCCCTTGTTCTGACACCTACAGCCAGTTCACTTACTGGAGAGAACCTCTGCTGCCGTTTGAAACTCAGGATGTGCATCCAGCCTCATCTTAACCCCATCTCCAAATTGTTGGTCTCACCTCAAAGAATGGGTTGGCTTTTGTTGAAAGAACACCACTTGGCTTTTGCTGTTGACAGTTCAGTTGGAATCTGTGAAGTTGTGAGCATTGCATTCTTCTGTTGTGAACAACTGAGGAATGCTTTTTCATACTTAGATTTCCAGACAAGAGGAGTCTTGCTAGGAACAGGAGTTGCTTTCCTAGGTCCTCTCCCAGCTCCTCAAATTTTGCCAAGCACTTTCATTGTATAAGGTCAGTGAAAAGTGCAGTGATGTTGGAGTTGCAGTTGACATGCCATGAGGCTGTAAAGTGATTCCACATCTGTTTGCATCGCTGAAGCCAACTTCCTTCCTGTCAGAGCCCCTTGCCAGTGGGGGAGCTGAAGGTGCTCACCATTCCTGACATTACCTGGTGACACAGATAGGGATTGCAATCTATATATCAAAATTCTTCTCTCTGAAGGAGCAGAGGATTCTTCCTCTCTCCCCTTGCTTGACCACCAACTGTTTGTGTAAGAGTTAATTACTGGTCTAGATTCTCAGCAGATGTAAATCAGTGTAGCTGTCAAAACCAATTGAGCTGTGTTTGATTTATTCCAGCCTGTTTTGACATGAAACGCTTCTGAGGAAATAAATTACGTGTGATTTAAATAGAAAGTAAATGAAATAGGATGGCCAGATTCTTCCAGTCTTTCTCAGTTTGAGAACTATCATGCTTCAAGAGAAACTTTTTGCATCAAAGTAAGAGTGCAAGTGGAAGATACAGGCCACTGTGGATAGTGCCCACATTACTGGGGCACTATCATTACTTTACATTATTACAGTAAACACAGTAAGTAAAGTAAAATCTTTCCCCCTACAGTGTGCTGAGATTGAATATTTGTTACTGAGCCAAAAATAGTAAGGATTTTATCAAAACGGAATAGTTTTGTTTGAAATATTATTTTGGTTAAAATGTGAATTTTGATGCTGGTGAATAATGCATCTCAGGTTTTTGCTATATGGATTTTTTTGCTTTGTTTTGTATCATAAAGAATGGATACTTTTAGTGCAATTTACTGTCCTTTAAAGTAATGAAATATCTTTTTTCTTTTTTTTTTCCCTTATTTATCCAGACACAAGCTGTAGATATTGCTTATGACAGCCTTAAGACTGAACTGTGTGCACTAAAAGCAATACTGTGGATCAGTTGATAACATTTTCCAAATGGTCTGCCTTTACAGAATGTGGTACTTAAAATATGGACTCTGAGTGCCCACACATGCCAAATGATTTCAAATGTGTTGTAGTTAGGAAAGAAGCTTTCTTTTTCCTTTTAAAATATACTGAAAAGTCTGATTGCTCTCAGAAATGCTAAAAATGGCATCATGGGCTTCTATGTACATTGTATTTGAGTATGACTACGCTGGTGGTTCACAAGCTGTGGTCTCTGCCAGCTTGTGACCTGAGGCTATGGTATGTGTTTTGCAGCTGCTTTGTAGTGTTTTCACTTAAGAGTATAATAACAGGAAGGCAGAGTGGTCCAGGAGAAATTTTGAGATGTGATTATGGTTGGTTATCACCCAGAAATTTTGAAATGGCTGCTCTGTATCACATTTGTTCTGTAACAACAAATTCTGGTTTTGCATGTCAAGAGTGATAACAACATAGATAGGATGGTGACTCTCTGTTAGGGGTTTTCTAAGTTTTATTACTGAAGACTTTATCTGGGATGTGAGTGGGCCAATTTATGATTTCTCTGTGCCTTCAATAGTAATGAAAACAAGTGCAATGTTTTACTCAGCTGCAGTGTGCAGTGGAGCCCTCCTTAAGTCTTCCTTTCACACGAATGTTGCTACTTCAAGCAAGGTAAATGTCTGCTTTGGACATGCCAGGACACAAAGAGGAAGAAATGAGTGCTTGACCACTCAGAACTGGTTGTGTTCTCTTGAAAGTTTAAAGATGTGAATATCTTTTTACTTAAAGGTGTAAGAAATATGGGATGGATTTTCTGAAAGACAATCAGTGGGGATTGCAGATTGCCAAACTGAGATGGTTGCATCTCTAAATATAGCCACACTTTCCTTTAATTATCTATTAATACTTGTCATTAATGATTGAATAAATGGATGAATGTACTAGCTGCATCCTATTTAAATTCAGTTTTGGTAAAGGTCTATTTCAAGCCATTTATTATGTAAAATACATAAAATAAAACCAACCCTTCTCTTCAGTGAGAGGCTGTCAGTTTTGTGGTTTTTATCCTTAACATTAGTTAAAATATATTTTCCCAAGGTACTACACACAGCAACTCCCACCAGAAAAGATGGTCCCTGAAAGTTCTCTTCAGTTAAAGCTTGTGATATATTTATTTATAACTTAATAAATAGGCAATCCAGGGTTTTTTGTTGCCTTTAGTATTTAAAACCAAATGATAGCATGAATAAGAAACTGTTTTAATTCTGTCAGATTGTGGCCACGTTGCAGTGCTGGTACAGGTGCTGCAGAATCTGTCCCAGAGTTTCTCAAGATTTGGTTAAACAGGGTTGTGGCTGACTTGACCTGGTGTTGGTAACCATGTGCTTGGAGGCTGAAGTTGGACTGCATGACCTCCAGGGGTCCCTTCTGACCAACTTTTCTGAGATGCTGTGACGTTCAGCACTTCACTTCTGACTTGCTGCATCCCCCTTTGTATCCAAAATTGAAATATAGCTGATCATTGTCAGGAATGTGTGTTGCTGTAACTTTTAATCAAATTTACTGACAAAAAGATGCTTACATGAAAATCAAGGGTTTGACCTGCCAGAAACATCACCATGCTTTTCCAGAAAGTATAAGACATTTTGATTTGGTAGCTGAGTAATTTTAGCATATTTAAATTGTTTTGTTAATTCACGTAGAAGAAAAAAAGGTATGGTTTAAAAAATTGCTACTCTTTCTGTGAAAGAAAAAATCAATCTTGCTTGCAGTGTAATGCTGGTTTTTGTTACAGAAAGAATATGTTAACATAAGTATGCAGACACATTAAATCACAGTGTATTCTATTAATACAATACACAGAAACTCGAATATGCAGCAGTGAGGAGTGAATAATTTTATTTTTTTGATGCTGATGACCACGCCACTCTAACTGTGTCATTGGAGGGAAAGAACGTACTTGTGACATTAGTTGTGCTGAAGATAAAATATTACTGCTGTTATTTGGGGAAGGAGGAGAAAGAGGTATTGGGTATTTTTTATTTGTAGATATGATTTGTTTTTATTTGAAACCCTGTTTATATACAGTGTTTACTCTGTATATGTATGTGCTACTGCAGTGATGAAAATAGTTTTAACACTTCATTTTGATCTGCTGAATGCAACAAGGGTAGAAATATATATTGTAATAAAGGCAAAAATAAATTTTTTCCTGACTTCTCTATTTTTCTGTATTCTTTGACAATGACAGAGTGCTTTTGCAGAACTACTGAACCTGTAGAGCATGGCTTTTGTATCTCCAGTCTTCACTGCTTATTTCTGACTGGGGCTATCCAGTGTAACTTACATTGTTTTTGCTGTTCAGCTGCAGTGTTTTATCCAGAGCTTTTAAAACTGAAAGAGTTTACTGAGGGAGACAGGGCCAGGATCTGGGCTCTGGCTGTTTTGGGACATGGGAACAGCACCTTGGAGCCAAGAGCAACCAGATGGGAACTGGAGCAAATTAGAGCAGTCAGGAATCCTACCTCACCCCAGAATTTTTTGAATCTTCCTTTTGTCTAGTTCTTAGTGTGACCTAAGCAAAAGCTGTCCATCTGTTTTGAATGGGGATGTTGTCATCCATGGCACTGAGACCACACAGCCTGTATTTTGGGGCTTCTCTTCTGGGGAAAAGCCAATAACCATTTTTTCCTCCTGTCCCTGAGAACACAGTGCTGCCTTTTGCTCCCACTGCCAGGTTTGCTGAGCAGACTCACTGCAGTGTGGTGATACTGCCAGGCTTGTGTGTGCTGGTATGAAAACAAAGATGTTTGGGGTTGATAAGGCTCTGCGGCATCTCAAGTTCTCTGTTAAAAATACAAGAGCAGCCCTATTTAGGCAGCCTGCAGTCACTACTTCTTCAGTCTTCTCTATTTTCTGTATGTCTCTGCCTTGTATAAACATTTACCCTGGAGCTCTGGAGACAGACTTTGAAATGAAGGTGCCCTTTTAATTAAAAGTCAGAGAAATGGTGCTTTTGCATCAGTGAACCAAACTTTATAAGGACACCCTCGTTGCTCCTGGAATATCTCATTGACACTGGAGATACAACAGTCTGAGGGAGGAACCTCCTTAGGAGCAAAGACCATAAAGTTTTGGGAGGGGGGTGATGCCATGGGGAAGGTAGGGAATATTTCCTGAATACTACATTTTCATCCTTATAAATAGATAGCCTTAATTCAATATACATTGCATACACCAAGTACCTCAGGATCCTTCATTGTGAGACATAAGATGGTTGATGTTAAGAGCTAGTGCCCAAGAATATAACTAGGGTAACTTTCAGCATTTATGAATGCATGAAAACGTGAAGTCTGAAGGTTTTTCTCAGTGAGTTTTTCTTTGTTTTATGTTTCTTTTTTTCTTTCTTTTCATAAAAGTCCAGCAAAGTATAGTGGTGAAGGGAATATGCTTATGGTGCCATGACCTTAGATAGTCTCTTATGCTTGTGGTAAAATACAGCCCCTCATTGTGTTCAGTAGCACTTTGGAAATATGCAATCAAAGGACTACTTGCAAATGGGAGCCAAGATACAGCTGAGGAATAGAGCTGTTGGATGGTTTGGGAAGAGACCATCACTGAGACCTTCCCAGCCATTGGGAGGTGAGGGAGGTAAAGGTAAAATGAGAAATAAAGGTAAAATGAGAAGCTTTTTTTCTAGGGGGAACTAGAGAAAGGGACCAAAAGCAGAACAAGTGGTGCAAAACCACCTTCTAGTTCCTACCCCTGTGCTGACCCTGGGTGGTGCTGGGTCAGGCACTGAGCTGTACCTCGTGCCCCCTCAGCAGGGCAGCCCGACATCCCGTGAGTCTGTGCTGCACAGAAGACATCAGAAAGCCATTTTGGCTTCATTTGCCAGACAGAAGAGAATAAAATTGAACAAAATGAATTCTGTGCTCAAGTGTCCAAGGAGTACTGCTAACAGCAAAACAAAGTTGCAATTACAGCTAAATTTTAAGCTTGTGTAAGGACTAGGGCTTCTTTATTATTATTTCATGAACTTGGGAGACAAAGCTTTGACCTGCAGTATCTGCACCTTGGTGGTACCCTGCGTGCATCCTCTTAATACAGCTTGCTTCAGTGGATAAATACAGACATCATTTTCCAGCCTATTTTAGCAAGTGTTTAACTCATCCCTCCCTGAGCTGAAACTTATGCATATTCTTAAACACTTTGCTGGATTAAGCCAACTAATTCCAAGAAAACTGTGTACTGGGGAGACACAGTTTCTGAGCTGAAGAATTGATCTGACTTTACTAATGGTTACCCTTGGACCGGTTTTTAGCCTCCAGCACTGTCAGGTGTTCTGCCTACTGCCAGCAATCTATTTATTGATACAGGAAATCCATTTTGCCTTGCCTTGCTTTTAATGAGTTTTGCAAGCAAGTGGCCCCTTCCTGTGACTCATTCTGTGTTTTCTGAGCAGGAGATTGTGGTTTTAAGTTTCACATTGGAAAGTAACCGCTGTGTCTGCTTTCCTTGTCTGCTGGAATCTCAACAAGAGGAATACATTTTGGAACAAAGAAATGTAAATGGAGTAGAACAGTTCATGTTTCTTTGCAAAATTGTATAAACATCCTTCTTTTCAGGACAGTAAAAAACTAGTGAAAAGTGAAAATAAGTCATGTTTTAAAATAACAGCTTTATCTTAGAATATTGCTCTTAACAGGGGCAAAAAAAGATATTTACCCAGGTATCTCAATATGTGTTGGCCCTTCGATTTACAGGCAATAAATATCCTAAAAAATTAAACAGTGGAGACCTTTCTCTAATCTTACTGACACAGGATCAGTTCCATTAGCATCTGGATGGCTGCTCAGATATGCACAGCTATGATTGCAATCTGAAGTGTGAATAGTGAGTGCGACAGATTTCCACCCAATTCACAATCCCTTTCATCCCTTCAGAATACTGGAGGCAAAGAGGTAGGAGATGTGAATGTATTTGATTTTGACTTTTGTTAAAATGTGGTGGCGGAAGGAGAGAATCCTCTGCAGGCTTGGACCGTTAGCACTGAAAACGTAGATTTACGTTAAAACCAGCCATAAATACATCAAAAGCAATGACCAGGACAGTTTCCATTCCCCATTGCTAGACACAACTATTTATATTTCAAGCTGGTGGCTATGCCTGTGCAGATAAGTTGCTGCCCAGTCGAAGGGCAGGGATGGTTTTAGGTGCCCACACCACCGGGCTGGCTTGGCCAGGGCCCAGCTGCCTGCCTGCACTCAGGGGCACTGCTGGCCTCTGCTGACCCTCACACTGTGCCCAGCCCTTGCCTGGGGGGACCCTGGGTGCCCTGGCTGAGGTCACAGGAGACTGGACAGGCTGGGCTGGGGCTCATGCCCTGATGCTTTGCTGATGTGTCTGTGCTGTACCTGGGAAGGGCCAGGTCTGGGGCTTGGGTCTGGCAGTGGTTCCTTTCCCCATGCATGTCCCAGCTGACTGGTACTGAGATACTGGGACCTCTCTTTCCAGAGGCTTTGAGATGAGCTGAGCTCTTCCTATGGCTTCAGGAGGTGTTTCAGTTCAACTGTAGCTGTTTTGTCTCAAGAGGAGGCACTCTCTGGTCCTGAACTGCTTTCACCTCTGTCTGCTGGGAGCCTGTGCAATATTAATGTGTTAGAGAAGCTGCAGTTCTGCAACAAGGCCAGAAAAATCTGAAAGCTTTGTTAGCACACAATTCTCAGAGATCAAGTGTGGAAAACGAAAAACCATACCTGGGAACAAATAAGTACCTTGGGAAAACAGAAATTCAACTGATCATGCTTAAAATATGACTGTCCAGTTACCACTCTCAATTGTGAAGTTCAAGCTGGCAGAGACAACTGTCGGAAGGAAAAATTATGAGGCTCAGAAAGTGAAGCAGCTTTATTGGGAATGCACTGAGAGGAAAGAAAGAGGAAGACTCAGTATTATCCTACTCTTTTCCTGTAGGGGTCCAGATATTGTGTAAAAATGCAGTGCCCTGAATTGTGGACTTTTTTTCTGATCCATGTATTGTGTGAATGGAAATAACAAGACACATTTCTATTTCTCAAAGTATGACAGGGTAGGGTGGTTTTTGTTTTGTGTCAGTAACAGATTGTATGGAGTTACAGTGACTTAGGGAGCAGTTCAGCTGTTCATACAAACATTGCTTTCTCCTGCACACACTGCACAACCTGGGAGCCTGCACAGGTAATGCATCTCTCTGCAAAGCTCATTTCTTCTCTTGCTCTGCACTGCTTTTCTGCACATCACTGGCGTGGAATCACTTCTATCTCTTTTGACCTAGTAAATTCTTGTCAATAAGGGCTGTGGTGATGTGGGTGGCTGATCTGATCTAGTAGGTTTTTTACTGCCTAAAGGAAAAAGTCACTTTCCCTGTTTTTCCTCCTGATTCTCCACACTCACACCCTCTCTGTACTTCTGGGATTATTTTGTTCTGCATTAAGGAGTTACATGGTCTCAGAGGGAAGCAGAACCTTATGCTTCTAAGTCTCATGAAACTGTAACTTCAATTTTACCATGTCCACCCCAATTCTATACTTGACCTCTTTATTCTTAGAGTAATCATCATATAATTGTGGGCAGACCTTATCAAGTGACATGCCTGGTGTCCATCAGTGAACTTGAGAGCATGGGATAACAACATTCAGATAAAAACATGAATGGTAACACCACACATAAAGAAATTGCAGGATCAAAGCACCTGCCTAAAAGGGAGGGACTAATACAAAAGCAAAAACCTGGTTGCAGGTAAGGAACTGGATGCAGTCTATGCCCTGGCACAAAATCTTGTGTTGACTGAGTGAATCCTTCACTGTGCTTAGTGCCTTATGCTCCATGCACAAGGAGGGGAGGATGGCTGTTCCTCTGTCCCAGGCATGCCCTCAAAGCAAGGCTTTAATGCCTAGAGATGCTGTAATATGAAACTGAGGGATCATGCAAGGAAGATGTTTGAACCACCAGCAGTGGCTCAGCTTCTGAACATCTGACAGTCGAGTTTTATCCTTGCTGAGCAGGAGAGATGGAAGAATACTGTCTCCATTTAATGTCAGGAAACAGAACATCATGGTAGCCTCAGTAACATCAGCTTTTGTTTCCTGAGTCTGTTTTCAGGGTCCCAGCTCTCAGCCTTCAGTTTGTTCAGAACAAGGACTGAGAGGAAGCAGGGAGCTCAGGGGCAGATCCTACTTTGTCAAGTAAAAGCTTCTGGCCTTCAAATTCATGAAGGCTAATGCCTTCTGGTACTGTGGTGCCCTGTAGGATGCTTTATCATCATCCCTGTAGTAAGAGACCTCCTATTAGTAGAACCCAAGTAGAAGAAAAGAACCATCTACCAGAAAAACCCAGAAAAAGAGGTATTGAAAGTATAAGAATATTTGGGTTTGCTGGAAATGAGCAGAGGGTTAGGCTGGTGCAGAGAAGCACCAAATTAGCCTTAGTCCCTGTAACAGAGAGCAGTACATAGCAGGGCATCCTGGCTTGTGTGAGTTAACGTTGCTCTTGGGGTCACTGCCTGATGTCTGTTTGCTTGCTGGTTATGTCCCAGCTAATTTTGCAATGTGAATCTAAATCCCTCAAACCACACATCCAGTTTGTAATTTAAGCCTGCATAATTTTATCTCTCCTTGCTTACACCCACTGTCTCCTGGTTTATACAGGCCACTGCTGGTTTCTGTAAGAATTACTGCATTGATTGATACGTGGAACAGGAAGGTAGGATGTTTTAATGTGGAACAGAATTTAAAGAGATGCAGCATCTGTGTCTAAAGCGAGAGATAGTTACAGGGTTAGACAAGTAGGCCATCAATTACCAGAGACTGAGGTTAGGACCATCTGGCTGTTTGAAACAACACCAGGTGTTAGCAGAAGCAAATTTCCTGTGTTGCAACATAGGAGCGGCAGGCAAGCAGCAGCCCTCCAGAGTGAATCTCAGCCACAAAAGAGACCGCTTCTCATTTCCTTCTTTAGTGCTGTCTTGTGGGAAAAAAATCACTCCAAGAGCCTGACACACCTGTGTCTCCTGCTCCGGGGGCAGTTCTCAGCCAGGGGTGGGGACCCCTCCTCTGAGGAGGCAGAACAGGAGCTGTACCCTCACAGCTGGCTTAGCCAGCTCCTGGCTCTCAGTCCCAGCTGCAATGTGACCCTTGCTGATGTACCAAAGTTCTGGTTTGTATACCTGGGATCCATGGTGCCCTCGAGGCCCTCCTTGCTGCCAAACCCACAGGACAAGGTGTATCCACCCACGAGCATCCCTGTCTCAGTGTCCTTCCCCACCCTGCCAAGGGAGAGGCAGCCAAGGGTGTGCTGATTGCTGATGGAGTGCCAAGAGGGGCAAAGAGAGCAGTCACCCACAATCTGCTCAGCAGATGAACCATTTTCAGCCATTCAGGGCTACTGGGCTGTAGTTTTAAATAGTCAATGGCTTGGTATATGCAAAAAATATTGCTGCATAGTCCAAGTGTATGTTAATCCCAAAGGATTTCCTCATGTGGCTGTAGTGCTCCAAATTTTCTCATGTGTGCTAGAGAATATTATTATTTATATTAAAAGGAGGAATAAACCATGATGCCAAAATTCATCCAACCTAAAAGTTACATAAATATCAGAAAGCAATCTCCCACTACAGTTGTTCTTACTGTGCTAAAGTTTAAGTGTAGTGAAGACTTGATGGAAGCTCTGGTAAGGGACAATGTCCAAGGTAATTGTTCCCTGAAGGCATCCCAGCTCAGAAGTGTCCTCTCACAATAGGCAGGCAAAAGGTTAAAATCTAAGTGCATGCAGTCTTAGTAACTCACAGCAGAACTTTAGAAACTTTAATTTCTATTTCTGTCACAGAGGCAAAGCCCTCACAGGTTTATTTTAAACTTTAATTATAATACTTTAATTATCTAGTGACAGAGGGAAAAACCCTCCAATTTGGTTATAAATGCCAAACTTACATGAGTTCCTTGATAAAACACTTCATTTAGGGACCATGGCAAAGGTTGCTAAGTGACAGCAGTGCAGTTCTGTATCAGAGCACTTCCAAACCCCTATTGCCAAGGAGAAAATGAAATAGCTGGAACCAGCAGCATGTAGGCAGGGTGGGAGGCTAAAGGGCTCTGGCTTATAAGCAGCCCGTGCCTGTGTATTTTTAGCTACCTATTAAATGCAGGCTGGTTTTCAGAAGCTCTGAGCACTTATGACATCCCCTGAATAATAGCAACAGTGAGGTGTCCAGGTCACTGCTACCCAGGTACTCTCATGAAAGGGGATAATAAGGTGTTAGCTCCCACAGGATTTGAAACCATCGGCTATTATGCAAATAAGAAGGGCTCACACTCTTCATTAAAATGCAACAAGATGAGTGTTGACCTAGGGATAACATTTCCAAAATGTCCCTGTCATAAACAAGGAGGTAGAATTTTGGCTAGTGAGAATTTCTAAACATTGCCTTCAAAGAGAGCACTTTTGGTGGGGAATACTGCAGATAACAGCAATAACCATTCCTGAAAATAATGCTCTGATTGCAATTCATACTTAGAAAATTATGGAAAATTTCAGATGTCTGGTCAAATTAGCTTTCTACTTATTTACCTGTGAAACTGATTGGCATGTATGAGTAATAACCTCATGCATGACCTTCCATACGGGTAAGCAAAGACTTATTAAATTCAAGAGGTGTAAGCACATAAGCCACATAAAACCTGCCTATTATCAGGAACAGAGTAGTAAATTTTGTGTTCCTTTCTTTGGTGAAATGTTTATTGTATGTGACTATTTCATATTTTGCACTTAGGGATAAAGTAATATTTATTTTAATGTTGTACACTACAAATACATATTTTAGTCCTTAACTCTTTAAAATGCTTTATAAAGTTTTTACGTGACAATTTGTCAGTTGTTGACTTGGGAATAATTTTACTTTAAAAGGAAATCTTATTTGCAAACCAAATAAAATGCTAACTTCTAAAGCTAGATAAAAATGAGACAGAGGGTTGGTTTGACTGCTAATTGAATGTATAAAATTAACATACAACCACAGGTTTCTAAGATTGGGCTAGAATACAAAATATCCAGAAAAAAGTATTGGCTGCCTCTATCCAGGACGTTTCCCTTGACGTGTTTTGGGTGGCTAGGTGCCTATGATATATTTCTCTGTTCTTTTGCATTCATCTCTAATATTTCAAATTCCACTCTCTTCCTATGTGTTTTATCTTTACCTTCCTTATGAGCTGCCTGTTTTGTGTTCAAGTATCAAGACCTGTTTCTATTTCAGGAGAACATGAGATGGGGATGTGTTGGGCCTGGTCCCTCCTATGTGCTCCTCTGCTTCTCTGTTGTCAGGAGGCTGTGGGGTTGTGACAGGAACCAAACAGCTGCTCGTGGCCCCAAGGCTGACTGCAAAGATTTCACCAGGACTTACTTTGTTTGCTAACCCCTTGCAAACTGATGTGGCTGCCCCACCTAAGTCAACCCTCAGCCTGTCCAGCAACCAGTCTTAGCTGAGCAATGATGCTCAGCTAAGGGCAATGGGTTTGTACAGAGACATGGTATAGCATAACCTTACAACACCACATATAAAGTGACCTTTAAACGCCCTCATACAGGAGCCAGGTGTCTGGCTCCATTTGCAGCTCCAGCCTGGCTTCACACGTACTTTCAACCCTGTGCAGGAGCATTCAGAAAATTTGGCCCCAGGCAGCCAAAATGTTCTGCTAAGAGAAGTGGAGCTCAGTCCAGCTTAGGCTCAGTTTGAGTCTCATCTAAGCTGCAGGGTGATGAGTCTGGCACAGACCTGTTATGCTGGATGAAATGCGGGTGTTTGGGCAAGCACCACCTCTTTGGCTTCTCTTGTCACTGCCCAGCACTGGTGCTGATGGTGCAAGGCTGAAAGTTTTAAGTTTGAAAGATCAAGGCCCACCTGCCAAGCAGCTCCTCTGCTTGGTCAGGTCCATGCAGGCAGGTGATAACTGGGCTGGTAGTGTGCCGCTCCATGGCAGAAAAAGTCTGGCCAGCAGGGATGTGATGCTGTCACATCTTGAATGAGCTCCTGCATCCAAACTGGTGCCCCAGGAAGTGCCCTGGGATATTCAAATGCCCCAGGCTGAGGGCAGTGCCGAGGATGATTTTGGCTTCTTGATTGTTGAGTCAGTTGCTGGGGCTTGTAGGCCAGGGAACTATTTCAGGTACAGCTTTGGGTTAATGCCTAAACCACTGCTCTGCAGGCAGCCCTGGGAGGCTCTGTGCAATTCTGGTGCACCTCCTGCCTTTCTGGTCTACAGGACTGGATAGAAAACTGGAAGCTGGGATCTGCGATACAGCCTCTTTGGAAGAAGATGCAAAACAAACCAGAAAAAGAAATATTAATGCGACTGTCTTTTGATCTCACTGAAAAATGTATTCTCAAGGATAATATGTGAGAAAGGCATTGGAATTTTTGTCTGCTTAAAATTTCCCATTGTCTTCTAAGGAGCAAATACTTTGGTGTATACTTTGTTTAGCTGGATTCTTTTGCTATGATGGTCTGTCTACACTGACTAAATTCTTGTGCTAATGGCTCCATGATGCTGTGTTTCAAGATTATAATACATTTTTAGCCCACTGATAAAAAAATAGAAAAAATAGAGGCAAGCAGCTGTATAAAAGCCAGGTATTAGTTGTTATTAAATAAAAATAATTTACAGCTTACCACAGTCAAAATGAATGAGATTGACTCACTCATGGGCTTTAGGACATTTTTTCTCCTTTTTGTTTTACGAGTCTGTACATGAAGGATGTTAGCTCAGTTGGAGATTTTCTCTTTTACTCTATGCCAAGGTTTTCAGAAGTGACTAATGACTTTGGGTGCTTAACTGGAAACATTGTAATAACGCCTGAATTTCAGAATGGCTGAGCACCCATCATCTGAAATTTAAGTCCTTTTATGGTCGTTTAAATTCAACTCTCAGGATTGAGATCCTCTATTCATCAGGAGCTCTTGAAAAGCTTAGAAGTTATGGAAATATATTAAAAAATTTAAGATGCAATTTCCTCTTTAAAAGCCTCCTCATGCCAAATTTTCTATGTCCCAATATATGTGGAATTAGAAGAAAGAAATTAGCAATTATTGAATGCAATATGCTTTGAGTTTATGATAAAGAAAACATTGTGTTCATTTCCTTACCACAGTGTGGTAGCCCTGCTTTTCTGATAAACTGTGATAATCATAACTTGTTAAAGAGCATTGTGTCAGTTCTCTAGATCTTCAGCATAAATCAGTGACGTGGTTGAGGGAATTCAGCCTTTTTTTTTTTTTTTTTTTTGCAAGGGTGGACACAGCTCTGTGGTCTTTATATAGGGAGGAATGATTCACAGGACCACAGCAAGAACAACAGGCTTAGGGTACCCAGGAATGAACATCACACACAAGATGACAACACACTTCATTTCATAGACTTTCTGGTGCTGTGTTGCCAGAAACCCACATAATCCACACTTATAGAGTGGGCTTGTATTACCTTTATTAACACTGCCTTTGCAGATACCAAGTCAGATCTGTCTTTGGTATCCACTGGTGCAAATTACACCAGTTAAATTGTGGCATCTAACACAGGAGAGTTTAGCATTTCATTGCTCACTGGGAGGTGAAACCTTCCCTCAGATAACTGGAGAACTCTGGCTGATCACCTCATAAAAAACAGCCATTGCATCAGGTGTAGAATAGAAGGGAGTGAATCTCTTAAAGGAATTGTAACTGTAAGCCTTTACTCGGTTTAGCCAGGCTGTTACCCGCAGCTTAGATTAGATCTCATCTTTTTATGCTTCCCTACAGGTTTGCTCTGATTGTCTCCCTATTTTCCAGAAAACACTCAGAGACCACTGGGCAATTACTGAGGAAGTCCCTGGGAACTTTTCCCAGCATGTCTGATCCGTGGCATGCACAGTCTACAGGACTTGTCCAGGATCACATGCTCCCAGATACACAGGGCACATGGATGACTGTTCCCAGAAGTGGATGCCAAGAAATAAAGTAGTGAGGGGCATGGGAACAACCTTGTGACTGCAGCCCACGGCAGCAGTGGGAGACTGAGGGCTACAGCTGGACTGTGAGAAATGAAACAACAGGTTTGGTCATGAAGTGAGAGACCCAAATGCTTATTTAAAGCATACTGGACATCACTGAGCATCCATCTTTACAGTGACAGTGCTGCACAGGGGTGCTGCAAATCCTTTATCTCTGCCTTTATCTCTTTCATCACCTGGATGGTCCTGAAAATCTAGCTCCAGACGAGGACAGAAGAGTAAGTTCTTCTTGGCATCTTCTACTCTATTTTTATTAAAGGTTTGTAGCAACTATGATTTCCCACAAAAGCTTTTCCACATCCTACCTCTCTGATCCTGGTCTGTAATCCTTCACTCATTTCTGCACTGGCTCATTACCTTTCCAGTCTCTGTTTTCATATCATTTGAATGGGTTCTCTCCCTGGCTTCAGCCAGGCAACCCACTGCCTTTGTGGAGGACACACTGGAGACAGCAGCTTCTTGTACCTTTATTTTGTAACAGTTTGTTTTATTTCTTCTCATTCAGATGACCCTATTCCAGTCTGTTTTATTGAAATTCAGCCATACGCGTGGAAATCTCCTGGTGTGCAACCCCAGCTGTGGCCAGGGTCTCTAGGACCTTGCTACCCACATCAGTTCCTCTTGCTGGGTAGGCTCCACTCTTCCAGATCTGTGCCAGATCCTCTCAGGTACCAGGTCTGGCCAGCCAGGCCTGTTGTGCAGCTGAGGCTGCATTGTCTGTAGTGGTAGCACAGAATCATAGAACTATAGAATATCCTGAGTTGGGAGGGACCCACATCAAAGTTCAACTGCTGACCCTGCACAGTGCAGGCCCAAGAGTCATACCATGAATATTTTCATCTTTTTTCTTCTGTCCCAAGAATCACATAATGAGTGATATTTTATTTTTTTCTTTCCTGCTGTTCTGCATCCTCTAAATTACCAGCCCAGCACTTGAAGGCCGCAATGAGGCAGACACCACAATGCCAAGGGCAGCCTAATGCCACATGTCCCTGGTCTTATTCCTCCTTCTCTCTCTCCTTTCTCATAATGTGGTATGCTGGAATCGTTGCAGGAATCATGGTTGCAGAGAAGGAGAGTTTGTGAAACCTTCTGGCTTCACCAGCTGAGGGTGAGCAGCTTGTGGTCCTAGGCATACCCAGATGCCCAGAAACTTCTGTTCACAGTACTTGTTCTTCAGCTAAAATATGTAGTGTCTGTTTTCATAAGTGCAGACTAGCAAGATATGTATGTCAGACATGAATTTTGGGACTGAAAAGATTTGCAGGTGTAAAATGAAGCGAATATTTTATTTTTTAAGTTAAAATTAATCTAAGAGTTTGAACAGCAACATTGCACAGAGGAGAATAAAATTGACTCTGTTTGTACTCAAGCAAAGGTACATTGTACTGATTTAGCATCCAGACTGGGTAGGAAATGTAGTGCAGTGGACTCTGCAAGGAGGGTCTGAGGGATAACACTGGAGGCATAACCAAACCAGCAACCCATTGCCTGGCTCATCACCAGGAAAGAAGGTTTACCTCACTGACAAGGAAGGGAAGAGCATCCTTTCAGAGGAATGTGACACCATCATCTGCACTAAACATAGCTTGATATGACTGCTAAACCTCCAAGGCCACATTTTCTGCTGCTGAGGAAGCCAAAGCTGCCCTGGCAGCATGGTATCTGTGAACACAGTGGTGTTACAGCCCCACTGGCAGCGACCAGGGCAGTGAGGTCCCCAGGAGAGTCACAGCTGCAGGGAAAACCTGTGATATTCCAACCACATCCCACCTTGTTCCACTTCTGCTGCCAGAGTGATTTTGGTAGCCAACTAGATGATTTTGTAGGTACCTTCCAACCCAAATCATTCCATGGTTCCATGATAACATTTTTCTCTTTTCTGTCTGTCCATCGGTGGCTGTGCTGTGCTGATAAACAGCACAAAGGTGTCTGTTTGACAATACAGCATTTTTGGGATGTCTCCCCCAGCTCCATCCCATCCTAGCACAGCACCACCCCCGTTTCCAACATCCCTCTCAGGCACTCAGGCGCCTGTGCCTAATTGAGGCAGCGGCTGGTTTTAATATGAGCTCAGAACACTGTTTTGGGGTTTATTTTAGGTCCTAAATTGCTTTCAATGGGATGGTGCATCATTCTCCCCTCAGCCCGGCCCGCAGTGCCCGGGGAGTGGCGGGACAGCCTGTGCAGCCTCCAGAAGATGGTGCCCTGCTGTTAGGAACAATGCTGCGAGCGCAGTCATTCCAGTTCACTGGCACAATGTCACACAGAACGCTTTGTGTCTGTCAGCACATTCCTGGAAGGTCACAGTGAATGATGAATGCTCCCGTGTAGGAGCTGAGGAGGGTTTGGGTATTTTTTTTCTTCCCCTTTTTTTTTTTTTTTTTCCTTTTCCCCATGAATTGCATCACTTGGCAGTCTCTTGGCTTCATTCATTTGACTCCTGTGGTTACAAACCTTTCCCAATTGTTGTGAGCCTGCTTCCTCCACAGCCCCTCTGTGGCCAAAGCAGGATATTCATGACTGACTGCCCTGGAGAAGCTGGATGACTTCCAGCTACTTTCCACAGCAGAGTTGCTCACTTCCCTCCCCCCGAGGGCTGAAATATCCTGTGGTTCTGGTTAGCTTTCTCTCCGGATGCACATCAGCTAAAGCATATGCATCATCATGTGATATCCAAGGTTGTTTCAGCACAGCTAATTGTGACAGAGGCTTTATTTAGATGCCATGTATAAAAAGATCTGTATAGCACTCCAGTGTGAAGTCAGAAGGATCTTTGACTTGATCCTGAATGAAAAGCTAATTTTAACTGGCATGTAGCATTGGAGGTCTCCATTGAGCTTTGCACATATGTCTAAGATATTTAAATAATTCCAATAAACTATGATGTCATCTTTGTAGCTCTGCTGCCATTTCCTATGATTTGGTTTATGATTGCTTTCCATTCTGAATTACTAATTGCTCATGAAGCTTGTGCAATTGATTGAGGCTCTTCTATTTTTTCACACCCCCTTCCTCATACAGAAAGCACACAGACCTGCTAGTTTTAATTGGGGAAAAACACCTACAGCTAAATTCAGCAATACTTCTCAATGGGGATTGACCAGCACCTGAGCAGCAGTAGTTGCTTGGCACAGTTCAACCAGCCCCACTGAGGGGTATTTTGCCAGCATGGGGAGTGTCTGGATGGGGAGGAGGGTTCTGAAGAAACCATGCCAAAGTGAAGTTGAATGAGGAACACCTGCAAATGGTGTTCATGGGCCTGTTCATTGGCTCATGTGGGCATATTCTCTTGTGACGGATGGAGATGCATTCAGTGGTCAGGACATTTAACAGCCTCCAGTACCCCTGCTTTTGTCTGAACGAATGCAGCAGATTCTGAGAAGGCACCACTGGTTCTCCAAGAGCACATCTGTTGAGGACTCATTGTCTCTGAAACCATCTGGCAATGTCTGTGCTCTTAAACTCTCTTTGATTCCAAAACAGGGTATCTGCATCTAATGCCTTAGCTCTGTCATTCTCTGTTGCAGATGGTGGTGATCTGTCCTTGTGTCCTGGCTCTACTGAATTAGCAGGTTGGACAGATTCCTCTGGCTGTACAGGATTCACCTGTAGAAATAGGAATCTTCATTTTGGAAATAAGAAAAACATCCTTGAGCAGCAGAAACTAGATAGGGTCAAGATAGAAAGTCAGTTCTGGGTGAGGAAAAGTGTCTGGACTTCAATAAAAAACTAAACAGAGATTAAAAAATAAATCAGACACCAAATGAGTTCTTAGGAGTCGAAGTTTGTGAACTAGGGCAGGATATTATGTTTCCCAGAAAACCTCTAAAAAACACATATTGCTGCAAGTTCATTAGCATGTAAGGAAAAACTAATCAAAACATCAAGGGGCTTTTTCAGCAGAAACAAATAAGGACATTTTGCAAAAGCTTTGGTGAGGACAATTAAATTGTAAAATGCTATCCAATAACAGCTACATGGTGCAAAATGTGAGATGAAAGGAAAAGAATCCTGAGGATGTTTCATACTTTATATATTTCCAGAGAATTCATCAGAAATTTCAAGTTGTTGAACAAACAGCAGGAAATAGAGAAGCAGAGGTTTTGCATGGTTTACCTATGAGTAATTAAACAAAAAATAGTATTCCTGTCAGGGAAAAAAAATCAAAACTTGTTAGGATTGATTTTTGTTTCCCTTGGTCATTATTTCCCAGGTCTGCATTTAGGTTCCTTTATCACTTCCCTTTGTGCAGAACAAGAGTTATTCCATATACAGGCACACAAACAACATCAAAAACCTCTGGGCAAAGGTCACTTCAGATCCAGTGAGCTCTGTCAGCATCTCTAGCAACCTCACAATGATAAGTGGAAGCAGGTTTGCCAAGGACTGAAAATACCTTTTTCTTTCCTCTTCAGCATTCTTGATGTCACTAAAGGGCTTTGCTAGCCAGACCCTTATCCCTGTGTTGCTGTATCAAGCCATGGTGGGCTGCCCTATGTGCCACTTGTGAAAAACACAAGGAAGTACTGATGTCTGCAGGGCTTTGGATGAAGAGCTGGAGGCACTTTATGGTGTGAAACCACATCTGCAGCATGTTCCAGAGGTGTTGCAGAGGTCCATGCAGACAAGACATGACCACCTGGAACAGCCCAGCTTCACCAGAGGCTGTATATGCTCATGCAGGATGCTGGATTTGCAGTTGGTTGCTGTAAGTCCACTGTGTCTGCTTTTCATGGATTGCCTATAGCTCTCTCCATTGTGCCTTCCTGAACATGGGAGATCCTCAGGTCTCCTTGCCACATGGGAACTATACAGCCAGTTCCTCTGAGGGAGAGATCACAGAATGGCAGAATGGACAGGGTTGGAAGGGACCACAGTGGGTGATCTAGTACAATCTGCCTGGTCTAGTAGGGTTATCCCAGAGCACAGGGCACAGAATTGTGTCTAAATGATCCATAAATATTTCCAGTGAGGGACACTCCACACTCTCTGTGGGCAATCTCAGTCACCTACACAGTAAAATTTTTCTCCCTTATATGCAGGTGAAACTTCCTGTGCAAATGTATATGTGTATGATGCCAAGTATACAAAAAGCAGTAAGAAGGGCAATGGTGCTGTCTGCACCTGTCTTCCAGGGCTGTCGCAGAGATATTTGTATAAATACTCAGTGATAAGGATTACAGCTCATCTGACTGCACATGAGAAGAAACCCTGCCAAATCTGCCCTTTCCATCTGTCTAAGAGCAAACCTTAGTGTGCCCTGTTGCAACCAGGAGAGCCTGCAGCAGAGAAGATAAGGAAAAGCAGTCTGCTGTCGTTCTCAGTGCAACACAGCTTGAGTATTCATAAGTCACAGTTTGCTCTCACCTCTGACTGAAGAAAAATACCTCCTGATGTGTCAGGAACTTGGGAAAACTAGGAACTTGAAGGGTCTTTCTCAAGGTATTTTGACATGCACACTACACCATTTAACCCAAATAACAGCAAAGCTGTTACCAGCATCTGTAGGGTGACACCAAAATCCAATCATCACTGGGGTGAGGGAAGGAAGGATTTAGTACATGCCCACATGTGTGTGAGGAAAAAGGGTTAGAACTTCTGGAGTTCTTCAAAGTTGGTGGTTTGCTCTGCATGCTGGTGTTTGACTCATGCAAATAGAAACTTCCTGTGTATTTTGGCCTTTGCAAATGGCACTGACATATCAATGTTCTGAGCACTTATTTGGGAGTGAAATCTCCTCTACCACAGACAGTGCACCTGGAGGTTTCCTGGCTGTCTTGATCTGCAGTGACAGCAGAGCTACCTTGGAGAGACTACAAGACTTTCTCTGTTGTGGTCCATAAGCAGCACTGGTGGAGGAAGGCAGCTTGGCAGTTGTTTCCTCAGCTTCCCTCGCTGCTGTCCCGGTGAGGATGCAGGTGGGCAAGGACAGGACAAACATTCTCCACATGTGCTATGTCTTGCTCTTGGGTGGTGTGGGACTCCTATGTCCTCACTTCTTCATGTGTTTGTTATAGTTTTCAGTTTGTTGGTTTCAGTTTTATTCCTCTGAGGGCCCTGGGAGGGAAAGGCTGGGACACTGCGGGATGGATGTGAAAGCTATCAAAACACCATTCTCAATTACCAGTAGAGTAAGTCCAGGCAAATCCACCATTGAAGTTAACAGGGTCTTTTTAATGGCTTCAGCTGGGCTTGGATTCTTACTCTAATTGCGTGCCTACACAGGTTTTGAAGACTAGGATTCATCCACCTAAATGTAGGTATTTGATGAGGATGTCTGAGGTAGACAAGTACAAAGAGACGTAGTCAGGCAACGGGACAGACTCTTTGATTGAACCCATCCCATGCTGTTAAGTGTGAAGAGTCAATAAAGGAGATTAATCTTCTAATTTGATGCCTTGAACAGTGCCCAGATCTAGTGGGAAGAACAGGTTGAAGCATCTCAGTACCCAACTGAAGCAGTGGGAAAACTATGCAATAATTATTGCATAATTTTCCTGTGCCAAACTTACTAAGATGAGTGTGGAAATGTGCAGGTGTTGCTGAGTCTGACAGAGGGACACAGAAGGAATATAATAAAATAGAAAAATTAAAATTAAAATAAATTTTCATTTTTATACTTTATCCTAATGTAGCTAGAATGTTAAGAATTTATCACCTGAGATAAAAGACTTAATTATTACTAAACCCTTTGGCAATTGTTTTAATAACATTAATCAAGATGAGCTCATTTAGTGCTAATAGGGGTGTTTTAAGTACTTTTATAGGATTTTCACTGAAATTCAGAATTAAATAATTGGGCCATTATTCTAAAGTGTTTTCGTCATCCCTCAGGGAAATCTCAGTATCCTGGATTTCATCTGCTTGGTTTTATTTCCTCTCAAGCATTAATTCTGATTGCCCTTGACAATTTTGAAGCACCTCCTCCCAGTTATAATTTGACCCTCTTCTGGGCACTCTGAGGTTGGTTGCCCCTGCTAATCTATTTTGTCAATGCAGTCATGGACAAAAAAGATTTAAAATACCACCTAATTAATGTGGTGATGGATGATGACACAGGAAGGGTATTGCCATTGGCTAAAGGTTTGGATGAGTTGAATTTTTCCCAACACCCAGACTGGATGAGCAATTGGCTAATTAATTGCCCAATTATATTCAGTGTTTCCTTAAGTGAGCTTAGTCCTTATTAGGGGCTGTAGCCTTTGCAATCTGCAACACACTGGCAGTTACTGAAGGCATTATGGAAGGAAGGCAAAGAGTTATGGACTTAGGTCTGAATTTATGCTTTTAGTTCCAGCTGGTATACTCAAAAGTATCTGGGGCATCACATGATGTCAGGTGTAATATAGGATGTAGAACAGAGATTTGCATTCCTGACAGGCACTTAGATGCCATGAGTGATCTGAAACAACACTAAGTGTTGTGGGCAGCTCTGTTGAGCTCTACAGCTGTGAATCCATTTGAGATCAGGATTCCTTTTATACATTAACTGGGTATCTAGACTGTCACAGCCATTGGAGACCTAGTTAATGCAGTCACTGGCACCCAGCTCGACACTTGGCTGCTTAGGCACTCTCTCTCTCCAGTCAGACAATTCGAGCCACCCTCCAGACTCTGGGGACTGTATCCAGTAGATCTCTGCTGACACGCTGGGATCTTGGTTGCCTCAGGCTCAGTTCAGCTGACTGAAATTAGAGGCCTGTGGTAGATGCTCTAGACTACCCTGGCTGGCCTCCAGCTCTTTCTTCAGAGAGAGGCATGGCATCTCTGCCAGCCCAATGAGGACATCTCAGACATTCTATGACACCTAAAAAATTACAAATTGGCTACATAGGGGCACTAAAGTGCTGCCTTTTGTCACACAGTGAAGGATGCAATGCACAAAGTCACTTCAATACAAATGCTAAAACTCTCTGAGTCATCTGTACAATGATATATTCATTTATAGGATAGTCATATTGGAAGGTTTTATCTGACCTGGTCATTTCCCAACCATTTCCAAATTTGATAGTTATAAGACATATTGCCATTCAACCTTACTCAGCAAATTTTCAATTTGTGAATTTAATTTACACACCTAGGCCTCAAGAATGACAGTAAAGGTTAACTGTAATACATTTAAACATGAAATAGTGCATATTTTTCCATATTCTTAGACTTTTCAAGGTTTTATGATTGCTGTTTTCTATTTTTTTCTCAGAATAACTGAAAGTTTCTTACTCCATTTCTCCTACCGATTCAAAATAGAACAGGCTGGTAAATATATGAGGGGGTAAAAAGTGGAAGAAAGCATTCTTACTTTATATCTTGTCTGGAAAATAAGCTCTGAAATTTCTTTGAGAAGATTATCCTCAGTGCAAAGATCTTTGCTCTGATTATTGTATCAAGCACAATAAACAACCTGTATTACATACAGCAAAACTTCAGTTTCATAAATCCCATTTTCCAACACTTTCTGTCATAACAAAGTTCAAATTTTGTAACTGAAATGTGTAGATCTTGTATAATACACATTTTGTTTGGTTTCAGCATAATACAACAATACATTTAAGATAGATTTTTTATTTTTCATTCACAGACAGAAATTTAAAAAATTACACCAAACAATATGATTAAGGATAGTTATTTTCAGGATAGCTTAATAATTGTGCAAGATCATTAAGATATTGTATTTTTACTGTGCATTTTTATTTTTATATGCTTTGTGATCCAAAAGATAGGTCTCAGGTTTTGATGCACATGTTGGACATGGCTTATGACCACAAATGGCAAATATACAAGGAAGTCAGAATCCAGGTAAAAATACATGACATGTCCTTTTCACACTAATATTGTTATAACAGTTAAATCTTTTACATAAAATTGATGCATTAGGTTTTCATTTTAGGAAGTTACACTCTGTGCACATAGCTGATACAACTGTTGCAGGCTGCAGCTGACATTTACGTGTCTCCACTACAACTGCATGTTACTGGTCTAACAACACCTACTGCAGCCAGTTCTTGAAATTACTTAATCTTCCAAACATCTAACTTGATTTGAACTTTAGCTAAGCCAGAATTGATTAAGTATTTCGAGATTTCAGCTGCAGCACGTAACTGATGGAAAAATGAAGCTGAAATATTGACATCTCTCCTACCTTTAATTCTTGCCTGTGTTGCACTAAACAACAGTTGGAATTGCTATGCCTGGAGGCACTAACTGGTCATAATCTGGTGACCTAGAGCAGGGGAAAAGCAGCTTGACTAATTGTAATATTTTATGTAATTTTTTAGATTCAGAGATTCTAAGGCCAAAAGGGAGCACTCATTATCCAGTCTGACCAGTCTCCTGTGGACCAGAGGCTTCACCAGGTGAATCCTGCACCATCTGAACAGCTCTTCCCTGGGCCATAAGGAAACCCTCCAACCAGCTGTATGGGTGACCATTACCTCATGAAATATATTGGGCTGTATCCTGAGTTCATTTTACCACCCTGTAAATCCTGAGAAGTTTCACTTTGCAGCCCAGGGCTAACATGAATGAAAGAGAAATCAGAATTTGGTTCACCCTTCCTCACAATATGGTACCCAGTGAAAACTTTTTTTTACTCTCCTAAATAAAAAGTGTAAGATACATACTTAGGTACTTATGTACATTGCTTTATTCTGAAGTGGAAAGTTTTGATGGAATCAATAATGTTGATGTAGCTGACACCTTTGTCTATTCACAGATTTTGTTTAGATGACAAGGAAGAATCTTCAAAGTTTTTATTGCAGTTTGTAGATGTGTCTGCCCTTCTGTCTTGTACACATTTACATTTCATCCCTAATATTAGCACTGAATCCATCACTTCTCATGTAATCAGAGAAAAATCTCCAAAAGGACTTTAACAATCTACTATATCACTAAGCATCTGTTTTCAAGCACTTTCAGAGGCCATGTGCCTAACTCCAGAGAAGGAAAAAGTAAAAAGTATGACATTGCAGACTGAAAATACTTAATTGTTATTAGATTACATATTTATCCTTCATCCTAAAAGCAAAATCACTACATTTTAAATACAGTTAAATCTAATGTGACAAGAAATGAAACAACCCAAGTGCTGTCACCATTATAGGTAGTATTCTGCTGCTTAGGAAAACTCTGCATCTGTTAATCTAATCATAACTAAATAACAGAAAAATGCTGTTATATTGTAGTCCTCAGGGAAAAGAGGGGCTAGGACAGCTAATGTGAATCAGGTTACTGGTAGCTAAATTTGTGATTCTGCCAGCTAAAACTTTTGGGGTCTATATTTGGCTGAGATCACCCGTTTTCTTTGACACACTTATTTGCATATCTGTATCTTGCGCATGATGTCGCAGTTCTTTTCAAAAGAAAAGGAGATAGTTCCTTTAAGGCCTGACTGTAATATATGAAAATGATCCATGATGCTATTATCCCAACCACGCTTCCCGAATGATATTTTCTAATATCAGAAAAATTTGTTGCCATGGTGACTGGCCTGACCTGAAACAGTTCAATTGATGCTGAGCTTCCTTTCCCTTCCCCAAAAAAAGGAGCTAAATATAATCTTTTGGAAAGGCAATTTTTCTTTTGATTAGTTAACGGCAATCTCTCTCAACCTGTTGTTTGTGCCATATTGGCTTATTAACACTCTCAGTTAGAACAAATAGAGAATTTAAAGAAAAGTGAGATTGAAAGCAGGCTACAGTTTTAACTGAAAATTATCCTTGTAAAAGGATGCTGTGCTCACCTGTCTCAGGTCACCATCTCATTTAGCTTCTTCTGAATGGAAATAGAAAGTTCAAATGTGCCATTAAAATCCAAAAATTCCAGTACTGGATTAATTCAGCATTACCTGCCCACAGATAAAGTGGACAGTGGCATGTTAAATGTTTCCTTTGATCTTTAGTAACTTAGTTAATTTGCCCCATCATTACTGTGCATCTTACTTTAATCTTCTATTGGATTAAAAGGTGACCTTTGCATGACCCTCAAGTGAAGAAATATTTTGCTGAAAATTTTCTTTTCTTTGAAAGGGTAGCTGAGAAGGCACAAAAGTCAGGAGTGTTATCCTTCTGCAGCTCCAGTAGCAGCTGGGACATGTTGCATTAATAGTGAAAAAAGGGCTGAAATCCACAAAAGGCCACAGGTGCTAAGGAAAGATTTCTTAACAATTTTTAAAGGCCTATAATGAAAATCACAGGGCCCATAATCAGCACCAACTATGACTTCACTGGTTATTTTTCTGGGTACCTAGGGAAAGGTGCCAACTGTTTAGTGTCATCCAGCTTGCCTAAGGCACATACTTGGTGTTCCTAAGGTAAGTAAGTTTAAGAAATTTATGTATATAACCTGGAGGTGAGGGCAGTCTGTCTTCAGAATGTAGACCAGACTTCTCCTCAGGTACCTCCAACTTCCTATATTTCTCAGATTTATTTTTTTAATAACCTCAGTTATAAAGTATTATTCAATATTTAGTAACCTCTGTTTAGTGATATCAGCTGCAGTCTAGGAGTGGAGTTTGGGGAAAGGATCTTGGGATCTTTCTGGCCAACTACTTCAGAATGAGGCAGCATTGCCCACAGTGAAAGGATATTAGACCTCTTTTTCCTCACCTCTCCAGTGGCCCCTCATGGGTCATCCTTCCCACACTAGTATCCTCCTCCTCCTGACTTAGCACTTTTACCATCATATTCCAGACTTAGACTTTGTCTTGCTTTTTCTTTTTGGCTCAGGGCTTTTGCAGGTCTGGTGCAAATGTTGTTCTTACTTTCTGACAGGATTTCAAACTGTGAATTTTACCCTGTGCATTGGAGACAGACTTACTGGCATTTGCTGGTGTGCCTTTTAGGAATTAATTCATCCACTGTGGGCCTCCAGGTCTGAACAGGGAAATGAGGGTCTGAATGCAGCATAGTGAGCTCAGAGAAACATGGGAAGTATCCCCAGGTCTCTTTGTGGGATATGGTGTATGCTAATGTTGGGAGAAGCTGCTAACTCGCTCTGTGTTCTTGACACATCATCTCACCTTTCCAAAGTCTCTTTCACAAACAACAAAAGGGGTCTCATTAACTGCTGCTTGGAATATGTCCACTGAAACAATACCTGAATAGAAAATTAGCTTCTTAGCTGAAAGACTTTGATAAAGAGCTTCTGCATTGCTCTAAATTTTCCCCTTTTTGTTGGAAAACTTCTAAAGCAGAATTGTTTGGCTTTCAGCCATGTTTAGCTTACAAGATTTTTGCTTTGCTAGATCTGTTTTCAGGAAAAGATCATTCTGAGCACCAATATTTACATAAGACATTTCAGAAACTAGCAATGAAAAATGATCTTGAAATGCAAGAAGCAGTAGTGTTATAACTGGGGACACCGGCAAGAGAAGATTTGTAGGGAAAATAAAGTTTTTCAGTATATCATCTTTATATAATTGAGGGGAAAAATGGGGATGTAAACCCCTCCTCAGACCTCACTAACTTACAGAAAAGTCCTAGCTGGTAATAAAGGGCAAAGAAATATGCCTTCAACTTCTCCAGAATTGCTCTCCAGAGTCTCTAATTGCTCTCTTTCACACACACAGGCAAACACAAACAAGTTTTAACACCACTTATCTTGAACAGGTCTGCAATCTGCCAAATACCATGTTCTCTGAAAGGTTACAAAGGAACATGGGATTCCTCTTACCCCAACAAACTAACTGACTTTGACAGCTAAATTTCCCTTTAAATATGTTTAGAACTTCCTTTATATAGAAGTGTGAGTCATTCTGACAGACCTAATTTGTACTGAAAAATGAATGTGTTAAACTTATTAGCCATTCAGGTTAGAAAGACTAAACAGTAGACTGATGACATTTGCACTGGTGTACTACACCCTGTGCGCCTAAAAGTGAAATTATAAGAGTCAGTGAAAGACATGCTGAAGATTTGCTAGAAATTGTATCTTAATACTTTTCTGCTCTTGACTTGATGTTTCCTTGATATTTTATTTTCTATAATGAGGAGAATATGTATGAAAAAATGGCCCTTTTTTAGCAGCATTGTATTTATGGCAATTTATTCATATTTCCATCATGAACTAAAGAACAGTATACAGCAGTTTGTTGGAGCTGATAAAACACTGCACAATAGACCAAGAGTTCTGTTTGACTCTGAAGACCCACTAAGTGATACTTAAGGAGATGTTGAAGCTCCAACCTTTGTTTAGAGTCCTTGATGGTATCTGCATCTGCCTTGGTTTCTGTGCTAAAAATTTTCCTGACTTGTAAATAACAGTGAGTGGAAAAGTTGTGGCATTCACAAAGTCAAGTGTGATTTACTTGAGAAATCTCTCAGTCTCTCTTGTTCTCTGGTAAGAAAAGCTCTCCAGAAGGTATTTCAGAGGTGAAACCAATCTCAGGTGCTCACATGCAATGTTTAGTGTTGTCAGATGAGCTCGGGGTGTGAGAGGACTCCTCAGTCTAGCCTGCACATGCCTCTGTGTTGGCTTGTCTGGGCACAGCTGGCAGGTCCTCCAGGCAGGGAAACTCAGGCAGGAGTGTTCATGAGTCTTCTCCAAGCTCTGAGTCTGCTGGCTGTATTGGATCAGGCACTTAGGACTCAAGCGTTGTTATGAGGGAGGATAGATATCTCATTGGAACTGTGGCAGTCAGATTTTGGCTTTGAGTGGTCTAGATTACTAATAGGGACACATAAAACCGAAAAATTAGGTTTAAAAATGCTAGAATCAACTCCTCTGTGCCATTCATAATCAAAGAATGGACAAGACTGTACAGTGTGAGAAGACTGTATGTGTGCTATGATCTTGGATGTCTTTGGAAACTTGGATAGCACTTTGGAGCCAAACAGTATTGTTTCAGTAGGTCAGGTACAGTGTGGGAGCCACTGTCTAAAGCTGAGGCTGATCTTGTCAGTATAGACCTTTCCCTGCCGCCTTTCTTTGGCAACTAGTAGTTCAAGAACCTTTACGAAGCCTAAGCATATAATGTGGGGCACAATATTTCAATTTCCTTCATATTTATTTTATGGAAAATTCTCTGTTGTCAAACAAATGAAGTACGGTGAGTATGGGGAGATATCTGTAAATTAGAGATGTTTTAAGAGTTTGCTTAGAAATCATAGCCTTGTCACTGATTCTTGAAAAAATCTTCATATCTCATCATTAAATCCAGCAAGTATATCCGTAGTCAGGAAGGAAATGTCTGCTGAGGTTATTTTCTAATGCCATGCAGACCCTCTCCATTTCTCTGGATTATGTCAGGAGTGTGAAAGAGAAAATAATGAGAATGAAGATTCCCTGTCAAATAATAACACACTAGAATAAAAGAGGATTATGGGTGTATGAAAATGAACACTCATCTGATCTGAATGTGCCAGTTCTATGAACCCTTGCATGGCTGACAGGTTTGTTGTGATGTACTCAGCAGATGACTTTGTTTTTCTTCCTTTGCTGACAAATTTCTGCTGGGAATGTAATGCATTATTATATTCCATGGCAAATGTTTGCAGCCCATGGAATGAATAGTGAAAACATATGAATTGTTTGGAGCATTTCATCCTCTTCATGTGTGATGTGTGTGTAGTTTGTGTGTACTTTTAGAACTGCTCCAGGTGTTGTGCATCACATTTGCCACCAGGCCAGACTGCATCTCTCCAAAGGCCTTGAGGATTAGGACTCTTGTAAAACCATGTATCAGTAAAAAATGCAATTTTATATATAGAAACATTACAAGAACCAAATTCAAGTAGAAGTATAAATGAATCTAGGTATTTTGGATATCTTTTGGATATCTTCATTTGTATATGACTTTTTTAATAGAACTACAATAAATTATTAGTTTCATATTTTTACTATACTGAATCACAAAAGATAAATCCAAGTGAATCTCTGCTCTTGTTGCCCTGGGAATATAAAACTGATTTCATGTGGTGCAGCCTACAATAGTTTGTACCAGAAAACAAAATGAAACTAAATATCCCATCCAATATCTAACAACCCTTAAAAGAACATTTCTAGGGTTGCAGATGCAGAGATTTAAAAAATAACAACATACCAGAATTAATGTCATCTGTGGTTTTCCATTCACTTTCTTAGGTTACAATATTGAATTAAACAGTTACATATGATTTTTCCCACTTTGCCAGGGGGTGAATCAGACTTGTGCTGTGAAGGCATCTGTTGTCTGTTAAATCCCCTGACTCATTTGTTGCACAAGTTGGAAGATGCGAGATGAATGAGGCGGGGGAGAGTAGGGAGAAAGAGGATTGTCTGGTGGCTGAGGTAGGTGGATGTCACTCAGGAGAACTGGATTTCATCCCTGCCTCTGACACAGAGATCATATGAGGTACTTCAAATCTTTTAAATTTCAATATCTTTTAACTAATTGTTATTTTCAGCCATGAAGAAGATGATTGATCTTCCCATTGCACAGATATGGACTTCAGTTCCTTCATGTTCTTCTCTGTTACAACCAAGCTTTTTCTGGCCCTCCTGCTTTGTCCTTGCTCTAGAGAGCTTATTAGTGAGTTTAGTCCTCTCAATTCCATGCCAGCACCTTGGCCTTTACCTTACAGTCTTTGGCACTTCCAAAGCTCAGGACAAGGCAGATGTTTCCTGGAGAGGTGAGGGTACAGACTGCACGCTGCAACCAATGCAGGACCATCCAGCTCACAAGTCTCATGTTCTTTTTCTTAAGTTTTGGGAAGTAAAGAAGATCAGATTTTGTTCATATTCAAGAGGTTGGAGCTGATGTCCCTTTCCTAGCAACGCCTTTGTGCTATCCCATGGGAGTAGCTCCATGCTTACCCGCAGTACTCTGTGGGAATGACTTGGCTGCTGGATGTAACTGAGATACTGCAAATTTCACACATGTTCACTAGCAGGGCATGGGACATAGACAGGGAAGGGGTTGAACTGAAAGATTTGGAGCTTAGTTTGCAGATCTGAGGATGGTTGTGTTTGTCTTTTCTGCTGTTTAAGCAGAACTCTTGTTTGCCTTGTTTCAGTCCTATTCCTGTCCTGTTACAGTCTCATGCCTTGCTCTTCAGTTAACATGGGAATCTCAGAAAGGTCAGATATACCCACTTGGGGATTCATATAACAGTCTCACTCTCTCCCAAAAGCTTTTCCTCACCAAATATTTAGTCAGTGTTGGTCAACCCTCAAACTTCTTTCTGTGACCTTCATTCCTCTGCACTGCAGTTTCTGCAGTGGGGTTCTTCTCCCATCCTTGTACACCCCTGAGAAAGTTTCTTTCCACACAAACAGTCCCATCTCTTTCCTCAGCGTGACTGTGGCTACTGCTTGGACCTCTGGCACACCTAGGCTCCAGCCCCTATTCCTCTTCCAGGCTTCCTAGTGTGCTGGATTCTTCCCCGAACAGACTTGAGGACAGAATTTTTAGTGGGGCAGCAATAGGACAAGGGGTAAAGATTTTAAACTAAAAGAAGGCAGATTCAGACTAGATACTTGGGAGTGACTTTTTTATGAGAGAGATACATAGAGAAGTTGTAGATGGCTCATCCTTGGAAACATTAAAGGTCAGGCTGGACAGGGCTCTGAGCAACCCAGCTTAGTTGAAGATGTTCCAGTTCATTGCAGGGGGGTTGGACGGGCTGGCCTGTAAAAGCCCTGTCTAACCCAAATTATTCTATGATTCTGTATTTCCATGGATTATTCCCAGTCTCTATTCCTTGACAACACTTAGACCGAGTGTTCTTCTTCTGAAAAATTCACATTTTTCTACATATTTTCTTTCCCTGACAGCCTTTGTTCTTTTGTCCAACAGGAGGTAGGTATCTCCCTTCTCTCTGATGCTCTCTTTCAGCAGTGAGTGGACTGAGTACAAGAGATATCAGTTCCCTGGGGCCACATCCAGTGCCCAGGACTGCTCCAGCTCCAGACACATGGAGACAGCCATTACAGAGGAAAACTGATTTCGTTCCTATAACCAATTCTGCAAAATACTATTTTTAATTTCTTTTTTTTCTGGTGACTATGAAGCACCTATGATTCAGCATATGCAGAAATTCTAAGGACCTGGGACATGCTCAGTGAAGACAGACTGCCTGGGGATTCTGGCTGTTAAATTTTGGCAAGACTTTATGAAATATCTGCAAACTACTACTTGCCAATGACCTGTGTATTTTTAGGGTGTGTATGTATTTCACACAGAATAGAAATGAGTAAATGAAGTTTATCCTTAACAAAAGCCACACTCTTCCATCATACTGCGTTCCTGAAAAACACAGAATTCCAAGGCTTTTCAGCAACATATTTTAAAAAATTGTTTAGCAGTTATTTTATTTTTCATTATTATGTTTTAAAGTCTTAGCAATTTTTCAAAAAAATAAGATAGCATGAAAGATGAAAAGTGTGATATCTCAGAAAGTTTCACCAAGCTTCAAACAAATACCTGGAAATACAAAATAAAATATTAGGCAATCTTAGCTGGGATGAAAGGATAGATACAGAGCTGAAGCACAAAAGGGCCTGTTATGTATGTTCATGTTCATTATTGAGCCAAAAATTGTCTTAGAAGTCAATTAGACTCTCTCTAATGCTTGAGCTCAAGTAATCTGACCAAGACTATATAGGCATGCAGATATAAAGTCATGCCCATTCTTCAGTGCCTCTATTAGGAGTCAGATCCTTATTCCCTTGTTCACTGAGGAGTAAAACACCTTAAAAGGAATGGAAAATTCAATATATGGTATCCTGCTGCATTCACCAAACAGCAGTGGTGGTTCAGAGCCTCTCAATGGCAGTGCCTGGCCGTGTGCAGCCTCATGGAGGAGTGGCACCGCCTCCTTGGCTTGTGCAGCCGTGTTCTGGTAAGCCACAAATGGGGCCCTCCACATCTGTCTGGCTGTGAAGCTCATCTGAGAGGAAGAGGAGAGGGGGATCTCATAGCTCTACCACTAAGTAATTTTTGTTATGGAAACTTATTTTTAATTTGTTCCATATGATTCTTGGGAAAACGAACCATTCAAGAAGTTTATCATAATTCTAGTCTAGATAAACAGCTCAATAAAGAATGGAAAGTATGTATTTTGTCAGAAGGCACCACTAAAAATATTCACATATGGCAATAATTTCCTCAGGATTCAACAAAGGGTTGGCTCAGGAGCTTTCTCCTGTAGATACAGATCAGATTTATCACTGTGGTAATGTCACCTGACTTGCATGATGTTTAAGCTATGAGTCAGTAGAGCAGAAAGACATAGATCTCCAGTATGTACAGTATTTATCCTCTCCTTTTTCACTCACTGGAGCTGATTTTGTTTTTAACATTATTAAGGAGTTATTCTTCATAGCTAAGGTTACAAATGAGTTTGTCTTGAAAGTTTGTTTTGGCTTATTCCTACGACTTACCCTGTGACTCCAATGCTACAGGACCTTGGAGACCAAAATCCCAACTGAGAACAAGATAATCCATCTTTTCAAAATGTGAATCAAGTAGAAGGTTTGCTGGATTCCATTTCTCACAAAATGAAAGTGCTCCCACACCAGAAAGAGAAGTCCTCTTTGTTTTGCATCTTTTTTTATCTTCAAGGAATTAGCAGAGACTTGCTTTATTTCTCTGTGGGATATTCTGGATGTTTCCCCATCATCCTGAAGAGAGATGTCCTGTTTTACTCATCACAATTCAAAGACAGACATTGGCTAGAATAAGAAATAAAAACAATAAAAAAATATGACAGTGTTAGTTCTTTGTAATGGATGAGCTGAACAGACTGTGGAATTGAGCTCTTAAAGCCTGAAGGGCAGTGATGTAGATGTAGACTTACATTTTTTTCTATGTGAAGAAGATGATAAGCCTAATAAAAACAGGACTAACTAAACAAGAACTTTCAACCTGAGGCCACTGAAGTTGCAGACTCCTCTGCAACTCTGTACCCAGCATGTTCATGTTGGGAACAGCTGGGAGCTGGAGGAGGAACAGGGCAGAGCAGCAGCTGGATCCTGCAGGGTCCACATCTGCCAGTCAGGGACCCCTAAAACCCTGTCAGCACCTGCCTGCTCCTGACACATATCCATGGCAGCATCCTTCTGCTTTTTCCACTGAAAGAGACTGTCAAGTGTGAGGGTAGCACATGGCCTTCCTCCACCCCGCCCTTCCCACAAGGAACTGAAAACTTCTCATGTCTATGACTGAAGTGCCTCAGTGCTGAAGGTCTGGAATTTAGAAACTTTAAATCTCTCTTTTGTTGCTGTTTTATTTCCTTTCACCTAACACTATCTGTAACAGGCAGTTTGAGAGGGCAATTATTTTCTGATGTATCAATTTTTATACAAAGACTTGGTAGAAATAGTGGGAGCTTAATACGCATACATCCTATTTGTCATGTACATACAAATTGGCTATTGCAGTAGATGATGAAAAAGTAGTTTTTTACTGGATTGGTTTCCCTGAACAACAATGGAGAGCATCCAAATTCAGTTAAATGTTTAAATATTTTGGTGTAGTTTTGTATATTACTGTTACAAGCTGCAGAGATTTCAGTCTGAGCTTGCAAAGAGCAGGGTATTTGTATCTGAGGGTTGTTCAGTCAGCACAACCCTTGCACGCACCCTTAACACTTCCACTGGCAGACTGACATACCTGGGACATGCCCCACTTACCAGGTGCAGTTCACAGGCAGCCTGTGCATAAAGTCACAGAGAATTAGGGCAGAAAGTAGTTCAGGAAATGGTATATTTCAGCTTTCCAGTCCTAGATCACCAACACGTTTGACTCTTGTGAATTATTAAAGTGACCTGTTTCTAAAGATGCCTCACAACATTCCTAGGCAGTCCATTACACCAGGCTCATAATATTTTTCTTGCTTCTTCTTTGTTCTGTAATTTAAGCTCATTATGCTTAAGTTTTCTTTCCCACCCCTAGACACAGAAAAGAATACTCCTTCCTCTTTGCAGCTGCTTTTCTGTGTTTGAACACAGTTGTTCTGAGGCTACTCACTCTCCAGTCTATGCAACTACTTTTTTTTCATTCTTTCCTGGTAAACCTGGTAGGCATGGTCTGACATCTTCTGCTGAAGGTAGTAGATCTTGAAGTAGATTAAAAACCTTGGACATTAGCTAAAAAGAAAATAACGTGGCAACACCATTGTGATGGGGTCAGCTGAACACTGCTCAACCAGAAAAGAACTTCAGTTGACTACTTCAGATGTAGCAGATTAATTGGTGTCAAATGAGGCAGTACTACAGGTTTTTAGCCCAGAAAGGGCTATCCTTTGCAGAAGGGGTTCCCTTTGCAGAAGTGGGAAATGGACTAACATCAATATTAGAGTTGAAACCAGTACAGCTGAACATTATCACAAGATAGACCAATTCAAGGCATGTGACTGTCTTAAAATAGTGAGCTCTAGAAATGAGGAAGCATTATTAACTACTCTTCCTTGCCTTCAGTTTCTGAGTCTGCAGGAATAACATAACATCCAAGATATCTCCTGGAAGCCTCTGTGAAAGAGACAGAAAACTGAGATACTAATCTAATCACTTGGCTCTAGAAATGGAGTCCTTGGGACAACACCAAATGTTGTAATTACATTACTAGCATAGGTGTCATAACATTTTGTTTCTTTCTGTGTGGAAAATGAGAAATTTGCAGTTGTTGATGAGTTCTTGGATAGGAAAAGGGTGATTCACATAGGAGCCTGAACAGTCTTTTCTCAAACATCAAGGCTGAATCATCCCTACTCATCACTGTGATGGATTTCAGATTGTTGTAACAATTGTTTGACATGAGGCCAATTCACATTGCAACACTCTGTGCCATACACAGCAGGCCCAGGGGTGTCTTATGATTTGTCTAGGCATAGAATCAGCAGAATCTAAGCTGAGTTGAAATATCAGATGGAAACAAATCCTCCAAGGAATGTTCTGGCTTATCATTAACTTCACCAAGTTCACTGTGAGATGTCAGAACCATCAATAGTTAATATGAGAAATATCAGATAACCATTAGTGAGAATTTGTGGGCATTTACACTGGCATATCAGATTGCTGAAGCACTGACTTAAAAAGATGTTTTGCTTGCTATTGATTAGAATTTGGAGGAGGGAGAAATACTCAAGACAGAGCTACAATTATGTGTGATGGATCTTAAAGTAGCTCAAATATTTACTTAATACATGATAATTTAAATGAATTAGGCATTAGTTTATAATTGCAATCAAAATGTGTTTTCTCTAAGACTTTAGCTGTTCTAATGATTCTTTAAGTGTAAAGAAAAGCCTGCTGCTTGATTGAAACATGTCCAAAAGACATCACAGCTGACAGGAACTTGAATTGGTCTTCTGCATTCATTTCTGATAGCAGAGGCAACATAATCTGACAGCAGATGTTAAGCAGGCAACATTTCTCTTTTGCTCCTAGGAGCAGCTGACAAGAATCTGTAGCCTAACTTAAAACAAATAAACAAACAAAACCACCACCACTAAAGTGGTCCAATTAAAACTGGCTTACTTTGTAGAAAAATATAATTTAAAAACTCAGCAGAGGCAATTAACTTGTCCTGATAATTTGTAGAAGTGAGTCCTTCGATATTTTGCATTGCTTGACTATTTTAATATTTCTGTTCTCTCTATTCTATTATTCTTGCTTGACCATTCTGTTTAACTATTCCAGAATGATCTACAGTTCCTGAAGCAAAGGACCCCTGGCAATGTTTTTTCATTTTCGGCAGGAATATATGATCCTTTTTTACCTCAAGAGCCTCCTGAACCACTCTTTGAGCTTGAGTACAAATCACTATTTATCTCTAAATTGTACAATTATATGTTTATAATTTACTCCCTGTAAAATGAGTTTGCTTCTAAAATGGGGATTAAAACCTCCTTTCCCAATACTGGTTTACCTCAATAATCAGAGCAGCCTATGGCCTAATGTTTAGAGATTTTAGCTGTCAGCAGAAGATTTTGCCTTCATCTTAAGATATCTTAAGTGTCTATACCAAGGTGTCTGCTTGTGCTGGAAGACTCTGACTTCAATCATAGTCTGTGGAAAGACAGTGCTGTAAGAGAAGCCTAAAGAGAAATTCAGATGCTCAGCTACTACCTGCCTGCTATAGGGTACACAGAATAACTCTGCTGGGTGTGCTAACTCCTGTTCCCTTTGTACTCTCCAGGGACTACAAAGGGAACTTAGGCATCTCCAGTAGACATCTACTTACATTTAGGTGTGCTGTGCTTGAGTACAACTCTGCCTGGAAGGCTCCAGTTTGTATTTCAGACAAGCCACCCACGACTAATAGAAATCCTCTAGAATATGTATGCATAACATCTATATGGACATACACAGGCCATATTAGAGAATTCCATCTCTTTGGAGTAACAGCAGCAGTGGCAGCAGGCCAGGTAGGTAGCACTATATGTCCATGTTTGGGCACATGAACTGAGCAGGAAGGATGGGATTTCACCACCTAGGTGTAACCACCCACCACTTTTTGAGACATCTTTTGCCATTTCAGGGATCACAGATGAGATGAAACACTTGTGGGAGACATACATCCTTTTGGAGACAGGGGTAAAACCATAGCTTAAACTCATAAAGCCTTACTAGATGCCAATGTCCTAGTCTGAGAGCTGATTTAAGTAGGTTAATCCCAATGTAATTCCCATATGGAAAAGGGAGAACAGTAGCAAGGTTTCCAAGGTCCCCACCCTGAATGTAGTTCTTCAGTCCTAGAAGGGTTTAATATATCTCCCTCTCAGCTCTTTTGTTCTATATATGTCCTACAGAGCAATTTGCAGAGGCTCTCATTGAGGGCCAGATTTGTGTGGAGTCTTTTCTTGAGCACGATTTGTCATCATCTGCTCTGTGGAGCACACAGAGGCATCCAATCTTGGTGCTCTTTTTACTCTGAGAGTCAAGAAAAGTGAGGCTTTTTTTGTTTATTTACTTATTTATTTACTGCTTAGGATGTAACTTAGTCTTTCTGGCATCCCAAACATGGGCACAGAATTATTGCATTAACATAGCCACAGTTAATTAATATGAACAGGGGAAACCATGGTACATGAGCCACAGTGAGCTTGTACATGGAACAGAGCACACTTCTATCATCAGGAGATCAAATTCAATTTTTGGGTCCATTCCAGAAGTCGTGCTGATTTAACTTACAGTAGATAAAACATCTGACTTTGGTTAATATTTTGTTACTAGAAAGACCTGTTCCCGGAATCTTGGATATTTCTAATTGCTGAAAAGTAATAATTAGCAATTAATTCATTAGTTAAGACCAGAATAACAGTGACTACAGGGTATAGGAAGATTTTTTAATATTTTTCTCAACTAAGATGGCAGAGGCAGAGCCTTTGTACCTGTCTCATTGTCCCTCACTTCTTAGGCCTGGTTCAATACCTTCAGAATATGAGTTTTGTCTTGCAGTTAAGACCAATTTTTCCTCACCTAAAAATATTTGAAAGAATGCAATTGGATTTTGGTTGCACTTGCAGCAAAGCATTTTTATTTAGGAAAATTCAAACATTATAAATAATCCAAAACAGATTTCAGTTTTCACATTAAAAATTAAAATCAAATAAGAGAAAAAACATCTGGCAGATATATAAAAATCTTGAAGTAATTTACACTCTTCCTCCAGGTCCTAAGGAAAAGAAAAATCCAGCTTTTTCCTGTCTCTCTCTTCGTGTTTTCAAGATGTCAGCACTTCTTCTTCCCTTCAATGAAAGGCTTTGAGCCTCTGATCAGCATTGAGCCTGGGCCAGGGTTGTTAATGATGCTGCCCTTGCTAGAAATCTCCTTCCTTTGTGCACTGGATAATGTCAGAGCACAGAGTAGCCACGGGGAGCACACGCTCAGTTGGCAAAATCCTTCAGTCATGGGTTTGTGCTTCTGTCCTGGGTGATGCCTTTATAGATACATCGGCCTTACGAGTTCCTGAAGGAACATGGGATCATTACTTTTTCTCTTAGCTTACCCACTGCCCTGGAGCCACAATTTACAGCCCATAATGCCTGCACTTTGGTAATGGAATGACCCAGACACATTAAATATTATTATTATTACTGTAGTGCATGACCACATGAATAAACTCAGAAAACACCCTCTTCATTCTGCAGTGACAGATCATGTATTTTGGGTGATTTCTGCATCCCAAAATCCTTGTCTGTAAAAAAATGATGATGGCCCTGATGACCAATAGCCTTACAGTGAGCTGCTCATTAAAATGCCTTGCTTCATTACTCCACTACGTACCTTCATGTAATTCCACTTGAAAAAACCTCAGACAACCTCCTAAACAAGGTTTGCACCCAAACCAGCAAAGCCTGTTTAAAATCTATGGCTCACAGTGCATCCTCAGAGCAAGATTTTGGATGGTATTCATGCTTCATTTAGCTCTGCATTTTGCTCTTCAGAGATTCTAATGAACATACTCAGGATTTAACAGTTTCCTTTCCAGGAAGGAGTGATGTCAAGATAAGAAAATATTAATATTCACAAAAAAACCAATGTCCAGGTTGGCCTTTTTGAGCAGCAAGCCTCATGTTGCTTTCATGACCATACTGCTGGTCTTGATTTAAGGGATCAATTTAAAATTTTAACTTTGATTGTAAGTTGGATAAAAATGTCTTTGTTTCCCAAATCTGTTCTAAGATAGCAGCACATTATCATAACTGAAAGCCATAATTACGAAATTTTGATTAGGATGCTGGTCTGAAAAAGCAGGGGGTTGGCATTGTTCTACATTCCTTTCTTTGCCTGTAGAGACTGCACCGACCAGTGCTTTATTCCATTAAACACATCTGAGGCATTATTGTTTAGAAATTATAAATTTGTATACATTGTACTCTGGCATGCTGTTCATACACGAGACCTAGGATGTTTTCCACTGCCTGCAATAATAATGCTCACCAAATCAGCAGTGAGTGTTGTAAGTTCTCACTCACTCAGAATGTACTCACAAACCAAGTAAAGCCCTGCCTGTCTTGAGAGTGAGTTCAAACAAATTTGTACATGTCTATGTAAAAAACAATACTCACCTTCAAATAGTAGGAAATAAAGGAAATGTTTAAGTTTATTATAAACAACAAGAAATACTTTTTTACTGTAACTACTAACATGGACTTTTCACATAGAAGTCTAATTCAGTGTGCTTTCAGGGAAGAATATTTGAAATGAAATAGCAAAAAAATGGCTAAACACCCCTCCCTCCCTCTCTTTTCTTCTTCAAATGTAAATCTAGAAATTTCTATGGCTAGGTTTTCACATAAATTTTGAGTAAGAATACAGCCAAAACCTCTAATAAAAAAATGCAAATAGGTTTTCAGTGACTTTATTAAAATTAATTTAGTGGAAATCTGGGTTACGGCATATCAGACCGTAAGGATAGATGAGAATCAAGGGGAAAAAATTCCAATAATTAAAAGCCTGATTTAAGGAAAATTCTTAATCTAAATGTCAGTAGTAAGAATTTTGAGCCTAAGGTTACACATATGTTAGTGTGTCTGGTTGAATCAGGACTTTGGTTTATATTTATAGGACTGAATTTCAGTTATTTTTTGCCATCTTTTTGTACAGTAACAAATAGCCACTCAAACTGATATTCTCTCCAGTCTCCATATAAATGTTAAAACGTTTTTCTTGCAGACTACAGAAAATTAACAAATATTAAGAAGTTACCAAAATCCTAAATGATACACAAACCAAATACCAGTGAAACCACCAGTGGTCAGACACCTCATTGATTGTGTTGTTATGGTCCATGCAATCTGTCTTTGTGGCATATCACTTATGTGGATGATTTTGTAAGAACTAGCCTCTGTGAATCAAAATTATATGACCATCTAATATTAATTTTTGTTCAGTTTAGCTGAGGTGATCGCACACACTCCAATTCCTTTTCTGTAAGTACAGATGGTTAAAAAACCCCAGTGCAGATAGTGACAGAGACATTTTCAGACTGCTCTCCTTTGGAAAGGCAGAAACATTTTTGTTTTATTTTTTATTCTGTTCATATCTGTCATCTCAGTAGAGATGATGCAGCAAAACAAATATTCCTACTCATTTGATTTCCGTGGTCTAATGTTTGGCCATGACTCCCTGTCTAACTCCTACAGCAAGGGATTCCCAGCTGGTCTCTCAGTGAAGCACAAAATTCTTTTGTTGTTATGGTGTGATCAGACTGGGTGCATTCAGTATGACATAGCTAAAGGCAGAATAATATGAAGGTCAAGAGAATATTAACAAGGATTTGGAAAACAAAAAGTCATATGAACTCTTGGGCAGTCAAAATTTCAGGATTCTATGATTCAGCACATTTTAAACCATGCTCAAGCTTTCACCACTGATTTACTTTTCACTTTACTTTTCTGACCAGAGCCTGAAGCACATAATCTACTGGATTAAATAGCTCTTAGATTTCTTAGTGGTTCAATCATTTGGATTTTTTAATCTCTGGAAGATTAAAACTGTAGAAAATCACCAACTTCAGCCTCAATTTCCCACCTCTGTTTTTCTAGCTGGATGGAAATTTTAAGAAGTGAAATCTTGTAATTGTTTGAAAGATCCTCCAAATTTCTATTTAAGGTGCACTCCTGGCTAGTGTATACATGCTGTTAACCCCTGCTTGACAGGAGTAACTTCTAGCAGTAACAACATAAACCCTAAACATCAGAGGTGTGTTAGGATTCCAGAAGTTGGGACCTGTGCTCCTTGCAGTGCTGTAGCTCCTCTGAAGATATCTATGACTTGCACCAACCTCAGTAGTGCCATCCAGTACACAGATCATCACTACCCAGGAAAACCAAAATGGGCTTATGACATGACTGAAGTCCAAATTACTTGTTATCAAGCCTCATAAAATGTCATGGCTCACTGAGATCTCAGGAAAACATATTCACATCACAATTATTATTTGAGTAAAAGTGTCATCCTTCCTAGCAGACAGGCAAAGGACTGGATGGATGTTGGCTTGAATTGCTCCTTGTTGATATTGGTTTGCCAGTTCAATAAGTGCTTCTTTCAACAGAATACCAGAAGTCTGGAGAGAATAAGATTATCAAGGCTTCCTTGTCTCTTCCTCTGATAAATTACATTTTTGAATAAAAGCAGTTACTATTTAAAGATGTCACTGAACCAACATTAAAGAAAAGTTCCTTTTGTGCAGAATAGCTTGATCTGATATCTGACTGCAGGAACCCTCTTCAAAATCCCCTCTGAGAGAGCCCTTACAGCCAGGGTGTCACAGCCTCCCGTGGCACCTCGAGCCTGCAGCCTCGGGGCAAGGCTGGTTTGGTTCACACAACTCTCCTCCCCAAGGCTTTTCTTCAGAGGCTTCTTCATTGAGTAGAGACCAGAATGACCACAAATGCATCAAAATCAGGACATAATTTTAGCTATACTTATTTAATTGAGCTTCCTGTCCAAAATTTGACAAAACAATTTTTTAAAGAACAAGAGCCCAGCAGCACCCAAGCCATAAGAACAGATATTTGCTTTTTAATTGTTTTTTAAAATGCCAAAATACTTGAGAAGAGATGGGCATAGTTTCATACTTTAAAAATAGAGACTAAACCATATAGGCAGTTTAGCAGAACAGGAGCGTGGTATGAAGGAGAGATGATAGAGAGAAATGTACTGATCATGGTGTATCTTTCTTGTTGATAGAAGCTGGCTAGTGATATATAGACATATGTCAGGATAAATGGTTAGCACCAACATATTTCACTAGTACTTAATTGACATATCACTATCTAGGCTTCTTTGCTCTGAGGGATGGGTCCTCTCGGAAAGAATTTTTATTTTTCTTAGTGCTACTTATTACAGTAGGGGAAAGACGAGTCATTTGGCACCTTAACCTTTTTCAAATACATGAACAGCTCAGCCTTCCCATTCAACTAGGGAGTGAGAAGGGGCGAGAGAAAGGAAAGTTATGAGGCAGAAAGCGGAAAGTTGGTAAGGGGTGGAAAAAATGACTTAGCTTAATGGATGCGGTAGAAAAGAGAAAGAAAAGGTTTTCTCTAAGAAAAGAGAGGAAACAAAAGGTTTGAAATAATGTCAGAGTTTTCTATTGTAATTTCAGTAAGGTATTCAGATGCCATGGTGATGAGTGCAGCTGAAATAGCTAAGCACTCTGAGATAGAATATATTCAAACAAAAAGGATAATTAAAATAGTGCTTATTTAGAAAAGGGATAATGTCTCAGTTCCAATGCAAATGAGCATAGTTAAAGGATCACTTGCCTTTTTATGAAAATGAATATTGAAAGTTTGATGAGAAACTTGGGAGAGAAACATTCTGGAAGTCAAAGCAAATGCAATCTCTATATGCAAATGAAATAAATTAATTTTAGCAGCCATGTATGAGTGTAAATGAGAAAATCAATGATTTTCAAAATCTAGTAATTTGATAGCCATTAGTCTCATTAGACTTCCTTTCTAAAGCTTAATTATTCAAAAATACAACTCGATTGAAGTGTGGCTTAAAAAGGACACATTCTTAAATTAATTACAGTAGTGATTTTCCCTGCAGCATGAGGATACAGTGCCAGTACACAGTTTTGTAGATAGAAATATGGAGTTTTTTTGCTGTATTTTGATGAAGAGCACCAAATCTCTGCAGATCACCTAAACATCTATGAAGAAGCATGTGAGTCAACTCACTGAAGCCCATGAAGACATAATATTTGTACCTTATGTGGAACGAGTCCTTGATTTCAGGGGGACTTTCGATGAAGAATCCAAGCTGAGCAGAAAGGTGGCCCTGTGCAGAGAGCTGGCCAAGAAGCACAGCACCCTGAGGCCTGTGACTCTAGCTTGCAGGGGGGGATCACCTCTTCTCAGCTGTTTCTGGGGCAGGAATTTCTGCCCATCATCTTCATAATAATTTCCTGGCAGCATCACTTACCCAGGAAATGATGCTGTGACATTTGTGCTATTTGTCAATCTGGAGAAGATTTAAACAGATTATGAGTGTAAATGTGGTGGTTTTGAGAATTGTCTGAACTTGATGAGCTATAAAGACATCTTTAGTCCTAAACAGCACAGTATACATTCCCTCCCATCCCCTCCTCCCTCCCTCCCCCAGTTTTTAATCATTCAGTATAGGATTTACTGTTTGCACACTTTCATCTACAAAGAGAATGCCTCTTTTCTGAGTGTGGGGTGCTGATATGGTTTAGCTGAATTCATCTCATTATTGAACTCAGACATTGGCTAAAACAGATGGCTGCATCCAGACTGCCAGCCAGCCGTGGGCCTTGGCCTTTGCTATCTCCAGAACTCTGCCAGTGCACAAGTGGAAATTGTGTGAATGTTATGCCTAGCTCAGGACAAATTATGCCAAGGCATTTTAAAAATTTGTCAGCATTTACAATATTCTCATTTACGTATTCTCAGGACACACCTTGGCACCCTTTCATTTATAAGTGCTGATGAAGTTTATTAAACAAATTATTCCTAAACTTTTAAAATCCTTCACCCTGTGTGAAGATATACCCCTAGGCATTTCTGAGGACCATGTTATGATAACTGACTCCACAGCTGCAACACTTGCCTATTGCCCCTCCTGTCCTCTTCCACTCCTTGCAGGTCTCCCCTGACTTCCCTCCTCTGCTCTCACCTCCTACTCAAAATAATCAGGATACAAGGAAGATGTGCTTTTAGAGACCAATTAAGCACAGCAGGGCACCAGCTGAGATGAGGAGCTGCAGTGAGTGAATTTAAATCAAGCTGCAGTTTCTGAGAGTTCTCTGTAACCACCACTGGAATATTTGTTAACAGTGGCAAGGGCTTCAGATGGATCTGCACATCACCAGGGAGGCTAAGCCTTACTCAAATCATTGTGTGACCCAGAAGTGTAAGTTAAAAAAAAAAAGAAAAGAAAAAATGCTAAAGTTATATCTTGCAAATCACAAACATCTGCAAAACTTTGTACTGAAATCTTCCATGTGACAGGCAAACGAGGAGCAAAGGAGAAAGAGGCACAGTTGGCTAAATCACAATGTTCACGTTTATATAACATGTGATTGTAACAGCTCAGGATTGCAGAGGATTTAAAAAAATAATTCTCTTTTATGTAAGGCAGCTACTTTTCAGTAGTGGCTTTACCATCTCATGTCTGTACTCTGCTTGGCAGAGGCATTTTTCAGACACCATTCCACTGAAGCAGAGATGATGTAAAAAATAAGGAATCAGCACAATCCAATGCATTTTATTCTGATCACAATTTTGAAGAGAACTAAAATTTCATCCCTTGCCATAGAACATATCCCCCAGCTCCACTTTCCATTCTTCCCCTGCAGATCTGTGGTGTGAGGCAGAGCAGGGAAGGTGTGTGCCCCCTTGTGCTGCCTGCACTGTCCCTGACCCCAGCTGGAACCCCTGCTGCTACCTGGCCACTGGCCCAGGGGCCAGCTCTCATCTGCCCCTGGCCTTTGGGGCCAAAGCTGCACCTGTGCACAGCAGAGCTGCAGGGTGGCTTAGGAGAGGAAGTAAATAATTATTGGCTGTCTCTGCAGCACTGAGCTAGAAAATAAAAGATCTTATTCTCCTAAATATCGTCAGGTCAGCTGGCCAGAGGAACACCCTTCAGGGTTGTTCATGATACTTTATCACATTGAATACAGTGGGAATTTTGCTTTTGTCTTGTTTGCCAGCAAGCTGAGAGACTGAACAGACATGGGATTCTCCAAATTAGTGTCTCAGTTTGCTTGATTGTGTCTCATGGTGAAGCATGTTTCATGTGTTACATGTCTTGCACTGCCCATACAGAGACACATTTGCAGATGAGACAAGGGCTTTCTCAGACAAACAAGAGAAAATGAAATTGTAGTGGCATCTCTTTTCCGGTCTCCTGATGTTTGCAGGGGTCATGGCAAGGGAATGTATTTCCAGAGCATGGACTGTTCCAGAGCTCTGTGTACAGATGCCACCAGGAGGCTCTGCCAGTGCATGAGGAAAGTCACAGCAGGACTTTAATCAGCCACAGCAGAGGAACAGAGCACTTTGCAAAATGTCCTAAAGACTGAGCATGTGTCCCTGTTAGTGCCCTACCTAGCAGTAATAGCAGCAGAAGGATTTCAAGGTTCTGCCTCTTTCCACAACTCTGCCCTTAATAAATGATTAAACTCTGCACTTACTATTAAGTGCTGGTGGAATTTAAATAGGCTGCAGTGCCTAGGCTTGGCTTCTCCTCCTTTTTGGGAGCAGAGCTTAAGACAAGCTTATAAAAGAAGAAATGCAGCTGTGACTAATTCTCGGCTGGAGCTGGAAGGAAGAGAGAGGGAAGGCAGAAAGGGCAAAAAGGGTTTTCTTGAGCAGTCACACTGGCCTGGCTTCTGTCTGCTGTTCCTGTTGATACTAGACAAAGTGACTGCATGGCCCATTCCAACAAGGTCTACAAAGAACCTCAGGTACATGGCCTAAGAGTTATATGGGCTAGTAATATAAATCATAAAATTAAATACTATGATTTCATTCTGCAAATGATTTCGAGACATAGTTTAAAGGAAAGACAGAACACAAAGAAAAATTGTATCGCATGGAATAATTCTTTATGAGCTTTTTGTACTTTAATATGATATAAAATTCATATTAATAGGTGCCATTTTTATGAAGAAATTTATAGCCGAAATATGGCAACTTCTTTGCTGTAAGAAAGTTAAATTTGATGATTTCATTTTTTTTATTTGTATGAATATTTTGGTGTGAAGCAGTGAATTATTTAAACTTGAGACCTTTTATAGCATATGCTCTTTTATTAGCCACTTTGTTCATGATCAGTTTTTCTGTGGCATCAGTAAAAAAATGTGGTATCTGTTCATGGGCCAAAATGACATCTGTACTTTTTCACTTGCATCAGGTTGAAGAATGTGTAGCCTAGAGACACAATTAATGCTAGGCTGGCCTCTTCCCCAGATTAGTGGTCTCCTATGCATTGCTTTATATACCATATGTGAATGGCCAAATTAGTCCCACTTGGGTCACACTTTCCTTGATCACTTCAAGAACTAACTCCACAACAGTGGATATTTGTGGGGATGTAATTTTCCATGACTGAACTGGTATTTACCTACAGAGGGATTTTTCCATTAAACATTCTGTGTGAGGTGTTGGGACATAAAAACAGCAAGATATATTTATTAGTAAAAAGTCTCTTAAGATTTAATATCCTTTCTGAGACAAAAAATCAAAGTGTAAAGGCTGCTGCTGTTTTCCTTCTTTGTCCAGGGCTTTTTTTGTGAAAAAGTGTCCTAAACTGTATTTGCATACAGATATGGGAAATTACCAACTTTCTTGATTGTGGCTTCAGCACAAGTCTGCTACCTGGCCTAAAAGGACACTGCCAGGACCAAATAATTAAATGCAGTTAGGTGTACAGACATAATTGGGGATGTGGCAAATCCTGGTGTCTTCCTGGGTAAGGGATTTTTTCCACTCTTGTTATTTGTATCTCAGACAGCAGTTGAGAGTTTCCCAATTTGTATATTAGGACTTAATTTGTGCTTTCCTTCTCATCCACTTTGCCTCTGAACTGGAATTTGTGGCCACCTGTGATGTGCTTTGGTTGAAAGTGACTGAAGAGATTATACTAGAAAGAACTGCTGCATATTTCGGTTTTGTTATTTTGCTTATGTGCTAAGATGCACAGGCTTTCCTGCTTTCACATAAAAATGTCAGTATAATGTTTTGAGGAAGCCTAAATACATTATTTTATTCACATATTTTGGAAGATAATTTAGAAAATATTTAGGAAAAAGCCCACAAATGAATCAAGATATGCTTCCATTTTTGTTTTCTGCTTTTAAAATTTAAAGGCAGAAAAAATTTTAAAATGTACTGTACATAGTATCAAAATACTACTATTGTACTGAAGAATAAAAATATTTTTAAAAAATTGAATCTTTGAAATGTTTTAAAGAAGCGTCATAAATATTAAAAATCCTGTAATATAATGATATTTGGTTATTACTTTATGTTATTATTATAGGGTGTGAGTAGTGGACATACTGTTTTGTGTCTTTACAATATAATTTGATGTCTTAAATCTGGATTGTTTTCCAGGAGAATTTCTGACTTCCTTATTTTTTGATGACTCAGCAATGGGATGATTGAAACATATGACAAACACTTTTCAATCTTAAGTGTTTTTATGTAGTCCTAAGGTAGATTTTTGGCTTGATAATATATGTATGGTATTATATATGAATTTATAACTCTTCTGTCTATTACTAAAAAATTATGATAAAGGAACTACTGTTTGAAGACCACTGTCCTGTGTCAAAACACCATCACTTTCTCAAACACTAAAAAGCAGTGCACACTGGTGAAGCATGGTATTAACTCTGGGACATAAACTGATATCAGAGAAAACTAGAAATGAGAGATAGTAATAGGAAAACCATGGAAACAGTTATTTCCTTAAGGTTCATAATTTAGAACAGGTCCTGTAATGTTAGAGGGAAAACAACAGAAACCTTCCCTCCAAAATTCAAAAGAAGACATTAACTTCCTTTTAATTTTGCACCATCCATGTTCTTAACAATTAATAGCTTTGTCTCTAGAGGGGGAAAGATAGCTACATGACCAAATCACTGCCTTATGCTCTTGTTTTTTTCTGTGATCAGTTCAATCATGTATTTATTCACCAGTCATTAGAACAGCAAGGGTAATCAGAAAGAGGAAACTGTCTCCATCTATCACCCAGTTTCTAACAAGAAGAGGTAACAGACCATTTTAGTTACAGTGCATTAATGCTTATTACTGCCCTAATGAAGATTTGTGTTGCTTTCCCAAGAACCTTGAAGCTAATCTTTGATTTCCTCCCAGCTTTCAGAGGAACACCAGTTTTCACATGACTTCAGCCTATTGGAGCAAAGAAAGAAATATTACTCTGACCATTATAAACCATAGTTTCATCAGGGAAATTAATATGAAAAACACAAGGTAAAATCTAGTTATTACTGTGGTTAAATCCTCTGAGTTTGGCAAACATTGACTGACTCAATCCCTTTGATTGTGCCCAGACCCTTCTCCTAGCAGCTGTATCTATACAGCTAACATATGGCTAGTATTAAACCATTGCCTATGAAACTATTATCACATATTCAAGTCTGTGTTACTGTGATATATTATAGTAACCATATGGCCATTGCACATCTTGCCTGAGCTAGATTTCTACATAACCAGGCTCATTATTATTTCAAGTACCTTCATTCGTACAGTGTAACACTCAGGCTGCAATGGGAAATCCCAAATTATCTTGGCTGATGACTTTTTGTGATGTGTCTCATGTTACAATTCACACATCTCCTAGTGAGTTCTGTTTGGGAACTGGCTCTCATTTGAACAGTGTTTGCTGTGTTTATCCTGTACTGGTGAGATTAAGTCCCAAAGGAGTTGTGTGCAGGCTGATTTCATGTCCCAGAAAGAAAGGCATGCCACAAAACCTGCTTTTCTGGTGTTTCATGTGACTGTGTCTCGGGTCTGGACACAGTTAACATGCAGACGAGGGACTGAACTTTGGCACACAAATGTGGGCGTTAGCTCACCTGTCCTCTCTAAACAGTGGGTTCAGGTTTTCTCTCTGGTTTTGCCTCTAATAGAACTGGTTGTCTGATCAAACTGAACATCTGTTCAAATATCTTGCTCTATCAGACAGCCTCAAATATCTGAGGCTCCCAACACGTGAGGAGTTACTTTCTTGAGTTTTGTTTAAGCATCTGTTAGAACACATTCGCCCTTGGTAATTACATGACATTTGGACACAAATAATTCTAAAGAAAGGAAGTACCTTAGTAGGCTTAGGAACATTTAAATGCATCCTAAGGAAAGACCAACTTGAGTGTTATTTGAAGAGCTTTAATTTTGTTGGCAAGGCTACTGGGAACTAAGAAAGCCCTTTACACTTGGAAACAAGCTTGCCAGACTATTTCCTTTGCGTATCTTGTTCTGCAGAAGTAATAGAATATTCCATTCCTGCATATTTTAATAATGCCAAGGGAAAAGGTGTACGTAGAGTTAAGGAAAGTGGCTTTCTGACCAGCCTGTTTCTTCCTGTTCCCATGGTTTATGTATAACAGTGGTGACACACAATTCCTCCTTCCTGGGGAAAGGATACCTGTGACAAAGAGAAGTTCTGTTGCTCTCTGAAAGATTGTCCTCTTTTACGGGTAGTGGTTGGCAGGTGTTTGTTTCAATTTTTAGATATGTGACTTGCAAAAATTGAAATGGGATTTGACCATCATTCTATTTTACTTCTACTTTCATCAGCACAGGTCCATAACCTTGATTCATGTTGGCGTGAATGAGAAGAGAATTAGGCTCTGAGTTTCCATTTTACTGTGCAGGAAAACTAACATTATTGTAAAGAGAAGCAGTTTAAGAACACTGTGGAGTATGTCTATATGGAGATATAGATCAGTGACTTGCATTAACATATGGCAGTCAATTCAGTGCCCAGTAGTAGGTATTTGAAGAATAAAGAATTTAATTGTGAACAGCTGTTTCCACACACTTAATAAAGTGTGCACGGCCAGTTCAAGCTCTATAAAGTGTAAAACATAGTTTTATAAAATGCATGCTGGGACCATGCACATTTTTCAGAGAGTGCATCAGCCATTCTGACTGTTAAGTGCTTTTTATCTTTTGATTTAAGAGACAGATCTCTGTAAATATTTTTCATAGTTTTCATTAATGTTTAGTTTTTTTTTCATAATGTAACAGGCTTGGAACACCCCCTAATATTTGTAAAAACCATGGTTATTCATATGCAAAAGGAGCATTAAGGGGCACCTATTATTATAGGTGTCTTTACACCTCAACTAATCTGTTTTGTGGTGTTAAAAGGAGAAAAGGATGGTGGCTTTAGGAATGGTTTTATTTCATCTTGGATTACGGTTTCAGAACTACAAAGAATGTAAGTATCTCAGGGGAGCTAGGAGAGATCAGAAATTAACAGTATCTGGTTAATCTGCAATTTATCAGCAGTAACTGGGAGCCTGGGCACTAGAAATGACCCACAGATGTCCTGAATTCAGCTTTCAATCCCACGCTAGGCTTGGCACTAATGGTGATTAACAAACACTGAAGTGTGTGGCCAGTCAGGGAGGTTTGAAGGGTCTTTGGGCTGTGGGCAACTAATGTCTTTTCATTCTTGTTTCGGCTGCAGGAGTCAAGGGGCTGAACTAAGACCTGTTTCTACCACTGTCTGTCCTCCAGAATTGTGTCTCTGCCTCCAGTGGGTCTCAGCTCTGTTCCTGCAGAGTGGTCACATAACTTCTTGTTTTCAAATGAGCCCCTCTAATGTAGTAGGTCAAATCTGGAAGCTGATACACATTTTTTACTCACTTCTTAATTGCAAAGAGCAGAAATTATTCTACCACTTGCTTCAGAGGCCAAGGACTTTCAGGTCTGACTTTAAGCTGATTCAGAGCAAAAGTGGAGAAATTCTGCAATGGATTAAGCAATCAGAGTAAGACAGCTGGGTGAGAGGAGGCAGTTTTATAGAATAGGTTGTGCTACAAGTTTTAAAGGCATTTTGAGAATTAATGTGATTTTGCAGAGGTTTGACAAAATAGACTAAACCCAAATCTCAGCAAGAGGTTTCACAGCAGGAACTTCCACCTGTTGAAATAAATCCCACATAGAGAGGACCTTCCTTAAAGTTTTCACATCACTACCTGAAATGCATAAACATTAGTTTACATAAATGCATAATGTTCTGCTGGTCAGCACCAAGTTCATACAAGAAAAATTAAATAATAAAAAAATAAATCAATAAAGTATGGACAAACGAAGGTCAAAAGGATTTTAAACAGTCTATAAATATCTTCTGTTCCCTGATCAGTATCCATGTTCTTATTTCTTCATTTGGCCTTTAAGCCCAGAAGAATAAACTTGCACATCCAATATAAATAAATGAATAAACAAAGTGGGAAAGTTTTTTTCCTTGTTATTTGAGTTCAGCTCTCATATACATCTTGCTCAATGTCTAAGCAATTACTGCTAAATGAATATGAATATTAGCAAGTACAAAGTCAAGCAAGATCAGCAACACTGAAGGACAATTGCTTGTTGACATTTCTTAGCTAAGTGGTCACGTGCACAGCTCTTTGAGCTCAATTATCTTTTACTTTTGACTTTTGGATGCAATTTACTGCGTTTATTTTTAATAATGGGTGAGAAAACTCTCCCAGTTTCCTGCTCCTGATCTCTTAGTGTAGGTTTTCAAGAAGATTTTGGGGTGGCCGAGGGGCTCCCGTCTCGGGAGGGGACGCGGCACTAGAGGGCGATGCAGACACACACTTCTGTCAGCGCCTCCATTTGTTAGAAAGCAAAACCAGAGGAGCAACAGATTAATTAGAAAGTTCTTGAAAGAAGGTTGTGCTACCGCTCTGTCATTCCTTGCCTTCTGTTCTTATACGTTCTCTCTGGATTCTGCTTATTAAATGTTTGTACCCTAGGTCCTGTGGTAATTCTCCACATTCCTCCCTTCCTGTTATTATCACTTTCTGTCCTCCAGCCTTCGAGTGATCAGAAACCTGTTTCCAACTCCTAAACAACAGTATTCTTCTCAGGAGTCTTCCTTCTCTCTTTGAGTCTTTGATTTTTGCTTTGCCCTGTTTCAGCCTGCCCCGAAAAAATGCAAAAGCTATGAGGATGAGTAAGTAAGAGTAGGAGGTATGTCATTATATGTGTTAGTGATTAAGATAGAGGAGAGAAGAGGTTGGATCCTGGTCTTTGTGCCTAAAGTATCAATCAAAGGTGCAGTACACAAATAATTCATGAGTAGGTACCATAGTTAGACTTTCCTCTAACCTGGTTAAGTGTTGCAAACACTAAACTTCAGTGTCATATATCAAAGCTCCTTCAGGAGGATCGGAGTGTCCTTAATTGGTCATGATGATCTGAGGGGCAAGTAAAAACAGTTTGACCTCTGTCTGAGGGAGGCTGAAGCCTGGAATGTTCACTGCCTAGCTGCTAAGGTTGCTGTATGAAATTGGATGGGGTCATGGGAGACTGTGTGTAAGCCTGAACTGGCAATGAGCTGAGGATCCTGAACTCCAGAGAAGATATCAAAATACCCTGCATGGACTTTCCCCATCTATCAGCTCAGGGTTGCTCTATGTTCACGCGGTGTTCACTGTCAAGGGCAGATGGGATGGAGGAAATTGTTTTCTCTGCTGTGTGCAGGCAGCTGCCAGAAGTGCCCTGGTGATTGGGAGGCAGGAGTGGTTTGTGCCTGTGGCTGCCAAGGGGAAGCTGTGTCCCTGGCTCTGCACAGCATGCTCTGGTGCTAGCAGCTTTCTCCTTTTGAGGTTGCCAGCTTTCCTTGTTTTGCAAGCACCACGTCCCTGGAGAAATGTTGTAAACTGTGCTGATTAGGGCATGTGGGATTAGTTGTGGGTTAGGCTGCTCTCAAGGAAAATTTTTTGTGATGCATATATGTCACACAGCACATATAGGCAGAAAGAGACCTGCCACTCAGTCCATACAGCTTTTGTTATCCACCCATGGCTTCTCAAACCGAGAACTCTAACAACTTGGAAAAACATCCTGGATTTGTTACTTGAGAACTCCTTCCTCTTTACAGAAGATTCAGGTTTATTAAAGGAAAAAGGCAGTCTGTCTGTAGATCTGTCATCCAACCTGCAGTATTCTTTCTCTACATGCCACATATCCCCTACAGGTGACTCCAGGCTAGACATTGTCTCTATCCTCATAACTTCATAAAGCTGCTGGAAAGAATGTGTGAGGGAAAAAATAGAGTAATGAGAGGGGTGGGGAAAGATACCCCTCTAAGCCACTGTAATTTTTTAAGATCATGCTGAAAATTGCATCAATGAACACCATTGTCCTGCTAATGGATGATTCATCTTGCATTTGCTTTTTATGGCTGCATACCACCAAATGTCCCCACTCACTCATGTTGCTCTGCCCTCTCAGAGCCTTATGGACATGTTCTCAGTTGTCATGAAGACAAAATCTAAGCAAATGACACAGTGCTCCCAAACTCAAAGAGACTGTAATGTGGACAGTTCTCAAAAGCATAAATTTTTAAGTTATTAAGGTGGCAAATATTTCCTCTGCCTCCAGAAAAAGCAATCTTTCACCTCATCACTGCAGGATGTGATTCCAACTGTATTTCCCGGGAAATGACATGATGACAGGAGGATATGTGATGGAGAATGAGAAGGTATTATACAGACTCACATTCAAATTCATTATCAGACAGTGAGCTTGATGACTCAGAGTCAGAGAAAATGAAACAACCAAAGATCATGTCTCAGTGCTCATAACAAACTTGAATTCCCATTTGCACAGCTCATATACATGGGAATTACACTGCATGCTTAGAATCAATTTGCATATGCTGTTTCTACTCAGTCACACAACAAATAATGTATTAGGAGTGCATTTTAATGCACTATATTATCATACAGCTTGAAATGCTGCCTCCTGTTAATGTACCTTTCAAAGACTGTGTGCATGCATGTGAGTATTCTCATTTGCTCCCCCCCTCACTGTTCCTGTTAGCATAAGTAGGTCTTCTACCTAAGGGACCAGATTGAAAAGAATTTGAGAATCAAGGAGTTTGGTAGAAGTAGCAGATAAGTATGCATATTTCAAGCTGAAGGTTTAAATCTCTTCTTTGGCATTGGAAAATTATCTAATATACAAGCAGATTTCAGAATCTGGGCCAGAGGCCCTGCCAAGACAGGATCACATTTGACCTTATCCTCCAAAGAGATCCAGGCCCTTTCAAACTGCAGAACAGTGATCTCAGAACTGACCAGCCCAACCAGACTTGCTTTGACAGTATAGTGCTTTTGCTGTGATGATTCACTAGCTCTGCACTTGCTAAGTACCAAAGAACTCCAGAATGTGCTGCATCATTAGCTGATTTTTTTGGTCATCGATAGTAAAAACAAAACTTGACAAATATATCTGTGTTATGTTTTCAGTGACTGGAAAAGAAAAAAATCAACCATGTCCCCAGCTGTGCATCTGTTCATCAGATTGAGCCAAACAAAACTACATTTTTAAGTTCAGCCTTTCTCTTTCCTTTATTTCTGGTAGAAAACCTAGAGTCATGGAGGGGCTACCTTACTTTCTATTCAGCTATTTTCAAGAGCCATTTTTCCTCTCCTTCCCACAAAATGCCTGGAATAAATATTGCTTCATGTACCCAAAGAGATGTTGAGAGCCACAGAGGCCTTTTGAGCTGTAAGAAGCTGAATAAGTGATGGAGGTTGCTTTCATGTCGTTCTGTGCAAGTGCTCCTTATGCTGTCCCTTCAATGGTGCTCTCCCCGGGATTGTGCTGTTATCGTGTCCCTTTCCCTTTCCTCCTCTTCCTGGGAATGACGGATGAATTTACACAGGCAGTTGCACATCATGTCTGTGCACTGGATTCTCTTCTTATCGCTGTGTATCAGAATTTCCCTGTTGCTCAGAGGTAAATTAAAGAGCATTTCAGAGATGCAAACTAAACTGTGCCAGGATCTGTTTTCCAGCTGAAAAGCCAATAGGCTTGTCTTGTGAATTTGACCAGTTCAGAGACTGAATGTATGTTCAACACCTCTGGCTGTTAAATAACTTGACTTGGTATGGATTTCATTATTCCATCATCCATGTTATTAATCATCAAAAGTGATGTGCTAAAACAAGTGGTGGTTTCCATTAAGATTGTATTATACTAGTGTTTACAAGACACAGGCTTGAGATAATTGTTTCTCTTTTTGGCTTTGTTTGAATGTTTTTGATGACTTGGACAGAGTTTAGATATTTGATGTATGCTAGGAAAATAGCAAAAAGGAACCACATCACAGGAAAAGAGAGAAACTTGGTTATTCCAAAGGTTACAATAGACATTTGAGCAGCTAGAAGGCACCTTAGAAAAGCACCTGATTGTAGAAATTTTAATAGTAGTATTATATTGAACATGCTAAAATCTGTAAATCAAGAAGACTTTTACAAAACAAACATGACATAGTTCTACTGAGAACATTGATGTAACAGTTTAAATTCTCAAATATTCTTTTCCATATTATTTAAATAATTTATTCTAGCCTGGGTCATCCCAGGGCATACAGGAAATACTAGTTATTCTAGACACAATGGAATAACAACTTTATTGTAAAATCTCTCTGCAGTCAAGGTCTTGCCCTAGAATGTTGATTTCTGCAATTCCTAAACAGTTATTTAAGCAGATCACCTCTCAAAAAGGTAATTCATCATGAAGTGACCTGAGCAGAGCACAGTCAACTTCTTGCGTATGTCAACCAGTTTCCTCATATAGTATTCTCTCATTATTGATATTCTTTTCATAAGAAGAATACTAGTCTTGTAGTGCTTGATTCTGGAGTAATAAAGAATTAGCCTTAAACTTTATTCCAGGGGTAAAGAACTGCAGAATTAATTTATATAATCTACGACTTAAGTGCACTAAATTCCGCCATATACAGTATCAGAATATCTCTGAGAAGGAGAGCATGCAGATGTAACGTGACATATGCTGACTGTAGACACTATATTCTCCTCATTTCCTCTTGTGTACTAGTTTCTAATTCTGTGGTTATCATATCAGGGTGGTATATCCTGCCCCTGACCTTTAGGGAATAAATAAATAAATAAATAGAAAAATTTCAAACATGGTTGTAGAATTTACTTGAATAAGTCAAGAATGGTGAATATTGAATATTATTGGAAAATCCACTTTAATGCATTGAAGAAAAACTTCCATGAAAGATAGCCTGTTGAATGCATATAATATTTTCTTTCCCACAGGCTGAAACATATGGGGTTTAACTGCTACACTAGGAACAACACATCCATACTGCACATATGGCACAATGATGTGAGCAACACTGAGCTAGGACACCATCAAGGAAGATGTAGAGTGGCTTCATTTAAACATGAACACACAGGGATGTGAACAGCAGGGCTAAAATATCAGATGTTTGGATAGAAACTGCTATGGGAAGGTAATGTCTTTGCTAGCCCTCATTATATCAAATACAATATGAAAGGCAAGAGCTCTGATGGGCCTTGTGTTGCTGCTGACCAGGGCAGATCCTATTCCTGAGTAACTGGAGAAAAAACATAAAGGAGGATGCAAAGAAAGATCCACTCTGGGAATTGCTGCAGTTACTGCTTTAACAAGTTGCTGAATTCATGCCTGTGATTCTGGCAAAGATGAAATGAGAGATTTGTTCCTTGCAATAACACGTTCAAGCAAGAGAGCTTGATGGCCATTAATTGATGGTAAACCATCTTAGGGTGAATGAAGGCTTCTGAATGGGGAACAGGAAAGAAAATTCCTCTAACTTTGAAAAAAAAAGAGTCAGAAAATGGTAAGGTAGACTTTTCTGCAGAAACTGATAAGTGCTTTGCAGAAGGAGAGCACCTGTTCTCTAGAACTGATACTGATCTGTTGAATAAGTTTAGAGAAGTTGTGTAGGGTGGCATTTCATCTACCTTGGCTCTCCTCTCTGTGCAAAAACAGGGCCATCAAATGAAGTCACACAAAGAAAGATTTAGAAGAAGCAAAAAGAGGTGGTTCATTAAGGTATTTGGGAAAGTTCTGGTTGCCTAAAATATGCATAGGTGTAAGGGAGGACTGAGCAAATTAACAAAAGATAAATTGCTTCAAAACACTTATAAATGCTCACTATGAAGATGTTTATTAAAAGCAGAAAATGTAACTGGTTTTGCATTTGCTTGAGCAACAAAAGGATGTTGTCAAGTATGTCTGATGAGTGAGAGAGGGGATGAAATGAGGCAGAGAGGATCCTGGGAGGGCCTGGGAATCGAAATACCTCTGTTCAGGGGAGCACAATGGTCCTCATGGACACTTCCATTGTTTGTGGAAATGATTGGTTGCTAAGAGGCCTAAAACATGGCTTCAGAAGTTTTCCAGTGCATATAATAATTTTCCATATCTCCCACATACTTCTCCTTGAGTATGTATGGTTTTGACTAACACTTTGGGAATTCTGCTAAATTTACCAGTGGATCATATAAAGTAGAATTAAGTTACACATCTGCTGTAGAATTCCTATAGTAGGTAAGTCTTATGATGCCTGATTTAGAGGTGCTCTGATTTTCCCCTCCCCTTCTTAGGCTATAATTCTATAAACTTAATTACACATCTGTCTTTAAGAAGTGAATGCATGGGAGAGCTGAACACTGTATTTTTGATCTGATTTGATTACAAGAAGAAAGATTTAGGGACAAGTGATTGATTTTTCAAAGGTGTAGATTCATCTGAGCTGAAATAGTTAATGAATTTTAATTGAGATAAAGCAGTTATCTCTTACTAGCATTTTAATTTTTTTTAATATGCATAAAATAGATAAATGCTACAAATAGCGAGCTTTTTATTTTAACATGAAAAATACCCAAACAAAAAAAACCCCAACTCTAGCAGACCCCTTATGTCCTTCTCTTTAAAAAAATGAAATAAAGTGCCCCTCTTTTTTTCTCTAAAATCTCATACTGCCAATATTTCCTTTGCACCCACAAGCTGATGGAATATAATGTGCTGAATATCCTTAAATAGTGTTAACTTAAATATCTAGAGTGACATGAAAGGCACCTGCAACATGAATGACAACTTTAATATTTTTCCCCAAGACTTGCATGTGCAAAAGAAAAACAGGTGATTTATTTAAACTGGAACAGAATGTTTCTTGGAAGACTGATAATTTTTAACAGAAAGCTCGAGATCCCTCATATTTTACCTCTCATAACTGTGGATTGTCAGTGTAAAGTTAGTTAAGGTCAAAGTTTAATGATCATATTGATTCATCACCAAATGTTTGTTTACCATCCTTAGAAGAAGATTGTGTCTGCTGTTCTTGGCAAGTCATGCCACTTTAATGCACATTTTTCTTTCCTCCCAGAAATTTACCCCACCCATTGGGTAGGGTAAGCTCTGATTAATGAGCTATTAATCAGAAATCAGTGCACTAGTATAAGTCTGTGGGGGATGAGATGAAGATCTCTGGAGACACCTTTCATCCCATTTTACTTCTTTTATGGGGCCTCAGCTTCTTTTATAACAGCTCACTATTTAATAGCCACTGTTACTTTAGCCTGGAAGTTCAAAAGACCTATAAATTTCTTGACACGGCTTATCTGTCACAGAACAGGAAGGCTACAATAAAATATGGGAATAAATTAATAATCAATAGTAGGTGGTAAGGTTTCTTCTTGCTCTTCCCTGTAACACAGCTCGGGCAGTTGAGGATAGCATTGGAGGATCTGTGTCTCACAGCAGAGGACTACAAGGCAGAGCTGGACTTTTGGAGTTTTCTCCTAAAATGACCTGTAAAGACATTTTTCACATCAGCTCAACAGCTCAGACTATAATTCCATAGCGTTAACCTTTCTGTAGTTAGATTCAAATGAGAAGACCCAGAAAGGTGAGAACTTCTCTTTTTTTACAACAGCCTGTTAACTTAGGAACCTGATTACAACTGCTTGAAAATCAAAGGTATTTTTACTGCAATTGACATTACTTTTAGTCAATCTGCAGACAATAATAGATTTTAGTATGTGAGGGGGTGTTTTTCCTAAGAAGACAATGAAAAGACTTATCAGCACATTCACTTTTAATCTCACCCAAATGTAGAACAGGTTAGAGATTTCTGGTTACTGTCCTGCTTACAACTACCTTTTTTGTCCTCTCCTGATTGTAGTCTTAAGATCTAATGATGATGCAGAATGAATCAAGGGCTTTTTATGTGGGCTCAAGAAAGAGTATCTTGATTTACTTTCTGCCTGTCCCTTGCTATCCCAAAGCAGTCTTGGGGTCAGCCTGGGAGTCTGGGCAAGGTTGGCAGTTCAGTATTTCCCAAATGGCACAAATGCACAAAATTTCTTTGGATATGTGAGTTAAAATCATTTTCTGTTTATCACGGAAGCATCTAGCTCTGTATTAAGTAGCATGACAAATATCTGTCACGTAGACTTCATTTCCTCTCTCTGATTTGTTTTGCACTCATTAGTGCCTAAACTGTATTAACTAAACAGCCTCAGAAAATTTCCTATTCTGCTTTCTCTTTTCAGAGAGCTGTAGGCATGCTGGATATCACATACCTACTTGCCACTGCTGCCACTGTCATGTCTTGGGATGATAAACACTGCTGTTTTCCAGTAGGTGTAGGGATAGCAGTTAAGGACTGGGACAATGGCTTATGAAGCATCAAGAAGCTAACAGAGATCTTCAGCACTGTCTCTTCCCCTTTCAATCTCCTGTGACTGCTTTATACTAAAGAAGTGGCATAAGACCTTTCCTTGGCTTTAGTGTTGTGTTCCACAAGGTGTGAGTGATTGCCATGCTTGAATTCAAGCATATCACCAGAAAAACCTGCATCACAGAAAGGCTCCGTGGAAATATTTTCCTGTAAGATTTGAAATATCTTATTTATTGCCCTACAAATAAGGATCAACACCATTCCTCAGATCCCAGTAAAATCATTGAAAGCCTCTTGTATAGGTGGGTGCTATATGATTTCCTTATGGGGAGGAATACTTCACCATCTAGTGGCTTGATCAAGAGGACTACTGTTGCTAGGAAGGGTGTCTAAACCAGATGATTTCTGTTGTTGCTGCTAATAAATGGGAGCTGCAAACCATTGAAAGTGATGATAATGGTTACCATAAAAGCTGAGCAAGCTCAGTAGTGTGTTTTTTGCCAAGTTAAGTTTATGGTGAGTGGTAGAACATAGAGATTATTTTTTATAAGGACTGTTGTCTACATATGTGCCTCCTATATTAAAACCAGAAATTCTTCAATCTTATGATAATGTTTTTAAAAAGTAAAAAGTAGAGAGAATAGGTAAGAAGTGAGTTTGACCCTGAAGGCTCAGAAACAATGGCACCATGGTTCTCTAATTGTAAGCACTGCTGTTTTTCTCTGCCTTGAATTACTTAATCAATTAAAATGTTAGTCTGCATGCTACAGTTTATTCAAGTAATTTGCACTGAGTTAAGAAAATCTTCAGCTTTATTGTAATAATTAATTCAAAGAAGAGACTTATTATTTTGTTAAACATTTTCTTCCATGCTGGGAATACTTAATAAGTCATTAAATAATATCAGTGCTATTAAGAGCACATTGATGTTATCTGATCACCATACGTGGGTTTCTGCTGGAAACATTGCATGTTTGTAGAGAGGTGGAAGGAATTGCAGGCACCCTGTGGTGCTCCTCAGCTCAAGACAGCCAAGGTGTGGACTTATCCAAAAGGGTGCTCAGTCAAATGCTGAATTCCAAGCATAATAGTGCACATTCCCCACAGTTATAGATGTGGATACTTAGAGAGCATCTAGAGAGAGCTAGAACGTCTGTGCTTCTCTAAGCATCTGAGACAAGACCCAACACAACAAACTAAGCTGAGCAAGAACCCTACTCTCCAGCTCTAAGGCCACATAGCACAAGATAGCCATACCCATGACATTAAGACTCTCACTCCTTTTCCTCTCCTGACTGAAATAACAGCTACTGGAAAGGTTTCAGGTGCATGCCTTAAACAAGGCTAAAAGACCACTAATTTTCTGAAAATGTGGCAGAGACATGCTAACAAACAACAAGCAGGGATTTCCAAATTCCCTCATTCATGCTCATGCCCTAGCACTGTTTCCTTTACAACCATAACTTTAATTAGGAGGATGACATCCCACCTGATTAATACAATGAGCCTCACCTCTCCAAAGTCACTGTGCAATAGATTATGAGTTACAGTGTGCTACATTTGCTTGTAACTTCTGAAAGTTAAAGCTTCAGAAAATAGTGGCTGCACTGGTAGCTGAGCACAATAACCCAAAGGAGTGGCAGTTTTAGGATGCTGTTGCTCCTACAGGGCAGGATGACCACACTTCTATGCTTTCTTTGGCTCTTGATTTTCCCCACAAGTGACTCTGAGATTATCACATGTTGCTTCTCTGCTCAGTTTAAACTTTACTATGAATTATGATGCTTTATGAAGTCTCATTATGCTCTTTTTAATTTCACCTGATGCATTTCTTCTTCCAGCTGCCTTTCTAATAAAATCCCCCAATAACTCTCCTGACATTTATAAAAAAAGAAACAAATGAAAGCTTCTGGCTTGTTTATGACCATTCACTCTGTACTGGTCCATTGCCATTCCTTGCAGGGTTGTGTGTGAATTAAACTGTATACTACTCAAGAACAGTGTATTTAGACAGCTACTCACCCTGTGCTGAACTTAAAACTGCAATGTTACAGTCTGGGTTGCAGCCACACAGAAAATTTGGCCCTTAACACTGTTTTAGAGTGAAAGATGATGTTTAGAGAGCAATGCTGAGACACTGGACTGCCTTCTATATATCCAAAACCCAGTTTTACAAACTACAGAAACTTTTATTATTTGAAATTACTCCAGCCAAGAGTTACATTATTGATGACATCACTTCAACACAGACAGTGGCTTGAACATTCCCAGCTGGAATTTCTACTCCCAGCAGTCAGATGTGAGGCTTATGTAAAGATGATAATCACCTCCTGACTGCTGACTTTTCCTGTCCACTTAGTAAAGTATGTTCCTGCAGGGCCTGAGTTAAAACCATGTGAAGTTTATGGGACATTTTGTACTGACACTTTTGAATGTTGCATCATTTTATTTTTTTATCCCAGACCATTTTAAGGTGTATTTTTAAACTAATCACCAAGAGTCTTTACCTACAGCTACAGCTGGAGTAACAGAAGCAGCCAAATAACCACAATGACATATTTTGTACCACTGACTATGAGTACAGCTTTGGCCATAGGTCATGACTCATTGGAGTCATGTGAAACCTGCCACAGTGTGTAAAGTTTACCACAAGTAAGAGGACTTCAGGTTTTAGTTTCTTTGGCTAGCAGGCTGCAGCCGCTCCCACAGCGAGTTCCACAGCATCCAGTGGAACCTTGGAAATCTCAGCATCCAAGTCAGCTCTTCCAGGAATAAAACAAATTGTTCCAGGGAGTCTAAGTATTTGACCATGAAACAAGTCCCACTCTCCACTTAACTGAGGCTAGACACTCAGAATGTTTGTACCTTTTGACTGTGTTCCACATAATAGACTGTATTAAGCAGCCAGCTTACTGCTTTGAAAAAATTTCCTTCTGAAGTCTGCCTGTGTTCTGGGATGCTCCTTTTGCAGTCCCTTTATGGCAAAGCAGTAACAAGGGGAATATGACCCTGTGAAATACAAGTGAAATGAATTACATCCAGATAGCCTAATGCCTTTGAGAAGTCACCATGGAGGAAATCATATATTTTAGGCTAGTGTGAGAGACTGTAAAGGAAAACACATTACTTACATTGCTTTTATATGCTGTCTGTCATACTGCATGACAATCTTTAATGTAAAAATGAATATGAAAGTTTTCCTTTAGTCACAGCAGCCTTCATTCTTCATGCCTAAATTCCAGTGACTGTCTGAAGTCCTCAAGAAAATGTCTTAATCACAGCATGTCTATTATGTCTGGTATATATTATGTTTTAGGGTGAAATTGCATATCAGTACTGGACATCAGAAAGAATGAATAGACAAAGATTTCAAAATGTGATCCCCAGTATAATAAAGACATGAATCTCTTAGTGTGGGTAAAGAGGAGAGCAAGGAAAATGGTCAGAGGTCTGGAGTACTTCTGCTATGAGGAAAGGCTGAGAGAGCTGGCATTGTTCAGTCTGGAGGAGAGAAGGCTCTGTTGAGACATTATTGTGATCTTTTAATATTAAAGAGAGCTTAAAAGAAAGTTGAAGAGAGATTTTATTTTGAGACCTGGACAAAAGGAAATGGTTTTAAATTAAAAGAGAAAGATTTAGATTTGAGATAAGGAAGAACTTTTTTACTGTGAGGGTGGTAAGACACTGGAATAGGTTGCTCAGAAAAACTGTAGATGCTGCACCTCTGGAAGTTTTTGAGGTCAAATCGGGTGGGGGTTGGAGCTAGCCCAGGAAATTGACTGGATAATCATAAAGGTCCCTGCCAACCCACACCATTCTATAAAATATACACTGCCTGACTGAAATGACCATACTGCTACTGATCAAACCGTATTACTTTACATCCCATTATTCCTCTTACCTTTTCATGTTCTTTGTTTCATTCAGCATATTTGAGACTTTTCTATTAGGTCTTGTTTGTATAGCAGTTGGTGCAATGGGGCCAATTTTAAGTAAGACTGAAAAACATTATTAATAGTCATTTTAGTGACAAAGAAGATTTGGAAGTAGTTTCCCTTGACTCTCTTTGGAAACGCAGGAGAAAAGTTCTTGTCCTTAGTAGAATGTCTGCAGTCACTGGCCAGCTATGAACATTTCAGACACATTGGATGGGATTCATCTCACCTAGTCGAGAGCCATGCTGCAATTATAAGTACATCATACAAGCTGGTTGTGTAAGCTACATCCATTCCAGTATATAAATTGAGACAGGCATTTTTTTATTTGTCAGTATTGGGAAGAATCCCTGACTAGCTCCTGAAATACAACCAGACTTTGTTTTGGAGAGTGCTGGCTGACCTAGGTCAAAACTACACTGGGATCATGCTAAAAGGAAGATCATGCCAGAGGAAGAATACATATACTGGCTTATTATTTTCAAAGTAACTGGAGGTGTTGGAGTGAAATGGGCAGAGGTTAATTAATTGCATCTATTGATAACTGTTTACAGCTGAAGGAATTAAGCTGTTATTGGAGGTATCTGTGCTGGCTGGAGTGAGGCCTTATGGAGGAGCTTAAATGTTCAGTTTAGCATAAAAACATTTCTGTCCATTGTTTCCAATGCATAGATGGAGCATTTAGTGTTGTCTCCTGAAGTTTGACAAATATGGCACATAGCAGCTCCACACCCCTCTGCAGCAGCACCTGCCAGACAAGGAACTAATCTCCAAGGGTTCCAGAAGTATGTTTTGGGAAAGAGACTTGTGCTCCTCACAAAAATAGTAGTTCTGGCCTGAGATGAGGTCTGTGCTTAGGAGCAGTTGTAAGGTAAAGATAGGCACAGCACACAACAGAGAGCAGTGCAAAGGGGGTAATATCAAAAAGAGACATAAGTTAGATTCAGACTTCAAATGTGATGTTATATATATGTAGCATGCTAACTGAAAAACTGCAGAATTCATGTGAAGTGATGGACTGTACAACTGCATAGAAGTGGATGTGCATGCAAAGGTTTATTTTTTTACTGCAAATGTGCTTTATTTCACTCTTGGTGAGTTGCATGTGGATATCTGCACTGTATAATTTACTCATGTGTTTTGCATTCCTCAGTGATATCAAATAAATTCTTTGGTCAACTCCTATAAACAGTGCTTGAATCATAAATGAATCAGACATCTCAGATGGCCATTAAGCTTGTGCCTGTGGAAATATGAACGTTTTATATTTGCTGGCATGTGGAAAAGGTCATTATTTATTCTTCCTAGCCAGATAGATGTATGAAATTTTACTTGCTGGAATGATTCCTTGGCATTTCCTAATATCATGGAACATGCTAAGTATTTCTTTTTTTAACAGAAGACAAAAAGGGAATATGACTATGTTGCAAATGTTAGTTGGAAACAATTTGAAAGAGAACTAAATGTCCATGTTTATCCAGGAAAGGTAGATGGAAACTTGGAACCACAAAGGTATTTTCAGCTGAGGAGGTCTGCATGATCCATTAAGCACTACTGCATCATTTTCTCAAAAGGTTGGGGCCTCATTCTCTTCCTGTGGAAATTAATGGCAAATCTCCCATTAACTTCAATGGGAATAGAGTCAGGTCGTAAGTCCAAAACTCTTCTCCTCCCCAGGTATCTAAAAAGAGCTAAATGATTAAGGAACTGCTTCTAATCCCTCTGAAACTGATTCTAATGTAAGAAAGAGGTGGAGATCTGTTTTCCATGAGACTGACTTCAGTGGGCAGATCTGTTGATAAATTTATAAATACAAAGATGTATTTTGTCTGTGGCTATCCAGGGAATAAAGGATTCCATGAGAAAAGTATATTAAATGAAACCATTTTAAATTCTGTGCTTTCTTCTTGTGAATAGGTGAACATAATGACAAACAGCCAGAAAAAGTCTGGAAGTCTTGATAGCCATAACATCCGCTACTAAATCCTCCACTGATTATTATTGGGAGTGGTCTCACTGAAGCAGAAAACTTCCTATTCCAGAAAAAGGGACTCTGTGGTAATAGATCTTAATATAGTGACAGAATCTTGGGAAGTGATTCAGATTTTAGCTTTGAATTTAGCATTGAATTGCTCTCTGTAGAAGCCTTTTATTTTCCATTAAGAAAGTAGGGATCCTGGAGGGTTGATAGTCTTAATTTAGCTCTTGTTAAGAACTCAGAGTTCAGTGGAATGATTGTATTAGTGTCATCTGAAAAAAACAATAGTGAGGAACTATATTTACCTTAGTTAATATAAAATTATTCCTTTGTTCACCTCATGCACCTCATACTCTATTTCCCAGTCTCCAGCTGATTTTCCTGGTGTGCTTGAGACTCAGATGGCATGAAGCAGTCCAAGTGTGAGTGTGACACCCTACTTGCTGGGAAATGAGCTGTCCCATGCCAAAGGCATGCCCAACACAGGAAAGACAAAAATGCTGTGCTGCCTCTGAGGTGTGTGCCAGCTCTTGTGGCTCTGAGAATTAGTGTCTTGTGCAGTTCTCCAAGTAGCAGCATCTTGGTGCATCAAGTAGATTGTTTGGTGGAGACAGAACAGTGTCACACCACAGCTTGATAGGAGATGATTTATAAAATGACACAGCTGAAGAGGAAGACAAAGAAGAAAAAAATGGTGCTTTTTAAAATTCCATACTTTTTGTAAACATTGAGGCTGTCAGACTGGAATTTACGGATTTTAAGGTCAGCAAGAATGCTTAGGAACTTCTCACTTGGCCTCCATAATAATAGCCTTGAGGTTTGTTTGCACAGGCATTGTTTAATCCATCTTGTATCTTAAAGAAGAGATTTCTACTCTTAATAAAATACTGAAAGTGTGGATTATTTTGATAGGGCAATTCTATTCACTGAGTGCATACCTTAGAATGTATCCTAAGAGGTAAAAACAAAGGTATGGGAATGTGGTTCTTGATCTTATTTTTGACTTGGCATAATTTTTCCCTTTCTCCTTACAAATCTGACTGTGTACTTCCTCAGACATTTCTATGATAAAATCTTGGTAGGAATTGTAATACTCTTCTACAGACAAGCTATTAACAGTGCAGGTAAATAGGAACTTTGATGTTCCCATAATGAGGACAGTAAAATTAATTAGCCTGTTCATAAACTCAATTTAAACTTGCAAAGATTTAAGAGTATTATTAAAGTACTCATGAGAATGCTATTATAAAAGTTAAATAGTGGAAAAATATGCATTTCATTTTGAAATGGTGAGAGAATTAATTATATGTGAAAATACATTGCTCTTTGTATGTCTTTAGTCAATGGATAACCTTAAGTACTCCTCTGAGATATTTTTGCTATGTTCCTGTGTCTGATATACCTATTATTTTTCAACATATGATATGAACATTAAGTTATATAACTTTTACATGCTTTTACTGTATATAACCCAAGTTACATAAATTCCAGGCCTTCTGACTGTTTGCAATCTTTAAAATGTAATGAGCTGAAAGATTAGCTTTGAGCCCTGGGGCCGGATTGATGTTTTGCTTAACCATTCAGCTGAGAACAGCTTTTAGAGGGATAACTCATGTTGCATCACATCAATAATAAAACTAAAGACCTAGATCCAAGCAGCTATGAATGGGAATTAAGTCTCTCAGAATGTTATAAACTTAAATGAAACAAGTCTTAAACAGAAGGCAGCTGCAGGCACTGGATCTAAAGTGCATTAAGATGACATAATATTCTTTTGGAAACAATAAGGCTTCCATTGACGTGTTCTATAAGACAATCCCTCAATGGAAACGAGTAACTAAATTAACATACTGTGATGAAATATGACTCATTCTGAAATACAAGTCTCTGTGGGGTTTCCACATCTGAGAAACATATTCATAAGTAAGACTGTCAAACTGAATGCTCAGTTTCAGGGATATTCTCTGATTAGCTACCATTCAGAGAAATACAGAGGAAAGACTGATTTTCCACTGATGGCAGTGGAAGTAGGACAGGGAGAACAGGAGAAGGCTTTTATTAAACTCATGTGTTTTTGTTGAACTTACTGCTTTTATTGATAAGGTTTGTGCAATATTTGTCCAAACCTGATGATATTGGTTCTCTTTTCTTACAAATACAGACTGTTTTAAACCTTTTGGCATGATAATATGGCTGCATGGGGTGTCACTAACATGTGTGATTGTCATTGCTTGTATTTCTCAGTTTTGCTTTTATCAAGCACAGTGTTGTACCAGGGTAGTGATATGGGTAGCTGCATGGGAAGGAGAACCTGTCTTGAGAAAGCATAACTTTGAAGACAGAGATCTGTTTTGTGTGTTACCAGCTCTGACTCGTTGCATTCAACCAATCAAGGTCAGGTTGGATGTATTCCAGGGCACTCAATCTAGTGGGTGGCATCCTTACCCATGGCAGGGGGTCTGGAACCAGGTGAAATTTATGGTCCTTTTTAACCCAAACCATTCTGTGATTCGGTGCATACCTGTGAAACACAAAAATTAGAGAGAAGATGTCTCATTTCTAGAATTCATTTGTGTGTGAGAGGGACAATAGAGATCAGCCAAGAAAAAGACAATGCCAGGCTTGTGCTGAAGAGGAATGCTGGGCACCTGGGAAGCTTCAGTGTTAAACTTAGGGTACTAGGATTCACATCTTCATAGTTAAGCAGCAGAGTAGAAAGTGAAGGGTTTTTTGCATTTTACTTTTTTTAAAGGAAATCTAAAGGGAGAGAGCTCATGCTGTATTTTGTCCAACATCAATGTTTACAACTGTTGCATTTAGACAGGATATAAATTCCTGACCTTTCAGGCCTTTGGTGATCACAGGGGACATTTTATGGACAAAATTAGAACATTCACGAGCTAAGTATATGAAACTCTTGTCTCCAGGTGCACCATCATCTGTTAGATTCATGTTGATACTCTTGTTCCTCAGAGGACAAGATCCTGTTGCTGGGGTGCCTCTCTGCATTTTGAGTTCCCATCTTCTACCCTTTTCTCCTGAATTTCTCCAGTTTAGCTGGTCAGTGAGCTGCCTATGGCAGTTTCATTTAGGTTTATATTGAGCTGACCCTGTCTGGTTACCTGACACCATAAAAGCCACTCTATCACTGCCTTCCACAAGTGGACAGGAGAGAGAAAATATAACAAAAATTCATTGACCTGAGCTAAGGACCAGGAGAGATCACTCACCAAATACCATCATGGGCAAAACAGACTTATCTTGGGGATATTAACTGACTTTATTACCAATAATATCAGAGCAGCATAATGAGAAGTAAAATAAATCTTAAAACCACCTTCCCCCTACCCCTCCCTGCTTCCCAGCTCTACCTCTTCCCTGAAAGCAGTGCAGGGAGATAGGAATGGGAGCTATGTCAGTTCATCAAATGTTGCTGTTGCTCAGGGAGAAGAGTCCTTCCTCTGCTCCTCCTTCTTCTTCATGCCTCCCAGGGGAGACATCCCCCCATGAACCTCTGCAATGTGAGTCCATCCCACACCAACATGAACTGCTGCAGTTTGGGCCACTCTCTCATGGAGTGCAGTGCTTCAGGCAAAGCTGGCTTTGATGCAGGTCCCCCACAGGGTCACAGGTCCTACCAGGAAACTGGTTCCAGCATGGGCTCCCCTCTCCATGAATCTACAGCTCCCTGCCAGGATCTTGCTGTAGTGTGGATTTGCCATTGGTTCACCTGCTCCAGCCTGGGTGTCCTCCACAGGCTGCAGGTGGATCTCTGCATCCTCATGGTCCTCCAAGGGCTGCAGCTGCTTCACCATGGGCTGTACCACAGGCTGCAGGGGAATCTCAGTTCCTGTGCCTGGAGCATCTCCTCCTCTACTCACTTTGGTGTCTGCAGAGTTATTACTCTCACAAATTCTCACCCTGCTTTCTCTGTCTGCAACAATTCACAGAGGTATTCCTTAGTGGCTTGGCCCTGGCAAGCGGCAGATCCATTCTGGAGCTGTCTGGTATTGTCTCTGCTGGACAGGAGGGAAGGTTCTGGAAGCTTCTTACAGGAGCCACCCCTGTAGCCCCCCCGATACCAAAACCTGGACATGCAAACTCAATACAAGGCGCTTTATTTTTCCATCAGGGCTCAAGAGTGTCTTTGGTCAAACATGATACAGCATGGACTCCTGAACAAGGTCACAGGGATGGCCACATCTTTGCATGCTGTTGAACTTTCTACAGCTCGTGCAGGGACTCAGCAGCCCCTGCCTGCTGCTGAATGAGCAGGGTGACTGGGTCCCACCAGGGCATCTTGGTGCAGCCAGCTCTGCTGTAGTCTGGTGGCTTCATTGCCAGGATCAACAACTAACACAAGGAGAGATCATGACTTAGAGAGGGTTGAGGGCTGCTGTGAATACATCATCAAAAGGAAGCCAAAGAAAATATGGTCATGCTGCTCAATGGGATGAAGGGCACGGAACAGACCATTGCAATCAAGGCTTATTGCTTCTTGCCTTCCATACTGCTGAGCTCAGCAGTGCAGTGTGGGCTTGAGAAGTATTGTCCAAAGGTGAGGAGGGGTGAATGGGGAACCTGCAAACAATTTGGAAATACATCTGTCCTGCAGCAAGAAGAAATGTATCCGAAGGGGAGCTGGCTTGATGTCATTGCAAGGCTGCTTTCTGTTGCCATGGGAAGACTCATGATTAGAGGAATCTACTCTTGCCTCACACACCTAAGCAAGGACAGTCTTGAGAATTTTAAGCAGGTCAATCTCACATGTCTGTGCCTTCACAGGTTATACCCAACAGAGGAGAGCAGTCAATATGCTCTAGGGTGGAGCAACTTTTCAGGGTGACCTTGACAAGCTATAAACCAAAATGTGTGCCATTTTATCAGGGAGAAAACAAAAATAAGCAGCAACACAATGCCACAGAATCCTTCAATTCTTCTGTCTGTATGTGGATGCTGTTCATAGTATCTACAGAGCTTATAAATTTGGAGTAGGTCTGGTCTTTACTTTAGACAGAAGTACAGTTTGTGGCCTGGTTTGTCAGAGCAAATGGAGCTACCAATGCTAAAATGTGAAGAGAAACAGCAACAAGATTTTAATTTTGAATTCACAGAATACAGTGCTACAGTGCTAAAATTTGGGTTCTGCTGCTCTGTTTTTGCTTTTTTTTTTTTTAATTTTTACTAGAAGTAATGTGAAAAGTGCAGCTGGCATAAAAAACTCCTTGAAAAACACCATAAGAATATTTTAAGTAGGAGAACAATGAGGTGTCAAGCACAGCTGTGCTTTATCTTCAGGTCTGCATAAAACTGAACCAAATTTACTTTCCATCAGTCTACTTGGAAGTAAATAAAAGGGAATATGCATATGCTATCTTGAATGCAAATGAGGTTTGAATGCATGCCATAAATGAAGGGCAGAAAACTAGTTCTTTCCTTGCAGATCTATTGCATTGTTATCTAGAGAATATCATACATGAGGCCCAGGAATTCTCTTTCTGGACTGTGGAAAGTATTCTAATGATTTCCTCTTGTTTATTAATGTAATCACATCACCTTCCACTTTAATTTACAGTGGATACTATCTAGAATGCTACTGTCACCAAGAATTATGATCATTTGGTTAATAATATTTGTTGCTGCTTATAAAATATTTCAGCATGCGAAAGAATCAGCCAAACAAAAAAAAATCCATAAAATCCTGATTTGAGAATACTTCAAAACACAAAGCACACTTGATTATACTAAGGGTGCTGCAACTGCGACAACATTTCTTGAAATTCTTTCACAGATTTTTCTGTCTCTGGATCTTAACATCAACAAACATAGTGAAAATGAAATGTAGCATTTAGTATGCTGACAAAACTCTGCAGCTGTTGAAAAACCCCACAAAATTATTGTTGATCTTTGCATGTAAATGCCTGCATTCCCAATTCCCCATAACTATATTTGGTTGGCTAGTGAACTGTCAAAGGTTTTACTCTGACTGGAATTAAAGCTGCAACAGATAACTCTTTGTTATAAAACCAGAGTATGCTAAATTGCATCTTTCAACTGTATTTCAGCATATGGCTGTTTGCAGTAGGGTAGAAAGCAATTTAAGCTGTCATTACTTTTCAGCTCTAGGTCACTGGCTCAAATATGACCTAATCAGTAAATACTGTGAATCATTTCCATCTGATGGATGTTTAGTAGCTTGTGTAAAATGCACTGGTAGACACAGTGAAGTTTATTGGGAAAAGGTGCCCACATCAAAAAATCCAATAGTACAAGTCAGCAGATTGGCTTCTACTTTTAGAAGGAAGAAAGAACTGAACAGGGCTGGAGGCAATTAAGTGTTTCTCAGATAAAAAGTCATCAGATTAACACTATGTGAGATAGAAGCACAACTTCTTGAAACTGAGTGATCGGGACTTATGAGATTCATTTTTTTATACTGTTTCCATTAATGATTTACTATATGATGAGGAAGAATGAGAAGTCATTTCAGTGCTGTTTTCAATCTAAACCTAAATATTTGACTGTTCTGGGGAACAAGTTTTTCAAGACAGACAATTCGACATCTACATGTTCTTGGGCTCAGATGCTGTGTAATATTTAAATGTAAAATATCAATATAACACTCATGATGGGAGATTATCTAATATTGGTGTTTTACTTGACAAGGAAAATAGCTGTATACAGCTCCTTGCTCACGATATTGCAATTTTCACATCTTCCTCACTGATAAACTTTAATTATAAATAAGCCAATATTAGATTTTCACTGGCATACACCATTAAAATCTTGGCATTAATCACACACTGCAGTTGAAATGGGACTTTCATGATTCTGAATATATTCCAGTACCCTGGAGGCATGGTGGAGACTGCTTTAGATATAGTAAGGAGATATTCACTCCACAGGTTTGCTTTCTGCAGCTTCCTTGAGGGACAAAATGTCTTTCTCCCGTGTTTCATGTGAAAATACTATTTTTTGTGATGCACCTTCGTTAGCTCAGAGTTGTTTGTCTCATATTCCAAACTGAGTAATAATGGGGTCTATTCCTGAATAACCCCATGGCTCCCAGAGCAATCATCACACTGAGGTATGATCTTCATCTCTTCCTCACCACAAAACTATTGAAATAAGAACAGTTTTCAATTTCTCCTTCCAAAATATATTAATTTAAAAACCTTCTCTCTATAAGAAAGACTTGAATCACCAAATGCCTTGGTACCACAGGGGAGATACAGTAATTGAACATTATATTGAATCAATCTCAGGTTTCTACAGAACGTAGGCAAAATTGAATTTTGTCATCTTGATGGATAATGCATTGCCTTGGCTCACAGTCAAATATCCACACAGCCACTTGCTCAGTCCCTCCACCCAGTGATATGGGGGGAAGATGAGAGAGCAAGAAGAACTATTGGACAAATAAAGAGAAGTCATTTACCAGTTACTATACAGGTAAAACAGATTCAGCTTTGGGAAATATATCTTGATCTATTGTCAATTGATATAAATGTTTAAGTATTGGTTAAGGTATTGGGAAAAACAACTGCAAGGAGAAGCAAAAGTTTACATACTTAAGGAAACATCCTTGTTGCTCTATTCCCAGGCTCAGCTTCACTCCTTCACTCCTGACTCCTTTCTCCTTGCTTGTTTTCACCACAATTGACATTTGGTTCTTTATTTCTAACAATGAGGGTCATGGAGGTGTTATGGTCACAATATATGGCAGTTTCTCTGTGCTGCTTCTTTCTCTCTCTTTCTGTCTGCTCTGGCATGGGTCTTCCATGAGCTACAGTCCTTTTGGGAATATGTGCTCCCAAAGATGTGGAGCATCTCATCCTCCTATGGCCTTGGTGTTGCCTCTGCTGTTTCTTACTCTTTTGTGTTTGTTTGTTTTGTTCCCTCCCCTCTCTCTCTCACTCTTCTGCCCTTTCATGTGCACATTTTCACATAGGCAGTGCAAGCTTTCGTGATGGTCCTGATGGTGTCTTGGTTTTGGGCAGCCCCAACCTCTTCCCACAGACACTGTCTGTGCTGCATGGGTCACCTTCCATCCTGATGCCCCCCTTCAAGTCTTGCCATACACGTATAATTTAGCATCTTCTTTTAGTGTTGACAGTGTCAAAATTTAGTTTTAAAGCAATGTAAAAGTGGTGTATGAAGGAAAATGATGAAGAAAGTTTCAGGAGAGTTAGTGAGATATGAAGAAATATATGAGACATCTGTGATTTGGATTACCTCTTCCTCAGAGATTTTCCTATTGTAAACCAGCCTGCAGTGACCCAAAACCTGGAAAGGACCAGTAACTTGAGATTAAAAACCCCCATACCTTATCAGGTAGACAGGAGTATGGGACCTCTGGTGTTTTTCCACCCGACTGTGGTCCTATTCCTGACTCTTTTGTGACCCTTGCTGAGGCCATGGTCTCCTCCACTGCCCCTGGGACAGCAGTTCTCACTCACTCCCCTCCCATGACAGCCTCTTCTGCCTCCATCCCACCTGCAGTACGGCTCTGGAGTTCCTCTCTTCCAAAACTAGCAGGTTGTTATTTTCAGAGGCTGGCAGAGTGGAACCAATGGTGCTCTGGCCATTTCTTACAGCTTTCAAAGGAAGCAGCTAAATTATCAAAACCTAGACTCATTTCACTGTTATAACTTTTGTTCCAAGCAATTTTAGAATTCAAGTTCTAAAAGTTAAATTGTTTTTTTTATATTAAGTTATACAGAAAGTTATCTGTTTTCTATCCAAAAATATTTGATATAAGGAAGCACTGACCATTCTTATTCTGGGCAAAATATAAAGACTTCAGAAATAAATTGATGTTTATCCTTCAATATTGTTTGCTATGGTCTTGTTAAAAATGTTATGAACTACCAGACTCCATTTTGACTTAATAATATTCCATCAACCATTTCTCCTTTAATGAAGTCTGTCTAAATTGCTGCCAGATTAGATCCATTCTTTAATCCTGATAGAATTTCTTTCTGTCTCTTTTTTAACTCTTAATTATTTTTTGGCATTTTACCATTCATGTCCATTCAACTTAGGATCTTCTGCCTCATTTTCTGAGACTTCTGCTTTAGACTCATAAAATTCAGGAATATGGTTCTTTCTAATGTCAGTGGGGCAGAGGACATACCTATTTTTTTCCATTGTCTTGTTAGTCTAAATCTATTTGCTTCAAGAAAAGTAAAGTATTTCTCATGTTCATCCCTCCACTGATTCATGGTAGGTTGACTGGGACATTTCACTGGGAACAGGAACAGCTGAACACTACCCTAGAGCCTTTCTTAACCAAAACAATAGAGCACATGCTGAAGTCATGTTGTTCTATTACCTTCTTAAAAATAACTTTATTAAGAGATTCCTCTGTGACTCACTAAGCACAGTCCTTTTGGTGTCACTGAAGCTTATCTCCATTCAGCAAAATTGGGCCTGGCTCCATTCTAAACAAGTACTTAATGTTGGCTGGAGACATGGGTCTAACTGCTTCAGTGAAAGAGCAATGCAAAGCTGGTGTGTATATTGTGAAGCAAGAATATTTCGAGAGGTATGTCATTTGAAACTAGCCCAATCCATGTCTTGTGTAATCAGTCTTCCTTCTGCAATGTGAACTAGGAAAATCTCTTGCATAGTGGCAGATAAAGATTAAAATATAATCAGTTCAAACCTTCAGGAAAATAAAGCTTTGAAGGATATGTGGCAGAAAATGTGAGAGAATGAAAAGCAAATGTTCATCTGCCTTGAATGCAGAATAGATGCCACAGGGAGAAAGGCTTTAGGCAATGTTATTCTGCCCTGTGGCAGTCAGTTACTATGACACATTGAAACAAACAAGAAATCTTCTGTCAAAATATTTTTAATGACAAATTACATTTTTTCAGACTGAGTATCTCTATAGAATAACATTGGGTTTATTGATGAATATACAGTAGAAACTAATGAGCTTCCTTTTAGCCATGTGGTATATTTTGGGTGCCTCATGGATCTGTGTGTGTCAGGTCTCTCTAATCACCACGATGGACAAATGTTCCTGTGGGTTCCCATGGTCTCCTTTGCTGCAGTACAGTGTGGGAGATGAAGTCCAGCTGGGAAGCCTAATTTAGAGACAGTACTAATGCAGTGCCTGTGTGTTGTTTGTGCTCAGGCTGACTGCAATTTCTACCCCAGATGGATTTTGAATTTTCACTGTAATGTCACTCAGCTTACAGCTATTTTAAATACTAAACTATGTCAGGGTACAAGCGCAAGCACTGAAATTTAATAATAAATTTATTAGCAGAATACTTGGTATATCTTCAGCAGGGGATAGCTAATAGTCTCCCAAACAATTCCCAGTCATAGACTGGGAGGTAGCTTAGCCAAATTCCCAACATGGAGTTTGGATATGACATCTTGTTTTGGATTTTGAGAATACCGGCATGGCCAAACTGTGCTGGTTGTTTTCTGGGTCAGATAATTCACTCTAATAATATTTATTATTTTTGGTATGGATATAACCTTAGTCTTCTATGCCTCAGCCTTGACAATCCTACAGTACATTTTTGAAATAATCTGTCTTGACTTCACATCCTTATGTAAAGGAGAGAAGAAGGAATGGCTGAGGAAGATTGAGGAGGATTTACTTCTTTTAATAACAGCTCTGGGCCCTTGCATGTCAGCAGCATGTGCTTTTTTTTCTTGCTATCTACTTCATACCAGGATGCCTTTCAGGGATGGTACAGGAGCTCAGAAAAGCTAAAAATATAGACCCAAAGGGTTTTTGGGACATAAAAATGATGATGTCTGTACTCTGAGGGCAAGCTAAAATTCCTTTACTACAATTTGGTCCATAACTAAATGCTGAATAAAAGTGTCCTTGAATTATGTGAGATATTTTGAAATAGCTGCATATCAAATCACTCTGAATGTGAGGCTGAAGAGACAAAGCTTCAAGCTAAAATATCTCCTGAAGAACATCAAAGTTGACGTGCTATCCCAGTCTGAGAAGCTTTGCCCCTGACCTCATTTAGATTCCCAACAGGTCTCGCCCAACCTCATAGCAGTGTAAGGGGAAAATAAAGCAGTAGAGAGAATTCCAGGAAAGGAAGCAATTTTCTAACTGGGTTTACAAGAAGCAGAAGTCTCTCTGTTCCCTTTCCTTTATCCAAACTGTCTCCTTCATAGCAGCTGGGAGCAGACTACCTTGCTGTCAAGGTCACTTCACTTGCTCTTTGTACCACTCTTCTCCCTACTCAATTATTTAATCCTATGGCAGGATCAATCCTGCTCCAGCCAGGCTCTTTCCTTCTTCCTTAGGCTGACATAACTAATTTCTTTTTACAATGCTGAGAATACTTAATATGGCTGTTCTGAAACAGTCCTCTCCTCCAAGCTTAACAACACTTCCCTGAGCCTGGAAAGAGAAGATATTTTTTCTTTCTATGCTCTATTTTTTCCCATCAGTAACTCAGGTAATTTCTGATTCTAGAAGAGTCAACAACTACTAGTCTAATACAGAGGTGCTTTAATCTGTTCAACTATTTAGTCTATCTTAGTCTAAAGGTGGAAGCATAATTTCAAAGGTGCAATGAACCTTTTCCCTAAACAGTAATAACAGTGTAGTAGCACAGTTGCCATGAAGGTTAGGAGATCCACACATTTGGAAATAAAGGAGCTGAGCTACTTTACTCACAGCATTATCTTTAAAAGTGTATGCTTTCTCTGAGTAGACAGTCTCTTAGATTAAACTATGTTGTGTTTAATCTCTAATATTAATTCTGATTTTTAAGTCTGAGGCTTTTAAAAATTTTATCTGCTCTCTTTTCCCAGGATTATGGACACAAAAATAGTTTACAATTTCCATGTCAAAAAATCAGACCTTTTGATTCCTTTGTGCTTTCTAGAAAGACAGACAAAGAAATGAAAAGGATTCTGGGTTAGTCCCTCAAGAAGAAGAAATGATAGATATAAGAAAGGCAGTATTTTTTGTGAAAAGAAAAGCAAGAAGACAAAGCTATTGATCCTTATGTGACTAAAACCAGACTTCAAAATCATTTGAATTTAGGGAGCCATTAATTGGTATAATTAAATATACCATATTAAATAATTAAATTTTATACCATAATTGGTATAAAAAACAGAGGAACACCTAGAATTTTATCAAAGCCATTTCTGCCAAGGATTTAGAGCTAGATTGTAAAATGGGTGATTGTCAAATAAATGGAATGAATAATTAAGGAAATGGAGAATAATATCTCTTTATGATTGGTATAATGAAAGAGTTCCAAACATGGCAGAGATTCTCATCTACTCCTGTTCAGTGAAAAAAACACAGAATGGTTTAAAAAGACTGTGTGGGATAGAAACATTCCCAATGTTTACAACAATGACAATTCCTCTCTGTTCCTATTCCCCTGAATATCAACTGCACACATTAGGAAGGCAAAATCTGAAGAATTTTAAGCTGCAGAAAAATGTCAGGTCCCAGATCCTCCTGTGCTAGCAGACATAGATTTTGGGTCCTTGGTCTTGACTTTTTTTGAAGGCTATTGCTTTTGCATGCCTGCAGAGACACCTGCCCAGTCCAAGCTCCCTAATCTATCTCAGTCAAAAGGAGGTTACCCTGAATAGGAATTTGATAATTTGTCTTATCTCAACTGCAGCAGGTACAGTAGTTTTCCCTTCAGCAACTCTGCTATGAGATTGGATAACCTTTGAGATAAGGGCAGGATAAGCAGTTGGTGACAGGCTGAGAATGGTAACTTATTCCACCATCACAGGGCTGCTTCTGCATAATCCCCATCTGCTTGTATCTCTATTTGTTTCCTACAGTTACCATTTACAGGCAGCACTTATGGTATGAGTTCTGTTCCATATTCTGGGAAAAAATATACATGTACATGGCAAATACAATGAATGATAGCATGAAACAGGCTGGAATTCATATAATCTTGTTAGTTCTCTTTTTTTTTTTTTTTGCAAAGCAAAGTTTTATATTTTTCTATTACTACCAAAATTGCATCTTCTTTAATAATTTAAGGACACACTTGGTTCAGCATTGATATAATTTCAGGGGATATATTGCTGTACACATAAGGAGGTTTTCATTGCTCTTTCAAGAAGCAGAGTTACTGGTTTCTTTAGAGCACTATTATTTTCCTCTTTGCGGCAAAGGAGATGATATGTCTAAAATCCTTAGATGCCTTTGAAAATCTTGTTGGCTGAAATATTCTAAATTTTGTTCATTTTTTCTAAGCAGACCTAGTAAACAAGGTGGTTTGGAAAATATTTCCATGGAATTTGCATTCTTCCATTCAAAAGCTCAGAAAAAAATATTTCTCTTGTGTTTAGAAGTTCTTAGAAAACTTCCTAATGATAAAGAGAAAAATCAGAAGTCTGAAATGTCAGGAAATATAGTTATGTTAAACTTTGTGAAACAAAGCATTTACTTACAATTTCAGAATCTATTGTACCTTTTCCTTTCTGTTTTTTTATGACACCAACAAATTTTTAGTGATCTATCATTACAGTGTCAAGTTTCTTTACTTCTCCTGTTTTCCTCTGCCTTTTGAATATCTGTGCTCACAGGCTGCTTATTTATGGAAACACAATTTTGGATGAATCACACAAGATATAGGTTTGAATTTGAATTTGGGAGTGATCCCATATGTATTTATATCCAAAATTAATGCATTAAAAAAGAAAAAAAAACCTTGTATCTACGTAAAATTAGCTTTAGTTTGGAGTGTTTGGATTGCCTGTGAGAGTGTAGATTTCCCAGTATTGTTCATTGAAATCTGTAATTCTTCTCTGTTCAATAACTTTGATTTAGCCTGAACTGTAGTCTTCTTTGAGGAGTATACAGAGAAGTGAAAAAACCTGTAGTTCTTTGACAGAGAAATATTAAGAAAATATAATAAAATTGCAATTAATTATAATTCACAACTTCAAAATAATCCGCAATCTAACTGTTTATTTTGAGCTTATTTATGGGAGTCTGAATAGGTAGCACTATATAGTTTTTCTAAGAGAAAAAAGCTTCTTTTCTGGTATATGAGGCTGAGAATTCAGAAAGGAAAACAGAGATAAAATATCAAGGACAAGGAAACTAGCTTAGTGCTCATAAGAGCTTGATATGTCCTGTTTGTACTGAACATTTGGAAATATTTTCCTAAAACCCTTCCAAGAGCCAGTCCTACATTTTCCATAATGGTCTTGAAAAATTGCTCCTTTCTAATAAATTCAATATACTTTTGAACTACTTTTTGAATGTTTTTAAAATCTTAATGCAATACTGAAACCCCACATTATGCTCTACATGACCAGTTGCAGTAATTCTCTCTTTTAGTTTCGTAGGGCAGAGTGGAGCTGCCTTGGTCTAGGGCTGTTTGTGAATAAGCAGTTTTTAGCTCATAAAGGGAATATATTTCCTTGTATTCAAGATGCTGTGCTCCAGATATGCACCTGTCAAATTCCTGCACTCCAGGCATGGGACACTCGCACACCTCTGGAGGGTGTCAGTGGCACCTGGACTACTGGTGCATGAAATGCAGGTGGAGTGGAGGGAGGCAGAACTGTGTGAGTCACTCAACTACTGGCAACCTGTTAGACTCAGACCTCTGGTTGAAGTACAGTTGGACACCTTAATAAGAACTGAACTAATTAGGCTCCAAATTGAAATACAGAAGCACATTGTTCCAGAGGTAACAGATCATCAGCTGCTGTAAGTAGTTTGGGCTGCTGGTTTAAAGAGAGGAAAAATATAAGGAAACAAAAACTTAAAACTTCTGTAGATGGCACAAGTTGAGAAACCAAAGCTTGGTCTTCTGTAATTTATGCAGTCTTTATGCCTTAAAGGCACTTTACACAGATGTTTATTATTTGAGAATAAGGGATGTTAGTAACCAAAGATCTGTCTCCAAAGGATGTGTCTGAACCAGACACTTAGTTGCAAAAATCCACTTTTCAGTGGTATGGGCTGAAAGTCTGGGCAAGTACAAAACCACTACCAATGACTGTGAATGGCTTAACTCTCTTTTACCTTGGTTTTCCATTTCCATTTCATTGAATTAATTAAACCAACAAACCCAACCAAATAATGAACAAATTTCATAAAATACCTCTTTTTATTTGCACAAGGCAGAAAGAAAGTATGACAATTTTCTTCTGTGCATGACTTTTGATCTTGCTGAATCTTTGTCTCTATTAGATATTCCCAACCTTGGATCAGACAGACACACTCAGGTCCACCTCTTGGGGACATTTGCTGACCAAAGTGGGAAACTCTTAATAGTTTTTAACTAATGAGAACAAATCTTATAAAACGTCTTTCAGTGAGCAATTTCCCAACACAGGAATGATCAAAGGAGTTCAGGACTGGAGAATGGGAAGTAAACAAATGCACAAAGAGGTGCTTGCAGAGCTTTTGAGATTTCTGGTATAGGTCTAGGCTCAAATTACTAATTTAGAGAACCCCGAAGTTAATTGTCCAAATTGGGATTCGTATAAAAGTTTGCAAAAGACTAAACATGAAAGCTGGTTATATAGAAAGAGAACTTCTCTCTGAAAGATGATGAAAAGCATGTTTGCCCCCAGGTTTCTATTATCATCTTCATTATCTGCAACCTTTGTGCAAACATCCCTGACCTTTTTATCAAATATCATGTTTTTAAGCTACCACCAAGAGAAAGAAATACATTTACTCAGGAGTTCATTTGTCTAGAGGTCCCAGACTTCAGAAAAGGAAGCTATTCATAAACTTGTTATGTTAATCAGACCAGTAGGAAGGTGAAAAGAAAATGGGGAAATAGGAAGAAAGAGCTAGAAATCTTTTTTCTTCATCTCTAGCTCCTCTTTGAGCCACATCAAGAAACAAGCACTTGGAGTGGGTGGCCCTTTTCTATTTTAGACAGCAGAGTTCAGTGTCCATCTTTTAAGCATCAGCTTTAAAGAATAAGATGCAGTTTGTCCAACAGGGAGGAGCACTGAACCTGTGTATAACCTTGTGCTTTGGGAGGCTGCCCACTGCCCCATTTTGGATATCAAGGACAGGCATCATCTCTATGACTATAAAGGGAAGAGATTTTTGAGAAAAAAATATCCTTGTAAAGATAAAATTACCTTGTAAGGAAGAAATTGGTGTTACTTAAAGCATTGAAAATCCAACTTGTGCAGGGAGATCTTGAATTGCCTAGTGCAAGAAGATTCATTTTGTAGATGTCTCTTGCAACAGCTTTTCTTCAGAAGTCATGTTTCCCACATTTGTTTTAGATCAAAAGAACTATTCATTCCAGATTCAAGGATAGGGTTCTTGAGCTGACTCCTACAAAAATACCTAAATGTCTGAAATTTCATTACTCCACTGTCTCAGTGCAGTAATTCACCCCTTGGGTCATCCCACTAAAACCAAGGGAATATTTTCAAATTAAGTGTGAATAAGATTCTGACCCTGAATGGCTTGCCAAGAGCACAGAAGGACTCTGTGGCACCAGCCCAAGTTTCTCAGAGGATAACAGGGTAAGCTGGCTGAGCAGTGAGCATCTTGCAAGAAGATAAGCCATGGAGAGAGACTGCAAGGGGACCCACTGTTGGAACATGTCAAGCTTGTAAGACTGCAAACACACATTTTTAGAAAAACTATCTGTACCAATTAAAATAACCTTTGGGCAGGTCTGTGTTTCAAGGCCAGAACTTGTGCAATTGGTAGCATGAGCTGACACTGACTTTGGTAGCCAGGATAATATTTGGGTAAGAATGGGTGAATCACCTCTACTCTAGCACAGACATGCATGCTTCTTTCTAACATCAGCCACAACAACTCCTCTCTTTTTAAAATAAACATCTTTATTGTGACCAACGAAAACAAATTTGCATCCCTTTTCGGAGCTCTTTCTTATCCCTGAAAAGATAAACAGTGAGCAGCAAAACCAAGAGTTTTTCCAGCTCAGAATATTTTCAAGGGAAAGGAATAAATAGATGTTGTTAATCCTTGGACTTTATCTGTATAATGAATAGAACTGGAATTTAAGCACTGTCCCATATTTTTATGGGACTGGTACTTGCAGTCCATGAAAATACCTTGAATTGTTCCCTTTCCTACTGCTGTAGCTCATTCTAGGTATAAATTACAACCACGTTGGAAAGGAAAATTTCTTTGCAGACTCTCTGAGAGGTGACAAACAACATCAAAAGGCTCAAGGCTCTGAAGAGTGCATCCTTATAGTCTGAAATTCCCTGTGGCTACATGGTGACCTGAACTATATATTCACACAAAATGTGAAAGACTTCTGGGCTGTTCAGACTGTGAATTGGGATGTGTGAAAATAATCAGCACAGAAGCAAAATAGAAATATTGCAATTCACTGCTCATAACAACCTGATGCACAATGGCAGTTCCAATATGAACTATGTGAGAAAAAGCAATTCTGTTTTGTGAAGGACGTAATGACAGAAATGATGAATTTTTCAACTAAGCTGAACCTAGGTTTCTACAAGGGTGATCTTTTTAATAGGCTGGCCCAGAGTCACCAGCCATGGTGACTTGTGGCATAAGCTGGAACCATAAATGCTGGTAGCCTGTGGGGGTTCAGGTGCTGAGGAGCAATGAGTTTGAAAGGTAGATTCTTGTCCCCTTGTTAACTTGGAACTTCTAAGCTGTAAGAGCTGACAAAATTTCCTCAAAGACCATCTGTGCAGCACTTGAGGTCTGATAAGGTGAAATCCAGGATTCCCACAATCTCACTTGTCTACCAGTTCCTCATGTGCCTTTGAGGGAGTAGGTGAGGTGGGCAGAAGCTGCGTAGGTTACAAGCCCATAAAGCAGACTTGATCCTGAGGGAACCTTTGCTCCAGCTGTTTTGAAAGGTCTCCACAGAACATTTTTATTTCTGTGACAGAATAATTCTTGACATAAAAGTATTCTGCTGGAGGATTACTGACCAGTTCAAATGCTTTTCAGCTGGTGCAATTAATACATCTTTCATTTTCAAGGAGCTAAAAAATAAAAACCTTATTATAATGCTTCTGTAAATGAAGGGTAATTCCAATGAAGTCAATAGAATTGCACTAATGGGAACCTGTTACAGAAAGGTTCACACTCTGTCATTGCAAAACTGCTGCAAGGCTCAGAGTGACTTTGAGTGGGCCAGCTGTCACTCTGTAGAAGACAAAGAGGGCTATCAGGTTATGAGAGTGCCATTGAATGGTCCAATCCCCACCAAAATTTACTGGCTGTAACATCTTTCCATGTAATATATAGTGACATAGTCATGTACTGATGAAAATCTATTGTTTAAATTAAGGAGAATATATTGCTATGAAACATTGGAAGACTTATTTCTGACTCTTTATCAAAGCGAAATGACATCAGGACTATGAGAAATAAAGGACATGGTGATAATTAGAAATCAAGAAATGACTTATTGCTGAAAGCTGAAAATATGTTAACTACAGTTTGTAGTAATTAGCCAAATTACTGGGTTTGATAATAATAAATGCAAATAATTATAATTATTTATAGATGGACAGAAGTATAATCATTAAACATGCCATGGATATTGGACACCGAAAAGTAATTTAACTGGATACATCCTGCTTTATACTTGCTCTTCATTATATTTATTAGTCATTTGAACAGTGTTTAAAATTATTTATGAAAGCATTTTAGTCCTATAATTAGGATTAATATTGAAAGTCACAATAATTGCTCATGCAAAGTTAGAATGAGAGTGCTGTGCAACCATATATGGAAGACTCAACCAAATAGTCACTTAAGTTATTACGCTGCCAAATTAAAATATGACAATTATGGCTTTAGGCATGGCTGAGTTTTTGTTATTGTTGCTTGTTTCTCTGGTCAAAGTGGAGGTGAGGATGAGCAATATGGGCTGGAGATTCCAAAAGTAAATCTGCTTTGGATTTTCACCTAAGACTCCTCAACAAATTGCATTTGCCTTGCCACAAAATACTACATTCAAATGGAATATAAGGATTTTGCTGGCTTGCAAGAAATGCAGAAGGAATAATGGAAACAGTTGTAAAGCTCCTAGAACCTGCTGATGCTTTCCCCTGTTCCTGTATATTTAGTTCTTGGGCAGCTGGGATAGAAGAGATCCAGTGGCAAGTTTGCAGGTAACACCAAGTCAGGAATGAAAGGAAGGGCTGAGCTGAGTTGTGCTGGTAGCTGTTAATTTGTTCAATAGGAATAGAGACCTTCTGAAGCAGGAGGGAGGGAATTGTTCCTCAAAGTACATACAGGCTGCTGGCTGTATAAATCATCTGAGAAACATGCTTGCTTCTAAATTATCTCTCTGATTTTGTGTAAGGAACTGAATTCAAGTGAGGGGCATAATGATCAGGGAACAGCATCTTCTGCTTGACTGTGGCATATCCTGGCTCTGGAAAGACAAAAATATCTCTAGCCTAATGATGAGGACACTTGTTAAGCAGGTGGATAATCTAGGAACCTGTTCCCATACCCAGGAAAGTTTAGCAATGATATAATGTAAAACAACCTCAACCAGTAATATTGGGAACATTCCCTCTTTTCTCACCCTCTGGAGAAGGGAGATGCAGGCGATTTGTGAATACAGGAGCACAGAAAGCCACATTCCCAGCAACCTCCATCAGCCTTTGGCTACAAGGTAATGGGGACACTGACTTGAATGTTGGTTGGTAAGTCACTACAGCCTTATGAGGAAACTGTTTTGCAGTTGCAACTGTTAATGCTTTTTCAATCCAAATATAAAATAATTTTGAGTTAAATGATCTTTATTTATGGTGAAGTTGCTATTTCCCAAAGATAAATACAGTGTCTAGATGCAGCTGAAACATTTTAGCAATTATGTGCTTATATGCATAATAATTATTAGTTTAACATCACAAAGTAAAACTATTTCACCAATGTCTTCCTGATATTTTAAAAAACTTTGATCCATTTTTAAATCTTTTAATTTGTATTTCCTTTATTATGTGAATTACATAATAATTTGAGGATTCCTGATTTCTTTGCCCTGTTCTACACTGATTAATTTTTATACCTGCTTCTAAAATTCTGCTGAAGTTAACACCTTCACTGTATTGTTGGAAAAATATTTAGTCGAAATTGCATTGTCTTTGACTTGATCTTAAACAGCTTTGGGGTTTTTTTGGAATGGACCAGCATTTTTTTTTAGACTGTAATTTTTCTGTTGTGGTTTGGATGTTCTTTATGTAGTTCCTCTGTTTGTTTCCCCATGTGAAATATATTTCTTTTTAAACTTAAATTTTAGCTACCACAATGAATTTGAGTTAGAATGAGAAGATGAAGTAACATGATAAAGCATTATCACAAGAGAAATTGAAATGTATTTTTCCCTTCAACAGTTAATTCCTCTTTTTGTTGTACTCTTATAGGTTCACATAATTTAGGCAATAAAGGCAGTGTGATAGAGATGACTGAGTTCTCATAAAGAAAAACAGGCACAATTATTGACTTTGATTCTTGGGCAGGTTGTTGTTGGTACCTTGCCTTGAGGAGGCCTCTCTGTGTGCATGGTTCCCATTTAAACTGATGAGTGTTAGCCATGCTCGAATCACCAGCTTGTGCAAGCACATCTTTATATGCAGCCATACCCTGCCACTGGCCATATCCCCTGGTGATCACTTTTTGACTTTATTTTGTGCAACGTGGGGGTGATTTGCAACATTCATAGTTTTAGACACTTCAGCTTCAGCTGAGGCGAGCCAGCTATTAGTCCCTTTAAATCCCTTCCTCAGGAAGGCATCTAACACAAGGCTTGGTGCCTTTTTGTGAACTTATAAAAGGCAGCAGCTGACGGCTTGGGTCTCAGCACCCAGAGCTTGCCAAGGTGTAACCGCTGCTGTAAACACAGCTGGTTGTGTCCAGATGTGAAAGCCAGCCCATGGGAGCCCAGCTCTGCCAGGACATTCCCTGGAGTGCAGAGGGGAAGAGCCAGTGGTACAATGTCACCACAGGTAGCCCTCATCCTCCCAGTGTAGCTCTCCTTTGCCACACTTCTCAGCTTTGGTGACATATTCAATAGACATATCTTTTACACAGATGCATTCCATCTCTTGGGGGCAGATATTAATTCTAATAGCATTTTGCTCTTCAGTTACTCTTGGTTTGGCTCAGATTTTTTTTGCCCTTTTCCTATTTAACTTGGGTGTCAGTCATTATGTTGTTGGTGTGGTTTACATTCAGCCACTAATATTTCAGAAAACTTGAAACCATTTTCACTTCCCATCCTCATTGTGGAAATATCAACGTACCCCCATGGGGGATTTTCTGCTCCTTACCATGTGTACAATCTTTTTTTTTTCTTTTTGGAAAAACCACCACACAAAACAGGATGTGGAAATGTTCTGTATAAAGAAACCAACAAAATAAGTGGTTCCTTTTACTTTATTGTTGTAATTATAGACTGTGCATGCAGGCTTTCCTACATTTGCAGGTTATTTTTCCAGACAGATCTCAAATCACATTTTAAGTTTGAGCTAGAAGTGAATATAAAGTGTAAAGCTAGACTTTTGCAAGTCCAAAGTTATTTTTCAATCAGTTCTTAGCAATAATGCATCTGAAGAGCTGATCTCAACCTCTGGCGTCAAAAAATTCCAAGTGAAATGCTTTGAATCAGTCTTTTATATATTCCACATGTTTTGTTTGATATGAATGCTTAGAAGTTCCATGGTCTGGAGTTTCTGAGTACATCTGATATCCACAGATAACATAAAATTCAGGGCAGTTATAGCTCTCTTTTTGCTATCCAGAAGTATATTTTATTTTCAGGACACCTTTCCACCAAAACATGCTAAGGCATGATATAAGCTGAGACTTAAATACTAATAAGACATCATCTAAAAATGTTGCAGACCCATATATTTATATATAGAGAATATTTCTTTAAGGCTGGGCTTAAGAGCAAGGAAGAAAAAGCAGAATGTCTCAGATCAGAGGCCAGGGCATTCCAGAGAGCAGCAAAAACAATGGCAACACCTGTTGTGTGGAACCCCCTCCAGCACAGCCCTCCCCCTGGCTGTGGGATCAGAGTCCTGGGGAGATCTGTGGGCTCTAAGCCAGGATGTTCAGAGATGTAGCACAAGAAATTGTCAATAAAATAACTGGTTGGCCATTCTGAATGCAATAACTTTCCAAAAGCTTTTCCTGGATTCCTTAGACTTATTTTTATTTGCTTAGTAGATATACCATACAGTTCTAACCCAAGTAAAGTAAATATTGATTCCAATCACTGAAATATTAATCAGAACTTCCTATGTAGACTATTTCCTCCACACATCATTCTTTCTCATTATTCCAACTTAATATTGACATTTCTTAGTTGCATCTAAATGAGTGCCTTTGAAAACTGACATTTCATCCAAGTCTCTAAGGCACTATAACTTCTTTTATTTTAGTCTGGTACCATAAGCTTGAAATGGATTCTTTCTGGCATGCGATAAAAAAAAAAAAATTATCCAAACAGGATATCACATCTCATATAGAAACTGTGCATATTACACAAGGTTTTGAATGTAGAAACAGATACTTACCACTTGTGTCTCAAAATGTAACAGAAGCATTTCAAAACAGCAGCAGCTACATGCACCTAAATTGTGTTTCCTTAATATCATGCAGAGGCAGACTTTTACAGAACAAGCTATAGCGTTTGCAAAAAATATGGCACTTGTTCCTGGTTAGGACACATTGCTATCATGTACTGGAAAGCTCAAAAAATGAGACCTTCACACAACCTTCAGGTTCTATAGTCATAATTTTTTAGTTGCCCAGTTCGTTCAAGCAAAATCTGCTACAGTGCTGGAAATTACCAGATGGTGATGTTAAAGATAGACATGCAAGTTCTGCTCAAAAGAATACATAGTCAATCACATCTTGGAAGAAATACTACAGGAGGAATGGAGAGGGCTTTTAAACAGTTTTACTTCTCCATCAATTCACCTCATTCCTGATGTCTGTCTGATTTCTGTAATCTCTATCCTGAGTGCATGACAACAGCAAACATGTCCTACTTCTGTGCTGTGAAAATGCACTGCGGGACACATTTGGAGTGTTTATAGAGTGAGAATATTCAGTGGCTGTGCCTCTGCTGAGAAGGCCACTGGGGACATTGGTTTGCTGGTCCCAATGCTTATGGACCAGGTCAGGAAGGGAGCTGACAATGTTTGCTCTATCATGTATTATCTCTTGCACTTCACACAAGGGGGTTCAGTTCATTCCAGTAACAGCGGTGTTTATTTTATTGTGATGTGAAATTGCCTAATCCCACAAGACCTTTTTATTTAGACCACTGCACTGCCTCCAATGTTGATGACTTTTAGACCACAGGCCTGGGTGACATTTAAACCATTGTCCTACAGCAGAAATTCTTCCCAGTTCATGACTGGTTCTTTGAGCTTCCTTAAACCACTTTAAAAAAATTGTAAAAGGGAGTTCACAGTTTATTCCTGCTGTAGAACACTTATATCAACCTCTGAACTTCCGTTTTTCTGGACTGACAAAAATGGGTGCACTGTTTCTTCTCATAAACAAGTTGTTCCCATGATCTGTGGGAAAGTTTATATCTCAGAATGCTCCATGTGCAGGTGGTGACCTGCAGGAGTAAAGTATTTCCCACTGCACCGAAACTGACCCTTCACGTGTTGACAATATGCATCTTCAAACAGAGTTTTGTGTCTTTAATTGAATGATATTTCTATCAGCTCAAAGAGTGAATCCTCATCCTCTGAAACCAGGCTCGTTCCTCCTTGGTCTGCTTCAACACTGGCAGTATTAAACACTCAGAAGCTCCATTTACAGCCCTGTTTGTGTTCTGACTTGGCCTATTTTTAGCAGATATATCTTGAAATCCTGTGGTCTTCCAGGAAAAATATTATGTACTTAATGTAGGTCTCTAATTTAAGAAATTCAGAATGATTAATAAAATTAACAGCAAACTGAAAATTTTTCATATCTTATAAAATAAAATTTTATCACAGTCTTCAGTTTAGCAATATATAAACAGAGGAAAAACCATGTTAAGCATCATGAAGAGATGTGAGAATTCCCAATAACCTGGACAGTTTTGATTTTCAAGTATTTTCTCTAACCAATATGTTTACTGGAATAAGACTCCCTGTAGAATTCTGATTGTTGCAGGAAAACAATTTATTTTTAGCAGAAAACAAGCTATTAAACTTTTTCTTTATCCTGTTCATTGTAAGAAGCAGTGAACAGACTTTATATCTTTGTTAATGAATTTTCCTGAGTGTTTTGCAAATGGGGATGTGGAACACACAAAACCAAGAATAACTCTTGTATTCCCAGAAGTGAAATGTTGAAGAGATTAAGCCTTGTTCCCTGTATGTGTTAGGGAAAAATGAGTCAAGTCCCAGCTCAACACACCAAAAATTCTAGATGGTCTTTCAAGATCTGGTGTTTTCCCTGAAAAGAAGATTAATATTTTGCTATAAAATTGAATTTCATAATCTGTGTCAAAGTGAAGGAAACTGAGCACCAGTTATTGGTGATGGGGAAGATTGTTAATTGGATATGCTTATTCCAGAATGTAAATGCTGTGCTCTAAGAGGACTTTTTCTATAGTGGAAAAAAAAGAAAGAAAGGTAGCAAAAGAAAGGTAGCATTTATCCTTGAATATGGGCAGACATATAGAATATTTTGTATAAATAGTTAAAGAGCTATTGTGTGCAAGCTGTCCCTGTAGGAAACAAAAAATAATCAACTACTTTTAAAAAATTCACAAGATTTCTTCTGGATATTTAATCTTCCCCCAGAAGGAAAGATAGATAATAATTTTCTGGATGTTTTTTGTCTTCTCCAAATCAGGGTCTAAGAAGGATGGAATTAGCTGTCGTTTGCATCCACCTGTCTCTTTCCACTGAGTATAGAAGCAGTCAAAGAGATAGCCATGATGAGTAGGTGAGACAAATCCCACTCTAGATGAAGTCCCAATGTTATTCTGTTGACCATTGTGCTCATAAATCTTAGATTAGGACATGTTTATCTTATTTGATACTTGGATTTATATGTACACCTGAGGAAGTCAAATTCTGTAATTTCAAGAACACTTCACTTGTGTATGATATGAAAGTGAAATAAAGAATTGTCACACATGGCCACAGATCTGGGGGGCAGCCCAGAGTCTATGTGTCCATCCTTTTATGCTAGAGGTATGAATGTCACAGACATACTAATACACTTGTTCCTTGATTTTTAGCTACTATTCCCCACTCATGTGAATTTCTTCACTAAAAACCTTTGTTTTCTTAGACAAAAAAGCATTAGGATATTCATCTTGATTTAACAATATGATCTTCTCCTTCTAAGATAAACTCATTTTATTCTAAAGCAAGTGAAACATTCTTATGGAAACCCAACTTCATTTCAAAGTCAGAGCTACAACATCGGAAAAGAGAAGCAGTATTCTGGTTGTTTTCTGCTTAAGTTAAACAAATAATTTATCCTAAACAATATACATTTTAGGATTGGGACTTAAAGAAGACATAGCTATTGGGGGATAAACAGAGTTAATGGTTAGCAGGGGGCTTCTTCTGTTTAGGCTAGGGCAGGACAGTTTGAATCATGAGCTTGCTAGGTTCTGTCTGTAATTCCATAGTGGCTTAAGGATTACCATATGTGGTAGAAGAAAAGTAGCATGGAAAGATTGTCATTAGTTTAATGCATCTTTCTAAACAATCAAAATCATCCACAGCAGGGATAGTCCCTGGCTTGTGCTGAGCTCTGACCTCAGTCTGGGTGTTGTGAGCAATTTGGAGGACGCTGCAGTGGGAGGGCAGCAGGCAAGCAGCAGCACGGGTCAGGCGTGAGCGCCCTGTTCGAGTCTCAGCCAGGTTTGCTTCACAAATATGGATAAGCCAAACTCACCAGGTCCACAATGAGAGCTGGCTCACTTTTTGAGTGATGAGGGATTATGAGTCGCTTCTCAGTTCCTGGGGCTCAGACTCAGGTGGACTGACAAGGAAGGAAAATAGAGACATTGAGAATTTGGATAGAATAGAATAGTTCATTTACAACTGACCTATGAATATCACCTAGTCTGACTAGTAAGGTAGGAAGTTTTAAAATTATTATCATCAGATGAAAATAATCTTCCCAAAGTTTTTTTTTGTACAATGTCTTCCCTTTATTCCTAAGCAGTGAAGAAGTATTTAATACGTCACCTGCGGACTGTTGCCTTGTTTGCAGGGCTGGTTGTGGACTTTGCTGTGGAGTTGCTTTGAGATCTCTAAAGAGATATGAACCACTTGATTTTTTGCCATTTTCTGTGCCAGAAATAGTATGAATAAAACTAGTTGCATTTAAGGCTGTATCTTGATTTACTATTAGACATTTTCACTGAAAAAGAGAAACGTAAGATTTGTAACATCAAGTATCACTTGAAGGCTGGATAGTGCTGATATTGAAGGAAACAGTGGTATTGGAAGGCAGGAGATGATTCATCATCATCCGCCTAAAATAGTAGTGATATAATTTTATAACATTTGTGGAGACTCAATACACAGGATACTGCAAAAATAGGGCCACTGGCACTGTGCAGAGTAAAGAGAAATAATACAATTCCTGAATGCTGACAGAGATATTTGGTCTGACTTCCTAACATTCAAAAAGCTAAGGAGGTTTTTCAGAGTCAAGACTTACAGCTAAAGATGTCCTGAAGCAAAAAAAGAATTCAATGGTGAATTAGCCACCACATTGACCATTACTAAAATCACTGCAAGACAGTTAACAAACTGGAGGGCAAATTCACATTTACACCAAGAGACTTGGAACAGCTCTGACAACATAGTGTCAAGATCATTTTGGGATCATTGTAATCAATTCCAGAAACCTGATTGTGGATGTCAATTCTTGGCTTACAAACTCACACAGAAATAACAAAGTCAATGAATGTTTACATCAAGCCCCAAACTAAGGTTCCAGGTTTTCTAGCAGATCAGTTATAGCCTCTGCAAACTGCAGGTAAGATACAGGACACAGAGGAATGTCTGATTCTGCTTTTACACTTTAATGACGTGGTAAGGAAGACGCTTCCCATGGGGCTGTATGAACATGTAATAAACAAAGCTCAATAGGAAGTATGAGTTTATTCATGTGTAATAACAGAGGGCGAGCCATGACATTTTATAAGTGCTCTTCTGTGTCCATTCTTCCTTCAAACACTAAACACACATTTTCAAATGTGCATCCACCCAGCTGAGTGCTCTTGATCTGCACACAGAGGATGTCCAGGTCACGATTTTTTTTGTTTTAAACATTTCTGCACAAGTGTACTTTTTGAAGACATGATGGATTCATGCATACAAAGTCAGGCATGGGTATGAGCTATGAGGTCTCTTGAAATTACTGACATAGATTGTTTTACCTCTTCTGTATGTACCATGCCATTTAAATTATTGTCTTGCAGGGGTAGGTACTTTATCATTATGTTTATATACATGAATATATATGAGTCTCTAATACCAAGGAGAGCAAAGCTCACTCTCATCTACATTCTTTGGACAAGACCACAATGCATATTGAACAAACTGAGAAGGCATCCCAAGCTCATCACTTATGATGTTACAATGCAATGTGGCCAAACAGTTGCAGCTGTAGAGAAGGATCTCTAGTACTGGGTGCTGTATAACATAACATAGAAAGTGGCTGTTGCCTTAAAAAGCAAAGGAGCATCTCTGACAGTTTCTTCTCAATTTCACCTTATGCAAATAAATTGGATCTTTGGCACAAAGTCTGATCATTGACAGATCTATAGTGAGGGAAGAGAGTGCTAATCTTGTGTGAGAGTGAGAATATTCAATGATCCAACGTTATTTTATGCCTTGTGTAACAGAAAGCTCAGCCCTAACTAGGTCAAATACAGTCATCCCTGCATATTGGTTCACAATCTTGGTTTAAAGGACAACATCATATGACATTCAAAAGGATTATTTGAAGGGTAAAATTTAAAGGTACATTAAATCAATAATAAATCACTGAAAGAGATTTGAAGTTCAGAGCCCTCAGAACAAAATAAAATGAGAAATAAAAAAGAAAAAGTTAAGATGAAAACAAGACTAACTAAAGGAAGATAGATCACTTTTCCATTTTTTTTTCCTATCTGTGAACTATTTTTGACCTGGAGGATTTATAACATAAAACTGAAGTCTTCTTTAGGCAATGATTTACACCTTGCATACCAATAACTTGCTTACAGTTTACAGTGTTGACACGCAATATGTTCTGTCCTTATCCCTGGCAAGAGATGATTTGCTGAAATGTGACATGCAGGCTCTGAAAGTTAGCTGGAAGCTATGATTTCCATCAAGCAGAGAAATTATAGGAGGAAACCAGATGGATGTTCTGCAGGTTAACCACAGGCATAACTGAACTAAAACTCTCAGCAGCAGTGATGGTCCCTTTTGGTTCTAAACTTTTAAGAAAACAGGCATGACATGAGTAAGACTGATGCTTGTGCTTTTGTCACTGCCCTTTAATACCACATCCATAGGGATTTCTAGGGCAGTAACTATGGTCAGTCATCTTTTCAGTGTTGTGACACAGCTGAGAACACTGACCTCAGTATCTGAGAATACACTAGTACAGTTTTTCAGTGCAGAGGGAGACATGAGAGCCCTATGTTGCAGACTTTTGAGACAAGGAAGTTTTGCTTCCTATTGCAGAGTGAACTTCATGTTCAGCTCTCTGAGCTCTCATTTGATTCAAGCATTTAATTGATTTAATGGTTGTGGGCTGTAGTTTATTACCCTTGAGTATTACTAGAGAAACTGCACATGGTTTCAAGGTTTCCTCAGATTGCTGTACAGTTGCATTGACCAGGAGCCTCAGTACCATAATGCCAGAGATATAAGTTTAAAATTAAAATAGAAAAAGTATCCTGACTAAAGCTGGAAACATTTAGATATAAGGATGGAAAGTGAACGGTTCTGTAAATGTAAGTAGGACCATTAACAGATTGGAGACACAAAAAAGTACCTGTTTTGTAAGCACATAGTCAAAGTTGCTGAAAGAATGGTTAAAGAATTCCCTGTGGAATTCTTTCCAGTGCTGTGAATTTAATGCTGGTGGGCATCCAGGGCACACAGTCACAACAGGCCCCTGAATACCTCTAAAAAGAGTTCATGTCTACTTCAAAACAGGACTCTTCCCAACTACTCATATAAGTACTTTCCCTCCGGAATAGCCTTTAGCTTCAAAAGATATGAAAGGAAAATGAGAAAATGACCCTAAGGTGGTAATATTATTATGATAAATTAGAGAAGAGTCCACAAAGCCATTTAGATGAGCTTTCCCAGACATGGATGCTTGACTGAATCATTACAGTCATATCATCTACATTTTGGACACTTCGATATCTACATTTGGCCTACTTAGACAGTCTCTAAGTTGTTTTTTTTTCTGGATACTTGTTTTCTACAAAGGAACTATTCTACTGGTAAGAATTTATTCAAGAAAATTTCAGCATTTATGGTTTTATGGTGACTCATAGAATATAATTTCCAGGTGCCTAAATTGCCATTGGTCAGGTAGGTGGCTCCACTCCCAACTGTAATAAATGGTGGAAGTAAGACTGGAAGCTCTTCTGAAAACTACAGAGCTCCTCTTGAGCTCTCTCCAATTATAATGTATGACTTCTATAGACAATCAGCTCTATCTTTTCAGTTTCTTAGATGAGTTCCCTCTGTAATATTTCATTTGCAATATGCTTCCTTAAGAGGCTGCCAGCCCTAAAAGAAAACCACTTATTGTATTTTTTTTCACTTTGCTGATAGAATTTGATGTTTTCTCTAGGGAGAAGAGAATATTAGCTATTGGCATATATTGAATTTTTTATAGATTTTTGTTGCTGTTCTTCAGTGAAAGCATGATTTAATTGATTACTTTATGATGTTCCAGTGTGTTTCCATTTAGTTTAACTGTCACACAAGATGGAGTAACAATTAGATTTGCAGTTAAAGGTTTCTGAGCAGTCTCTTTTTCAGCTGTGTTCTCTTGCATAAAATCAAGTTTGAAGATTTTAAAAAGTGGTCTCTTCTTGAAGGGTTTGGTAAAACAATATTCTGAATATTCTGTACAAACCATTTACGTATCTCACTGCTTTTGAAAGGGCCTCCTGATTTAAACTACTCCACTGTATTCAGCCCCTGAAATCTTCGAGCCAAAATATCTGGACTCTAGGAGATGGTGTAGATGGTGGTCATGATGGAAAGGCTGGGTTTTACACAATAGAATTTACTTAAAGCACAGATGTGTTTTAAGTCAGAGACTTCCATAGATGTGTCTGCAGAAGCCTTTCTGAATAACTCCACCAATAACCAAATATTTCAATCAAGAGATATTGCTGGTTGAAATCAATATATTTTTCACTCGAGAATGTTATTCAATTTTTTTTAAGGAAGTTTAAAAATTACGATAAACCTTTAAATTCTTAAATAATTTTCCTAGTCATTTTTTTTTTTGGAATGAAAAATATTATTTTCAACCAGAAAAGTGAGGAAAAAAAAGATTAAATGTCAACTTAATATAAAAATTTTCAAATAAAAGTCCAAACTACTCTGGACAGTCCCTATCTGGGGTTTTGTAGAGAAAGAGGTCTCCATATTCTTATACGTCTTTGCTTTAGGAACTGCAAGGCCTGGTGAGGCCAGGTAAATTTTGAACAGGTGGAGCCTTAGAGCTGAAGTGTCCAAGGCTTGGAGGCAGTGCTCAAGCATGAGGTTTGAAGCAGCCTCCCCAGATTCTGCAAGATGCAGAAGGAAAACTGGTGTGAGAGATCACTTATGTACCCTTCTTCAATCTGTCACTTATTAGTCAGAAAAGATGTTTTGAATGGAATAGTTAATCCAGGTCTTATATTACACTTACCCCATCTCACAGCATTCTCACAGCAAGATTATGACAAAGAAACAGCATTTGAATCAGGATGTAATTTTCTTTGGAACAGACTTATGGTCATCTAATTTAAATTCTTGTAGTGTCAAACCTACCCTTCTACCTATGTCTGAGTATTTTTAGGTGACTGCATAGTGTTATTGCAAATGTTTTTATCATGAAACATTGCAAAAATATTTATAGAAACAAAGGGAATACAGAACCCCAAAAGATAAGAAGAGGCCTCTCACAGCATGATAATCCTTATGATTCTAGTAAATGTCTCAATGCAGAAGTGAAAGATAGTAATCATTCAAATACAGAAAGAGAACCTGACAGAAATGTAACTGACCTGACCACAAAGCTGTTGCTTTGTTACAGTTGTTTTACTAAATACAAGACTCTCATCAGTGAAGCCCATACAAGAAGTTGAGAGATTATCTAGGAGGTACACTTGAAATGGATTTAGAGCAGAAATAGAATGCTTCCAACACATTTAACTTAAACCAAAATCCAGGAGAAAACCACTCCAAAATAATCGAATGAATTTTACTTGGTGGTAAACCATTTTGCTGTTCAGAAATGATATATGCTTTTACTAAACTGCTGTGCCCTGGAGGTACTGTACTGGACAATAAAACTCTGTACTGGTTTGTAAAAAAATTATGTTTCTGGGCCTGAATTTGGTAACCTGAAAGAAAAGAGAAAAAACAATTTGCTTTCCAATACAGCAGATCAGAACCTGCTGTCCAGGGTTGGATAATTTTCATTTTATTATTTTTAAAGCATCCTATTAAGCATTTTGTAAATATACATTTAAAAATTAAAGTAGAAGTATAGCCTGGCTCACATGTTGAACAGTATAGTCTTCAATATCTATAGGGAAAATCTGCCTGGACAAGGGTTGTCATTCTTCCAAGAAGTCCGAGCTCAAAGTGATGGTAAGGATTTCTAAAAGTGCAAGCTCAGATTGATATTTTCAGCAACAGAGCAAGTCTTTATTTGCACTACCAGTGTATTGGAACTTTGCCAGGACTTTTGAGACTTCACACACAAGTGGAAGGTTAGAAGTAGTTTAGGTGTTGGAACCAGAATATCTAATGAAACATTTATTTATTAATTGTATTCTTTATCATTACTATTTTTTTTCAAAATTCCAGCTATGACAGATTTTCTCCAGGAACCCCTTTGTGTAGCAGTTCTAATGCATTGAACATTCAAGGCAAATTTCTATAAAACTCTTGCATGAGAGAAGTAGTAATTCTTGCTATAAATTCACATCTTCTTTCAAACATGAGCCTAATCTAAGGAAATTTCTGGTGACTTTGCTCTCTTCTTATACCCAATTCTGCCAGCTCTTTTGCTCTGTGTGTGAGATTTGTTCAGTTTCTTCACTCTCATTATCAATGATTTTCACATGCCTTCATTTGAGGCATTACAGAGAGAATTTTCTTGGTCCCAAGGGCCCTATAATACCTGTTTTGACTTGTGGCATCACGGCAGCAAGGGAGAAGACATGTACACTGAAATCCCTGGAATCCCAGCTCAGTGCATCACTGGTGAAATGCATGCTCCCAGCTGGGAATTACTTCCATGGCATCTTCCTGGACCCTTCCCTCTGAGTCCCAGAGTTCATTCTGTCATCAAAGTCCCTACATGGCAGTCTCTCATCTGCCAGAGATGGAGGTCCAAAGAAGGTCAGTGAAAATCCTTTCTTGACATCACCCTCTCTTTTTGATGGGTAGATGACATGAGGGCTATGTGTAGAAGTGTCCATAGAAGTAGGGTTTGAAGAGCAAGGTGAACATATAATATTTGTAAAAGTTTTCTAAAAGATTTAGACTAGGGTAGACATCAGTCCATTTTATTAAGCCATTGCACAATCCAACATGAAGACACTTTCTGTGTGTAAAAGGTAGAAAATCAGAAAAATGGGAGGAGTGAAGCTGTGAAGTGACCCTGAAATCTGAATCAAAAGTCTAAAGACCAGTTTGTGTTATCAGTACTTTCACAATGAGCTGTCAGTTTCTCACTTCGATGAGAACTCAGTTACCCAGACTTAAAGAGAAAATAGAATCTTTATTCAGTGAGTCAAGCACCCTTTTCTGCTATTCCTGACCACCACCTATGGGCGTTAGACCACACAGCTCATGACCAACTCTGATTAGAAACAGCAGATGTGCTCCCACCCACCAGTGAGCCAATGAACAACTGTAAATCCAGGAACAGCACACACTAGCTATTGATGTTTTTTATCATTTAGTTTATACACTGCTGGAGAAACTGTATTTTATATAATTTTTAAAAAATGCTCTTTAATGAGGTATACAGATGAATATATGTGTGTACATCTAAGCATTGTTACACACAACATGGCCACACATACAGGCATAAATATTATATATAGAATCCCTTTTGACTGAAAATCACAGAAATGTTTCAGAGCTTGTGAATGCATTTTTTTTTTTTTGATTGGACACTCTCCTATTCAATACTTCAGCAGAAGATAGAAGTGCGAGTCTGAAGATCCAGCAAAATACTGCCCAACTGAAATTACAAAGTGTCACCATGTGTGAATTTGGAATAGCATAACTTGATGTAGTGCATGGAATATCATATCAGATGATGTGGCTCCATCCTTGACCTTTTGGTTATCTCTGTAGCCTCACAAAGAGGTATAGTTGTGATTTCATGGAAAATGTCTAAAAGAAACCTCTTGTGTCCTTTTAAAAATCTGAACATTTTAATCGTGCAGGCTCTGTCAGCAACATGGCTAGACCAAATTGCAAGTTAATAACTTTTGATTAAAGGTTATCCACTCTCCAGGCTGTTTCAAGACTACCAAAATGACAGCTAGTGCTGTCTGTGGTGCTCAAGGATACAAGTGATGGTACAATTCCTCACATCTCTCAAGATTATTTGAGGTGTTTAGCTGAAGAATGTATAGGCTATTATTGACCACAAACCTGAGCTCACTGTGGTTTGTGCTTGCCTAAACTCTATTTCTGCTCTGAGGCATCCTGTGCTATTCCTGCAAGTCTCTGCTGCAGATTCTTGCTTGCAGTACTGTTCTGGCTAATTGTGCACCATGCTGCTTTTCTTAACAATTGTCTGTTTTAAGAGACAATTCTTCTTCAAACTCCTAAACTTTTCAAAACTAAGCACTGCAGATTGCTGAATGAGTGAAAGGTTGCAGATTTGCCTATCTCTGTGAGATAATGAAACCTCAAAATAGAGCTTGTAAAGTAACAGCTCACTAGCTGTTTATGAGATGCATAAATTACCACTGATGGTTCATTCTGCAGATTAGCACATTCTGCGTCTTTATTCATTTCACTTTCTGCTAGTGGCCTGTAAGAATTCAGTGGTTTATACGTACAAGAAATATATTTACTGAATCTCTTATTTCAAGGTTCTGTTTTCAAATCCTCCCTACCTGCAAAAACCAAATTTTGAGGAAGCCCTGCAATTGCTGAAAGAGAAGCAATGAGACCCTGACTTTCAATATTGCTATGTGTGAAGACCCATATCTGTACAATCCTACAGACAGATTTTGGTGCCAGTCATTAATCATCTTTCTGAGTAAGCATTATGAATAGGTCAGCCAGGTAGGAAATCAGCTAAGACTTTTCTAGAGCAAGGTTATGCCACGTGTCTGCTGAGGATGATCTCTCTGGGAGTACCCAAACAAGCCGTCAGGGAACAGCTAAGAATAGACATGAATGCCTCTTATAATTTTGTTTAGGTACAAGAAAGTGAGATGTGCTCTTTTTAGGAGCCCATCTTGTTTCCAGTATTAATGCCTGTATCAGAAATATCTAAAATTGTTCTAACATCCTGCTAGCTCCTTTCCTACTTTTTTTTTCTCCAAAGGAGGTAAACAATTGTTGGAATTCATATCTTCATGCAAATAACTTGCTCTTCATCTCACAGCCAGAAGAGTTTCAGGGAATTGTGAATGCTCATGATGATGAAGGCACAATTCAGTTCCCTAAACAGACATCCTGGGAGTATCTCAGACAAACACATGGGATTTATAGGTAAAACAGAATATCTACAGAAAGCCTGTGACGTTCTGGGACATGTAAGGTTCCTAGAAGGTTGGAACCAGATGATCTTTTACATCCCTTCCAACCCAAATCATTCTGTGATTCAAACTGTTTACAACAACCCAGGCCTGTGTGTAACACTGCACAGCCAGTGCTCTGATGGCAGCATTCTGAGCACCCTTGAAAAACAAACAATTGAAGATGCACCAAATGAATGACTTCTCTAAGTGTTCTATTGTGAAATGCCTTGACAATTAAGGGAAATTCAAACACTATTGTATTCTGAAAATAATTCCCTAATAGCTAAATATCAATTGTCTGAATGTTAATCCTAAAAGCTTTGGCTCACATTTTTGTATTCAGAGGGGTGGACTCCACTTGTAATATACTTTTAACATTTCCTCTGAACATGCCTAAACCAGAAACATTCCTAAAGCACCTGCAAGAAAGAGGAATTGCTGAACACAATGGTAATATATTTTTTCTTATTACTATGTGGACTATGATTTCCTTTCCTAAGTCTACAGCCATTTTTTTCTGAGTTGCATCTGGTGAATGATAACTGTATTCCTGTTCACAGACATGATAGCCTCTAAATGGTTTTTATCTTGAGAAAACATCTTACCTCTTACAGGACTAAAAATTTGGAACCCTCCAAATCCCAGTTGTTTTTCTCTACACTCTACTGACAAGAAGAAGCAAAAGAGAATTTTAATGATGTGTTCACTGTGCTTATTACTTCTTTCTTCTGGACTGAGATCAAGAAACAAAGCACAGGGAGGAGCTAGCAGGACATAAATGATGATGTTTTTATTGCTTTGTCATATTTGAGCCAGGTTTTCAAAGGGACCGTTTTACTAGAATTTGGCTGTTTCACTTGAAGTAGCACAAGAAAATTAATTCTTGTGCTACTGGTGAGCATTTATGAAGATGCACACAGGGTGTTCAGCTGTCTATCAATAGTGTGAGTTCTCAGCCCCCAGGGCTGCCAGCCCCTGTCCCAGTGATGCTGCTGCTCTCCAGCCCCACCCTGGCTGTGGGCCTGGCTTTGGCCTGTCCCATCCCCAGGGAGGTGCCTGGGAGCTGGGCTGGGGCTTTCCTGGTGCCTCCCAGCTAGCTGCCCCTGGCAGGGGCTGGGGTTGGCCTGATAGCAGCTGTGAGGCTTTGGCAAAGCCCCCTGTCAACCAGGAGTCCTGATAGGCAAAAACTGTCCTGGCTCATGGGTCTCATGCCTGGTGCAGTGTCAGGCTCAGGATCAGAGTTATTTCTCCCTGCTGGTGTACTGGTCAGCAAAAGAATTTTGTGAGATGGACGGGACAACAGCTGTAACTCAGTAATCTGAAACTTGATAAAAATGCAGGAAAGTTAAGGGCACAACTGTCCAGTGAGCTTGTACAGTAGTTCCATTTGTTTTACAAATGCTGCAAGCTTTGAAATCCCAGATCATCCTCCCCTGAGTGCTCCGTGTCTGGCTGCCAGAGCAGGGAGGCAGACCTCTGTTTATGAGCAGATGATACCAACAGGAAGCCAGCAATGCTCTCATCTCTCCTGACACTGTAGTGGGAGCTTGTGTTCACTTTAAACCACTCTTTTGAGGAAATGTGGTAACTGACTGAAGGTTTTACTTATTTAGTGTGCTAATGAGGCAAGGCTTTGGATGTGCACATCTGGGTTTGGAGCCCAGCAGCTTGGGGAGCTGCATGCTCTTCTGTAGGATAACTTTTAACCTCAACATCTGGAAGTTTACTGTAAGCAGCAGCTCCTGCTAAAACTCTTTGTCAGATGATAATGACAGTGTCAGTCCCTTTTGAGCTATAGCTGACTCCTGCTTCTGATGGGTATAGTCCTCCCTGTTACAGCTCTCCCACTCTGCATGTCCCAGGAATGCAGAGTGGAGGTAGAGGTAGAGGTAGAGGTAGAGGTAGAGGTAGAGGTAGAGGTAGAGGTAGAGGGAGAGGTAGAGGTAGAGGGTGTCTCTCTGCTCTCCTACACCTATGCCCTATGTCTGTATTCTGAACAAATGAAATTACATAGAGCTGTGTCTGAATTCAGTCATTTCATGCTCTGTTTACCCATAATGAGAAAAAAAGCATTACACTGTAATCTGGTATTGAGTGCATTGCACCTTGAAGCCCTTGGTTCAAAAAAAGGTAATTACAGTCTTCCTTTTAAAAGCCATAGTGGGACTGCTCTTCTCTTTGAAAGATGAGAAAAGCAGAACAGCATCCTCAGGTCTCCATCTGTGTGAGAACTTGGATTGAAGGACAGACAGATCATTGAGAAGCACAGGATTTGCTTTCTCTGCTCTTTGAGACAGTTCAGAATAGGAGCCTGCCCTAATCACTAATCTGTGGTGTGGGAGATGAAATGGGGAGTGAGGGAAGATCTCTACACCTCTATGTGAAATATCATTCATGATTCTTTAGCTGCCCCTCTTATGCCCCCTCCCAAGAGACAGAAAGAGAGATGGTGACCCTGTAGCTTAGAGATTATGGCACTCACCCCTGTGGAGGAATACTGGGTCTCATACCCTTGGCTTAAAGGATTTCTTGTTTCATTGAGTATTTCTAGGTCTAGCCCATCCTTGTAGCAAATATTAACAGATTCTTTCTGGCTAGTCTACGGTAGCTCTCTGATGCATGTTGAAATTCGTTAAACATTACTACCTTCTTCAGACAAGTGAAAGATATTTTTTGCATTTCCACTGTTCTGAAAAATGCAATAATTTTAACAAAGCCTTTCTAGGATTAATAGTTTAGTTGCAGGCATTTCAATTTGCAAAATAAATGACACCCCATCAATAGAAATGAGCAAAGTACCAAAAGCACTGGATAAAATATCCCAAACAAACAGAACTCTGGAAGCTGATATTAATGGGAACAAAGAAAGAGTGGTAATGAATAATTCATGCAATTGTTTTGAAAATAGTTTTAAAAAGAAATTTAATATGTGAGGAAAAGATTTATTCCTCAGTCTTTTCCTTTCTGACTCCTTAGAGGTAGATGTACGGGAAGAGAAGAAAAGAAATAAAAAACTCATAAAAGTGCGTGAGTTTGTCCAGAGGGAATCTTTTCAAAATTACTATAATATGTACCTAGACAAATTGTGACACAACATTCATCTCTGTCATGTTTGAATCCTTCACATTTATTACAGTCTTTCTAAGTCAGAAAACAATTAAGACATGGAAATGCTCAGATGTAGGATCCAAATCCTTTAGTGCAGGACTAACTTTTCTCACATGTTGAAAAACAGCAGGAAGAAATATGGTAAACAAAAGGCAAACTTCTGACCCCATTACCCTCCTCTAAGAGTGCCTGGTTTAGAAGTGGTCTTGACATCACATCTCATGTTGGAAATTTATCTTCATTGACCAAATTATTTTAATTGAAAAGCAGCATTCCATTATAGGTGGTTTATATGAATATTAATTTTCCCGATGTACCTGAACAATGGAAAAAGGGCAAGAAGGTTGCTCATCTATGGTACCCAAAAGTAATGTTCTTCATCAAAACAACCTCTATAGCCACTGCAAAAGGTGAGATTTTTTCAGGGAGATATTGAATCCATGGTTTTTGAGTTTTATTTCTTTCTCTGCTAATTAAGCATGAAACTTAGATGACCACCCTTATACTATATGCACAGAATAGAATACGTGAATCCAGGTCTTTGTCAACACCAGGTTGCAAGTTAGAAACCAAAATGTTGCACTTTTTGAGAATGTGTTTTAGTGTCATTTAAAATCTAATTTATTTTCAGTTGAACCAGGATGCCTAGACCAATTTGTTCTTTCCCTGCAGGATCCCCATTAATTGATAGAAGTTTACTGCTCAGTGCTTTATAACCTGGTATTGTTTAGATATATATATTTCTGAGACAATTCCCCACAGTCTGTGGCCAGGTTCATTACTAATGCATCAGGCACCACTAACATGCACTCAGGCTTTTTAGTCAAATACTGCAGAATCAGAAAATGGCTCTGTATTTTTAATGGAAAATTGTTAATTTCTATGCTGAAGATAAGACAAACTCACACAACATGGAGTCCTCTTGCTCTGACATAAATATTGGTTAACCTTCCCTGATTTTGCAATATTGCACAGGATATTATTTGTCTTATTAAATCATACTGTGAATCTGTCAAGTTCCGTACTCTGAATTTTTCAGTAGTCAGATGATTCAAAAAAGTCTTCAAAATTAAGGCAAACCCTTCCAGGCAATGTGGGAGTTGGAGGGAAGAGGCCAGGCTTCAGGAAGAGAGACAAGGAGGCATCAGGAAGTCTGTATGCATGGCTGGATGCTTCAAAGCTTGTTCATAATTAAGAACCACTGAACTTCCGAAACACAGAGTTCTTTCATATTACTGATCAGCACGTAATAAATTAACAGCCTGACTTTGAAAGAATCCTTCATAAAAATTGGTCTTCAAAGTCATTCAACCAGTAAAATTGACTGCAGCTTTTAAAAGTGAGCTTTAGAGCCAGCATGTAGAGTTTACTTTTGAAAACATGTCTGCATAGTTATCTCAAAGCAAAATACTCCAAAATAGCATGTGCAGCTATGTAAATAGTGGGTTTATGAGCAATTTTGTCAGGCAGTTGATGATTAATCACAGCATCTGACTTGTGAAAAGTTATTAAGCTGTGTATTTCAGCTACCTAATAATCTCCGCAGACTTTCTGGGTAGGCAGTAAAAGGAGAGATCTTCTCCAAAGTGGCATCTTGGAGATGTAGAGCTTCTACATTGTCTCCTGTTTTCAGTCACCCCCTCTGTTGCCTAGAAAAAAGATGAAGAAACAAGCCATCACATAATTTATTTCAACCCTTAATGATGACACCCATGCATGAACTTTTAGTACTTATTTTAGACAAAGAGTTCATGTTGTGCCCTCTCATTTTCTGCTGTTCTTTGTATTTCACAAACTACTTAGCTCAAGTGTTTGATTACTCCGTTACAGATGGCTTTATATTCCACTTTCATTCTGTCTTTTTATATCAGTTTGCATAACTGATTATTAGTTAGTAAATTTATTGTACTTACAAGGATGCTATGTTACCATGTGAATTCATATATTAATCAGGCATGTGCGTGCTTTCAATGTAATCTATGTAACAAAATTTGTTATAACAGCCAGCTGTTACATTGCTTGTTAATGATTCATTCTTAATGCTTTTTCTAAAATATGTTCTAAAATAAGTTATTAATTAATTTAGCTGTATCTAGTAATTATTTAATAAAAAAATTATGAAGAACCTGCACACACAAATGCACACATGCTTTTTATATAAAATTCTATTTTGTACTTAATAGTGCCTTCTCAGACTATCATCAGTTAAATTCATGGTTATTATGCTTTCCTGTTTGGTGAGAATATAAACCAAAAGCGATCTTAAAAAATTTTCATTCACTGAAATTAGCATAGAAATCCATCCAATTTTTCACATAAAATGTGTAAGTCTCTCTAATTTACATCAGGGGGTGAAAAGGATCAAATAACAAATAACTCAGGCTACAAAAAAAAAAAAGGCAGCACTACTCCAGTTTATTAGAAGAACTGATAATCCAGTTTGCTCAGGGGCCCTGTATCTCCAACCTATGCATTGAAGAACTCGTGACAGAAATACATCAGTTTATGAAGGTCACGTTAGTTATCTGCAGTGCATTACAGTACAAAACTCCAGGGACTATCATGCTGACAGCCTAAACTGCAGCCAGATGTCATCTGCATGTCCCATCACGCCAGATGCACAGCTGCCACTGCAAGGATATCAACTGGAATATGCAATGGACTCATCCAATGGACTGCCTGGGTGGTTGTATTTCTACCACCTGGTCTAGGGAAGGTGTCCCTGCCCATGCAAGGACTGGAACTAAATGGTTTTAAGGTCCCATCCAACCCTAACCATTCCATGGTTCTATTTCCTCTCCCTAAGAACCACAGCAATCAATGGTTGGGGGCAAGAGAGGAGAAGGTGCCAGCCCACACCTTACCCAGGGACTGGCTGTAGTTTAGCTGTAAACCTTGCAAAGGAAATAGAAGGAATATATAAATTAAGAAACAGCTGTGTGAAGGACTTAAGTGACTTGTCTGATGGCAGGTAGGATGTTATTAAAGCTATGAACCTGAACCCAAGACCAAGACCTGTGTCGCATCTCCTGAGCCATGTGGAATTGCTGGCATTACATGCTTCCACACAGTAGAAAAAGTCTTGACTCCACAAGGGTATATGGCCAAAGGTTGAATGCTGGATGATTCACAGGTAAAAAAATCTTTTCTGTCAAACTCAACAGCAGCTTGACCAACATTTTCTGGGGTAATTTTTGTACTGTCTGGATTTGCTACCACCAAAAGGGGCAGAGTAGGCAACGTTAGAAGAAAAAATATAGAATATTTTAAAATTTTATATAGAAAATATAGAAAAATAATTCAACTTTTCATTCTCTACAGAGGGTGAAGATCCCCAAATCCTGCTCAGTCCTAAAGCCATGAAAAACTTGATTCCATAGAATGGGGAATAGACAGGAAGGATTAGAAGTTCCTTTTTATTTTGTATAATGAGAAGTGAGATCAAACCCATGAACATAAATTTTGGAAAATTTGCTGTTGTTTTTTTAATAGAATACCATTTTAACACTCTGGTCACATAAAAAAAAAATATAGTTTGATACATCATAATTTTGTTTGTTAATCAGACATTCTATTACATTTTATACATGTATGTATTGGTAACATTCTAAAAGAGCAAGGCATCTATTATTAGATCACAGAAAAAAAATACCCAAGCAAGAGAATTAAAAATGCCATAGCAATTATTAATGACATTATTAATAGCCAGGTCCTTGTCACAACACATTATAACATTTCCTTTGGAGCCATTACAATCTATCATGGGGAATGGACAAGATGACCTAATAGATCTTTTCTATCTTTTTTCTCATATAATCATGTCAATCAGCACTGTAGACTCTAATTTATGCTTCCTATTGCTTCCAGACTGCATTATTGTAACTCAATTCTGCTACAGAGATCCAAGAACTCCAACTACAACGTCACAGGGTTTGTTTCATCAGGATGCAATTTCAGTAGAGTTGCACTAAATGTGGGAACCTGTTATATCAAATATTAGTAGCAGAAATTGTTGGACTAACCTCGCCTTAAGAGCTCAGGTGATATAACCTTCTATCTTTAGGGACTTTTCAAATATCTTTCCTATGTGTGGGACAGAAGATCCCAGGCTGTGAATACTTCTTCTGTATTACTATTCAGATTTCATAAGTTTGTCATCTTTCCTGGGTAGAAAACATGAATATACGCACACATGAAAAGACACAGTCAACATATTATCTTAATAGTCATAATTTGGAAATGCAGATATTGCATTTTTTTCTCTCTATATATAAGGTAATTTCAGTATATAATTTTGTTATTTTAAATTTCACTATTTAATATTTCTTATCAATCATAATTTTTATTGCTTTTCAGTTAAGATACATAAAAAAATCCCCAACCATGAAGCTCTTTACTCATTCCATTGTAATTAATTTGAAAGGAATTTTTATCAGGATCTATATTAGTTTATTCCTGCAGTCTTTCCAAAGTGTTTCTAAATGATGGAATTTATTCTTCCATTTCCAATGTTTCAATTAGTAATGGATATAAACTTTTTTGAACTTTAAGGGTTGGAGACAATTATGGCATGGGGAGTTCCTAATGTTGTTTACTGCACCCATTGCAGCTTTCAGTACACAATATTTTTTATGCAGATAAACTATATAAAGTTTCTTGCAAAGTTTCACTGTTTTAGTGATGTTTAGGATTCTGAAATGTCAACATTTTGCAGAGAAAGTAGCTGAATCAGGCCAGAGTAATTGTGTTAGCTAAAATACAAAGCAAGCAAAATAGGGAGCAAGGTGTGTGAAGGCAAACTGTTTCTATGTAGGGAGACTTCAATTAATGTGAATGTAATGTTGACAAAAAAGAAACCCCTCAGAATTCCAAAATTTTCCTAAAAGTGACAAAGTATCTGAAAAATCTATTATGAAAAGTGAGTTAATGACAATGCATGTATAAAGTACTTTCCCCCAGTAAGCAATATTATATCCAATTTGATATCTACAGAAAAAATATTCAATTTTTCAACCAGTTTTTGGATAGAATTGTGTCTTCCAATGTTACTGTAAGCAGCTGCAAATGATGATATACTGCTGAAATTCTAACTATTTAATTGCATCAGATATTGCAACATTTCTAATAGATTTTATTTTGCAGGAAATGGCTTTGTCATCACTACTAAATTTGTAGTACCAAAAAAAAAAAAAAACTCAGAAAAATATTCATTCCGTGGTTTAAGGCACATGTAATGACAGAGAAAACAGTGCCCTTTTTAAAACAAACATGTTTTCACAGTTAAAAAAAGGAGGAAATATCTTGTTTGAAATAAACAGGGTTTTTCTTCTACAAAACGGAATAATTTCAGGCATGAATGAGTTCTGAAAAGCATTTCCTGTCAGAATTAAATGATGAATATATCTGAATATATGTTGTATTAGGGTAAAGTTTTGCTAGGACTTCACAATCACCTTGTCATTTTTTGTATTTTCACATTTTTAGCAGCAGGAGTATTAAAGAGTCTTATTTTTCAGAGCCACGCTAAAATAATTTTTATGTTTTGTTCTGTTTGTATGCAGTCTTACATGTAACAATCCACCAAGAAACACTACAAAATACAAATGGCCATTATGACAGTGGCTTTCTTAGTCTGTATAGGAGTGGGAGTTCACTAATTGAAAGTACAGAAATCCTTCTCAGACCAAACCTTAGAGCAAGGTCATTGTGTCCCTTCTGAAATACTTGATCCTGACATAATAGAACTAGAGAAGCCAAAGGATAATGCTGGAGGACAACCAAAAGTAGGAGTATAAGCCAGGAATTCAAAGCTTTCTGACTATCACAGCAAAGATAAGAGTTACATTACAAATGGCTGCATTACAGCCAGACCCCAAACTCTAGTGTTGAAAATGGAGTTCCCTGAAAACTACATGTGTAAGTAAAAAGAGGGGTTCATATTCCAGCAGTACCCTGCTGAGAGATGAGTAAATTCATTCAGCACTACAATGGCTTGTCCATGCTTAAATATGTGGTAGTATGTATGGAAAAGTTTAAGGAAATAAGCACCAGAATGCTTCTTTTGCTCTGCTGCAGTTCAGTGGGCCCTCAGAAGGGTATCTAAACCCTTGGCCGTGGAAAGGTCTCCTGCAGCCAGAAATGCTCTGAGAAGACACAGGGCAGTGATGGGTACAGTGCAAAAAGAAGAGGGAGTGCCTGACGATGGTCACAGGGAGAAGTGAGAGGTAAGATATTTGAACTTTGGAGAGTTCTCATGTTGGGGGTTATTGAGACGTAAATCTGATTCTCTCCTCAATCTAGTCATCCCATACCCAGCTTGGTGAGTCAGGGCTTGATCACATTTGCAGTGATGGGGACAAAAGGTAGCAAAGGGGTCAGCGCAGAGAGCACACCATTCTCTACTGGTTATAGCACATTTCTGAAAGCAGAGAGAACTGGATGCCAGTCCCTTTTTCCTGGACTACTAGTATGGTTTGCACTGGTTATAAATAAACTTCAGATAGAAGGAACAGAAAAATAAAAAAAAATCAACAGACCACCAGTTTCTAGTCTCACTGTGACAATCATGTGCCTAGCACCTTGCAATGCCCAGGACATTTCTGTGGCACCCTGTACAGAAAGTTCATGCCATGGTATTCACCTTATGCAGTGGTGTGACTGTGTCTAAAATGCCTAAAAAAATAGTCAGTGGTCTGAACTCAGGAACTCAGGTTTAGTCTCTATGCCATAGCATGCCTGGGAATGTTCTAACATCTGAGAATTGCAGGTGACTGAATTCCAGCATGCAGAGTGCTCCCTTCCACTGTCTAACTTCCTTGCACGCACATAGCCAGGAATTAAACTTTGCCAGTTGCAAGAACATATCATCCATGGGTGAACCAAAGGCCAAGGTCACAGCAGTGAGTGAATATACAATGAACTGTATGACTAAAATAGTTCCGGAGCTCAACTTTCTAAAAAAGGGAAAGTTTATGCACTGAAGATCAGTGTGGCTTGAACAGATAAGATATTAAAAATCTTCAGGTAAAAAAACCAACCAAACGAACAAAGAAAACCCAGTTAAAACCATGAGATTTTTAGAGGGATTCTTGATGCTGAACTTTCTTTTATTTTAGAGTTCAGAAATATATCCTGAACCATCATTTTGATGTTTAGGTCTAAATACTTTTACAAATCCCATCCCTTGTCACTTCCAAATGTTTTTATTATTGTATATTAACACTCAAACAACATCAACATTAACATCTTTTACATTTACATCTTACTTGACATAATTTTTTCATCAAGAAATCAACCCTGAAATGTGATGAATGTTAAAGTTAAACCTCTGGTTCATTTAATGTAATGGACTCTTTGTTGAAAATATTGGTCATCTTGCAATAGTACTGCATTTTTCCTTAGATGTTTATCTGCTGTATATTTCTATTTAACATTTTGTATGGTGTCTATTTGCTTGTATCTTTGAGGAAAGAAAAAGTGTAATCCTCTCATTACAAAATTAATTATACTAATATTTGGATAATTGCAATATTTGAAATATATTTAAAACTGTATTTCATTAATCTATAGGAAATTAATTTTTAAGCTTGTCATATATTGAATCTGACATTTCTAAGTCAAATTTCTGTACTGCTTTGTTGCTTTCAGGCAATTCTTCACTTGCCAGGTTTGGTATCAGGCATAGAAGACTGTATTGAGTCACTGCTCATTTGAGTGTTAAAATTCAATTTACAGTTACACAGATGTTCTGAGATCCTTTGAATTTAATAAGGATGACTCACACAGATGAGTAAAGAGGATGGACTTTGAGTCCTCTAATGCTTTCTGAGATCAATGCATTCCAGATGAAGATCATTCAGCTCTAGCCATGCTATCATACTGAACTGCCCATTACCTTCATCCTCTTGCCTTGTCTTGCTGCTTAAAATAGGTGTATTTGGGAATGAACTGGTTTTAGTGACCATTACCTGACTTGCAATAATGACATGATGTTTCCTGCCTTATTTTTACATTCCACTACTAATGGCCTGTATCAGTCCTTGAAAAGTTTTGTTTTATGGAGTTATTTTTTGTACAGAGAGGGCAGTATATTATGTCTGTAATGTTACTTTGTTAGTAAAATCAGATTATTTTCAAATGATTTTATTATTTTAAAAAGAAATTAAAAATAGCTTTAAATAAATCCTATTTTTCATATGAATTTGAAACACTGTAAAATATTAGGGCAAACCCAGACCATTTACACCAGTGCTGTAGTCTGACATGGATTTTTCTGTATCTGTGAAGTATGATCAGACAATCAGGAATGCTACTGCTGAATATGAGATGTGGGAAGGAGTTGAGAAATTGCATGACAGTGATTTACATGAACAGAAATTAAAAATAATGTAATTACTTGGAAAGTAGAACAATAAACAAATTAAATGAAATGGTAAATCTTGAAAGAATTCAGATCAGGACTTTCTGTCTCCTCATCAAATTGTGAAGAGACAAAATATGGATTTAGTGAAAACTGAAGAGAAATCAGAATTAGAAAGGATGCAATTAAGACATAAAATAACCATGCTCCTTGGTACCAACTATCTCAGTTTTTAAGACCTAGAATTTCACAACCAGTGAAGAAGAACCAAGTATCACAAGAATTTTTAGACTTTGAAAATTAGTAAAAATTAGTACTAAAATTTTTGGAAAATAAATTTATGCTTCAGGTTTTAATCCACACTTTAACTTCACGAGGAAGAGGAGAAGTGCAAGGATTAGTGTATACTTTAATTACCCCATGTTAGCCATGTTCCTCTGGACATCTGGTACTGGTTATTGTCAGAGAGAAGATTTTGGACAAGCTGGACCTTCATGTTTGAAAAAAATAGTAAATTAAATGCCCAGTTTCATCACAGCACTTTCTGGATGATGTGAACTGCCTCAAAGCACCTCCCTCTTTCCCAATAATTCCCTCTGCCTTGTCCTCTCCAGGGAGGGACCCCTCTGGAGCTGCAAAGGTGCCTTGATAGCAAAGCTGTGCAGTTCTGCTGCCAGGAAAGGCAAATACAACCAAGGAAATTTATAGAAACACCAAGATGGACCATACAAGCAGGAAAAGGGAAAGCAGGACCAGGTGGATCTCTTTTTCTTTCTTTTCTAAGGGACCTTCTTATTTCAAACATATTGATGTGCTCATCTGTGTGTGTGCCTGTGTGGTGGGGGACCAGGGGCACTGGTACTTTGGAACTGGATGCAACTTTGGGAAAGATTTTTATTATAATCAGGCTCTCAAAAAGCAGCTTGTATCCCATTGTCATTTTGGCAGAGAGTATCTTTGGCTCCATGGAGGTATCTGCTGCCTGGCATATTCAAAGCAATATAAGGTGGGCTGAAAACCACCAACCAAGGCAATATCAATGACAAGAATGAGGGTGACTCCATTATTAAAATCTTTTCAAAATGGATTCACTAAGGGGCACCTTCACAGCATATGAATTAAGGTCCTCTTTTCCTATCTACAGCTTTACACTACCAGAATTTATTGCAGTCTTATTCTTGCTGGTTTCATTTTGGCTGGTGTCCAAGGTAGGCTAAAAATAGGTTTTATCTGGCTGTATTTCGGCCTCAGGTTGATGAAGGATATATTGATATTCCAGTTTGTGCCACAACTTATTGTCCCTGTGATGTGATGTGTTTGAGAGAGAGAGAGAGGAGCAGGGAAAAAGTCAGAGATTTTTTTTTTGCCATCTTACATGCACTGAGGAAACCTTGCTTCTTTTTTGTTCTGCCTCAGAGTCCCTCGTAACCTGACTTCCTCATTATGGCTTCACTGCAAGCAAGCAGAGAGTAATTTCTGCCATCCAGTTGAATTTGTGCTCAGATTCTGAGAAAACATCTTTGTCAAAAAACCACATAAAACAAGTTCAAAGAATGCAGAAAAGCACAGAATATGCCCATCAAGGATGTCATGAGTTTAGATCATTTTACATCATCTCTTATATTTGTACCCCAGAGTCCAAACTGAGGGAGAAGCAAAATTTGCTCCAGCACAGGTCAAAGCTGTTGTGAATGACATTTGCATTGATGAGAGGCTCTTCTTTGTCCAGAAGTCCAGAATCCTTTTGCTCTTTGGGGCATGGGAGTGTGGAGTTCCCAGCAGTGCTGCTCCTCTTTTCCCTATGGCAAGCGAGTACAGCAATGCCACATCAGTATTCCTATACTGTTCCTGTGAGCCTCCTCTGATCTTTTTGCTGCTCTCATACGATAGAGAACACACATGGCTGCTCAAAAAAGGCTTTATACCCAACCTAATGGTGTATTAATCAGATACACTAGAATACTGCATATTGAGTCTCCTCAAAATACTGATATTAAATATGCTTAAGCTTTAATGGCTGTGACACTCTAGATCATGAAGCTGCATAAAAGCCTGAGTTATGGTAATGTTTAATTTAGGATTTCTTAGGCTACTGAAAAGAAAAAAGAATACAAAAACATAGCTATGCTATACTTAGTAGGTTGGTAAAGAATTAAAGTCTAGTTCATAATTCTGTTTGTGAATTTCATATAGAGTCTGAAGAAAAATGAATTGCTGCTCTATTAGTGGTTGTGTTTATATTTACTATAACGAAAAATGCTGTACTGAACAAGAGAAAAAAAAATTGACTTGGGAGACAAAGTTAATTTTGTGTTGGATTTTTTTTATGTTACAGAATTTTTATGGTGTAAGCAACCTCTTTTATTTTTCTCGTTGGGACCAAAAGTGATAGTGTTCCAAATTCAGTTTGTTCTTATATTCTCGTGTGTTCTCCTTTTCTCTAGATCTTTGATAGTGTGAATCATTCTTGGCTCATATAGTCTCAATATTTCAAGCCTGAAAAGTACTGTCTCCTGAGTTCAAAAGAACATCAGATGCATTCAGCACATTTCAGAAAGCACTGAGTCTAGCCCAGGGTAGAAACTCATGGTTTTATATTTGCTGTTTTGTTTCTGGATTTCACTGGGTTTTGTGGCAGCTAATATGAACATGTTGGTTTTGGTGCTTACCACACAGAACCTGAACAGTCGCTCTTCAAGTACATTGGGTATTGTCAATCATTTTTCAGTGCAGCACCTTTGCTAACAACTTATCCAGTTCCAGGGCTCAGACACCATCTGCATGCTCAAAGCATATTTCCCAGTATGACTTTGACCTGAGTCAACAAGTGTCCTCTGAACAATTCCCTGGAGTAAGCACAGACTGGTATCTATTTCCAGTGGGCTGCCTGAAGGCAGCTACGCTTTGGAAGCATAGCGTGGACACATCTGGGCCAGCTGCTGATCTCTGAGCCAAAGACAGGGTCCTGACACTGTTAAATTTAGCAGTATAGATGTAGCATGTATGACCAAGAGCATAAAAAGCACTTGGCACACTAATCCCAACCTAATAGCTCAGACAACCTCTTGGGAAGGTTCCAGGAGAAGTACATGCACAGTTTCCTTCAGATTAAAAAAATAATTGCATAATATTTGATAAATTTCCCCCTTCCCCTTTATATGCCTGACCCAGTAGCCTGTAAGATCTGTTTATCTCTTGCTGCTCTCTGTCTGTCCCCATGACTACAGTATTTGAATTTCAGCAGCATGTGCTTTGTGCCTTGCGGAGATGTTAGCTGGGGTCCTGCAGACAGGAGAGCTGCGTCAGCAGGGCACGGTGCCCAGACTGATTAGTTCTGCCATGTTGATGCAGCTATGCCGCTTCCTGTTCCACAGTGAGGACATTTGGAGACATCTGAGATATTGTTGCCTTGCATAGACATAAGGACAAACAGGCTGCTACTAAAAAATGCAAATGTGCAGAGAGCGGAAAATAAAGTTATACATATCCCAGCTTTACATTTGCACGCATGCTGCTTCTGTTTCAGAGGAAAAAGAGAGTCAGAAATGGCTGTTGCACACAATTCAGCTTGCCTAAATCACTAGAATCAATATCAAAAAATATGTTTTTCATATACCATGATGTGGCCATTTGCTTTATCTGCCAGTTTCTCACATTGATGCTTGTCAGTGCTCACTTTCCTACCTAGATTTTAGATCACAAGGAAATGGATGAAGAAGGCAGCACATTTTCCATTCTGCAGAGCCATAAAGTACAGACACTAGGGTTCTAGTTGATGATACTGAGGACTCTGGCTGAAATTTGACCCCCTGACAACACTGGCCCATCAAACCAAGAGATGAGAACCAGCCTGTTTGACTCAGCAACAGATGAAGCCAATGTGCCAGTGGATTTAAATGCTTACTGTATAGGTTTGCTACAGCTGTGCTCAAGTCCAGTCCTGGCTGGACTGCAGGACCCTTCTTTGTACTGAAACTCTGAGCTTTCAGTGTATGCCTTGGACCTTTTCAGTGGCTGTCATTTGAAGGAGATATAATCAACTGACAGGAAGGGAATCTGAAGGAAGGGAAAAATGTTTAACTCCTGCTGTTTCTGGTGTCAAACCTTTACTGCACTACTTCAAATCCACTGCTGCTTCTACAAAATAATTAATTTGTACCTTATCTGGATTTTATAATTTAAGATGGTGACTGGATAATTTCTTACGGTCGTTTTCACTGTATTTTAAAAGGTTTCTGTAGAACCTGAGAGTTTTTTTACTGCCTTCTTTTGCCTAGAATTCTGATACAAAACAAATGCTTGGGCATTTGTCACAAGTAAGGGAACTGAACCACCTGTAGTGGGATGTAAAAAGGAAGGGCAGAAGAAAGGACATCAGATACTAATAATGTGGAAACTACCTTTGGTGGCAGTTGGTCCATGTTAGGATATTTTCTACTTCTTCAGACACTTATTCTCACTTTCACAGGATATTTCTTGCCAAACCAGATGCTATTCTAATTATAGCATTTTTTACTGTTTTTTCTCTGCACTAAAAACTACTACTAGATGTATTTACTAGGAAAAACTGGCAACCTTACTTCAACTTTTGCATTTTTAAAATGAGGTAATTGATTTTTCTTTTCGGCCCATTATTATCCACAGGTTTCAGTCTGCCTGTTTACTCTTAAACCATGTCCAAACTTCAAGTTATAATCAGCTCAGATACCCCAAGCTGGACACTCCATTTCCATGCTTGAAGAAAATGGTGACTTTACTCTGTTTCCCAAAGCCAAGAGATATTTCAGAGGGTGACCTGGGAGCAGGATTAGGCAACTCTTCTGAGTTGCTCTCCCTTTACTTTTGAATTTTGCTTGTTTTTCTCTTCTGTTATCCTCTACTCCTTAAAATAAACTCAGGACCATCAGACCATGTAGTGACTCAGATTTATGATACACGATGAGTTCCATTCCACTCGGATAGCTGAGCACAGCTGGAACAATGCAATGGGACTAGACATGTTTGTGAGTGTTCACAGAAAGAGAATTGTTTTTAAAATGGAGGAAGAAGCTATATTACATTGCATCTGGCTTGTCAGGATTCATTTTTAGAGTATCTGTCAAAAGCCTCACATTATTTCATAGAACCTAGGGAAATAGCAAGAGTGGGAGAGGGAGAGGCGTAAAAAAGAATTCAAATTGGCTAGTCCACCCAGTATTGCAGATCCAGCATAAAGTTATATTGTAGCCTCTCATCCTGAGACTTCAGATAATCCCATTAACCTCCAAACTGCTTTTGTCTTTGGAATTTTTATTTGAGATAACCTGCACTGAGATTTTACAGTTCACTGATTATTAGAAGTCAGGGCTGTTACAATATTACGTTTGAGTGAGACAACTTGATTTGCAGCATATGCTAGGTATACCCCCAAAGCATTGTCCTGATTTCAGGAGTGAGATTTAAGTTTTTATTAAAGGAACAGGACTGGAAATGAATTTGTCTGTTTGCTGTATGTAGCATAATTTAGCTATTAGAAAAATCTAAACAGAGTAAGATCCTGATCTTAATGAAAACGGAGTAAATCCAAAGCAGCTTCAGCACACAAATAGTCTGAACTTACATTTCTATTAACTGAGATGAGAATCTGACTTAGTAATTATGAATTTATTTCAACATTTGATCTAATATTTACTGATGTCTGTGGCTTTTTATTTTTTTCAACAAAATAATGTACCCTGCTGTGAATCACTCACTGTGAGACCTCACTCTTTAGAGACATCTTCCCAGTGAGATTTTTCTTTATTCTTGCAATGAGTAAGTGGGAAACCCCAAGGTGAGTGCACTGAGCATATGTTTCCCCCCTGGGGAAATGTGTAATCCTCAGAATGGCTGAGATATGAATATTTGAACCATTAGATAAAATAATTTACAGAAGAAAAAAATATTTCCTAAAAATCTTTGACTATCCTTACACTTATTTTTCCTGCTTTAGTTAAAGGGCACTGTATTCCTTCTGTGTTTTTATGCAGGCAGTAGGTTATAAAGGTAATATGACTATGCTGTGCAGTAGAGCAGGATTGATTGGCATGAAACATAAACCTATCAAAAGAGAAAATCAAGCAGCCTCATAGCTCTGCTGTCAAGGCACGTTTATCTTTCATTGCAGCCTTGGCGGTCCCACTGCCTGGGATTAAAAAAGTAAAATTCTGTTGCGATCAATGCACTAATCTTAAGTTAGTGTGAAAATTTTCCATTAAAATTTCTTTTCAAAAACAACTGCATTTTGAAAACTCATGTATATGTCTCTTTACTCCATGCTCAGGTGTTTGAGAAATATCTTCAGTGTTTCTCAAATACCCTTATCAACTTTACTATATACTTCATACATGATTTATAAAACTCCTCATTCACGTTCACATTAGTGTATCAATAGTGATTTTACTCCTCTTGACTTACACGCCACAATGACATAGGCATTGCACTCCAAATTTGCCCTTAAGAACTTTCCCTCTGGCTTCCACTTTTTACACACAAACTGGGATTTTCACTTTGCTAGAATGCCTTTAGGTTGATACTGTCTAGATGACATGTTTTCCATCAGCATGTAAGGATTTTCTGAAGGAATTGGATCAAGCTCTTTATATATGGATTGCTTAAATTTCTCTCAACCCTCAATAAATGGTTTCAAATAACAAACACCCATCGCTTGCCTGGAAAGGACGTGAGAATACTGGGCCACAGCTCAAGAATAGTCACAGCTCTTCTAATAATGCTGCAGGTTTGCAAAAACATGTCAAGACCATGAAAAAAAATCAGATCCATACATCAAATACCTTTAAAGAAATATTCTTTCTTCCATCTGTTTGGGCTTACACATTACTTAAACTCCCAGTACAAGTTCTAATGTGGTAAAAGTGTGGATTGAAGACCAAAGCAATAAAAGTGATTTTAGAGAACACATATGGGAACATTCTAGGCATATGTAAACCATTGGTGACACTGATACACTGGTACCATCTAACCATTGGTTTGTTGTTGTGGACACCACATGTTCTAAACTGCCGAAATCAAAGTCACTAGCAGAGACAATGGGTGAGCAGAAAGGTTCACATTACCTAGAGTACCAACCTGAAAGAAACAAAGTAGATCAGCAATTCACTACTATTATTCCAATTTTCCACAAGTGTTCAGAATTGAGGTGTAGGAGAATAGCATTTTCTTCTTCCCCATATTGCCTCACCTTGAATCCAGTACTGGGCAGGAGGTTGGAGTGTCTGCAAGTAAGAATTTTGAGTTGATAAAATAAAGTTTCTGGAAATATTTTTGCTAAAGATTTTCTAAGCAGCAATTCTCTTTTCCTAAAGCACTTATAATTTTAAAACATCCTGTGTGTATTTAGTTTTCTCTGCTGGAAGACATGCTGGAAGTCCATTGTGGCAGCCTAGGAGGATATAATTGAACATTAAAATACGGAGTGCTTTCTAGGCAAGCTTAATGTACAGTGAAATGTACAGTAGATCATAATGTTTTGTACTTTACCCCATGCCAGGAGAAATTTCAAGATCTATCACTTTAAAGGCATGCTTACGTAGACCTGCCTACTAACACAGAAGTTGTACTGCAGTTTGGTCAGTTAATGACCAAATGACCTTAATGATCAGGAGATCATGAATTTTGAGTTGATGTCATACATCCTGTTTCATACCTGATATATTTCTAAACTGAAAAAATCTGAAAGCCGAGAAAATGAAAATCAATAGATTATTGTAATTTAAAAAAAAAAAAAAAGAGCAAAAAGCTAGAAATTTTTCCTCATCATCCTTTATCAACTCTGTGATATGTCTGCTATCCACATTAATAAATATGTGGTTAGGCACAGCCAACCTCTCAGGGTTTCACCTGTTGTATATTCAGTGGTGTAGTTGCATGGATTCCAGTGAAGTTGTAATTATTTATACCAGCGGAGAATCTGAACATAACATTCCATGCTTTGTAAATATCTCCACATATCTTGCTTTTGTATGGGCCTTTTAAAATCAAGTTCTGATGAAAGTGTACAAACCTTATCAGTCTTGGAATTTCTGTTTCTATGACTCTTTATTATATTTTTATCATCTGCAAAATATTTTTGGTGTGAATATTTTATTTCAGTGTTTATCAAAGTAATGCAGGAAAGCAACATAAAATCTGTATCTACCTACTGTCCAGTCTTCTTGTGTGGTAAAATACAACAGGACAAGTGTAAATTTCAAGAAAAAGAAATGACAAAGGTCAAGAACAGTGGTTGAATTTGACTTTTGTCACCTAATCATAAGGTCTCTATTATTATCACTTTAGAAAACATATCTCTGTGTAAAAAAATACCAAAAAACCCAACAACTTGGTTCGGCTCTACCTTTCTAGAGTTAGAATACATTTCTTCTATAGTTCTTTTTTCTATGCAATAGTATACTAAAAGGCAGACAATACTAACTTGGGAAGAGCTGTTGAGTGCTTTGAAGGCAGAGAGGCCCCACAAAGACACCTTTTAAAGCAAGACTGTGGGCAATAACAATATGAAGTTTAATAGAGACAAATGCCAGATTCTGCACCTGGGATGGGGCAACCCTGGATGTATGGACAGAAAGGGGAATGAGATTCTGGAGAACAGTGCTGGGAAAGAGAACTGCTCACCAGAAAGTTGAACATGAGCCAGCAGTGCCCTGGCAGCCAGGAGGGTCATCCTGCCCTGAGGGCATCAGGGAAAGCATCACCAATCAGGCAAGGGAGGGGATTGTCCTGATCTGCTCTGACCTGGGGTGGTCTCACCTCCAGTGCTGGGGGCAGTTCTGGGGGTCACAGTATAAGAAGGTTATTAAACTCTTAAGTGTATCCAAAGCAGGGCAAAGAGAGCTGTGAAGATCCCTGAGGGGAGGCCGTGTGAGGAGGGACTGAGGTCACTTGTTCTGTTCAGCCTGGAGAAGACTGAGGGGAGACCCCACTGCAGTTACAGCTTCCTGTGAGGGGGAGAGGAGGGGCAGGCACTGATCTCTGCTGTGTGGGGACAGTGACAGGACCTGAGGGAATGACCTGAAGCTGTGTCAGGGGAGGTTTACGTTGGATATCAGCAGAAGGTTCTTTACCCAGAGGATGGTTATATACTGGAGCAGTTTTTCTCAGAGAAATGATCATAGCAGCAAGCCCAGTAGAATTTAGGAAGCATTTGGAAAATTCTCTCAGGCACATGGTGTGATTCTTGGGTCTGTCCTGTGCCAGACCAGGAGCTATACTTGGATGATCTTTGTGGGTCTCTTCAAACTCAGGATATTCTCTGATTCTACAATACTAATTTTCTATGTTCTCACCTCTTGAAGAAATTCAGAATTGTACTGACTTTTCTTCCCCTGACAGATTTGTTAAAACTGACCTGTCCATTATTCCAGACTCCCTTATCTGATCTCAGTTTGCATGAATGGCTACTGAGACTACTCAAAGCAAGGCTGTCCATCGTATGTTTAAACAAAGCCCCTGGTCCTTCCAGAGAAGCAGCTGTGATCACTGAGACAGCCTTGGTGACAGTTACAGTTCTGAATCTGTGATCACTCTGTTCTAAATGTTATAATACATACTTGTAACAATTTTCTTATGCTGGGAATAAACATTATCAAGGATGGATCCTGAATAATGCATTTGAGATAGATTTTGAGGAGCACTGCTGGTAGAACCTTTGCTGTGTAACTTAGGTCACATAAAGACTTTGTTTTTAACTGGTAAATTTCATATAATAGCTTCCAGAATAGATGTTATGTGCGGTATTGTAATATAATTCTTTCTTTGCAGCAGAGGCAGACTTCTCTAGCAATTTCTAGTCAATATATCCCTTACATAGTTGAGTGTGGTTTTGTTTAAGAGTCAATGCATTTCTTATGGAGCACTCAAGCCTCCCTCTGGATGTTAAGTTCATGTTCTCCAAGGAATCTCTTTTCTGAATGACTGCATATAAGTTTTATAGTAACTGTATGAGAGTACAGATCTAGACTATTATTCTCTTCTTCTGAACACCTTCTTTGGCAGGAAAGGAGTCACTGATTGATTTTTAATGTGTTGATATACTGACCTATTATGAATATCCTATTAGTAGCTAACATATCTTTGTACCCAATTATAAAGTTTGTCTCAGTTTTCATGCCATTACTGTGACAAGTTTTGATTTCTATTTCTCACTCAAGAACCTGATTGCTTTGATCTGAGACGGTGAGGAATGTAAATAGCAACCTGGCTTAGGTATGTAAGGACTTCATTAAAATATAGTGGATACTTGTATATTTAAGCTGAAAGAAAAATCTAGTTAATCAGCCTACAACATTCAAGTCTGAGTTCTGGCACACTTGAGAGATGTTCATAGAATCATAGGATCAGCAGAAAAGTAGAAATGTGATGTTCAAAGAAGTGGAGAGATCTCTGCTCAGAAAACGGGCCAGAGGGGAGCCTTTAAAGACATGAGACTGATACAAAAAATAAGACAATAAAGTGTTCTCCATTTCCATAGGGGATAAAAGACAAGGCTTAAAATTTCGTTCAGATATTAGAAAATCTTTTTACATGGGATATAGTGATGTACAAGAGTTGTTTTGGCAGCTTGTGGAATTTCAATTAAAGGAGAGTTTTAAGACACAGGTTAAAGAATTAGCAGATAAAAATGACTGAAGTATGACTGACGTTGGGCTGATGATACGTTAGGTAATCCCTGAGATCTCTTCAGAACCTTTTTTGCTTATTTTTCTCTGTGATAATTTGAAGAAACAAAGTAAGATGCAAAGTAAGATGCCTGCATTATCTGCCTTTGTCCTCCTCTGTAACAGAGGATACAGGCATTTGCCCAGCCCCTGAGGCATGCTGTGGGGGAAAGTGTAATAAGGACTTTTAGCCAGTCAGATGCAATGGCACTGAGTAGGGAGCTGGGAAAGATAGATAGCACAGGCTAAAAAACTTCAGTATATTTGGCCAGAGTTCTTGGACTGAAACTCTGTTATCAGCATCCCTTGGGCTGCCAAGCTTTCAGTGACAGCAGAATTTAAACACTCATTTCATTGACTGCTGATTCAGTTCTATGTGAATTGAATAGGCAGTTTCTAGATCAAGAAGCAAAACCTGAAAGGTCCTAATTCTACAATTACTTAGACATGAAGATTAATCTACTTAAGTGGAACTGCTAAATGTTCCTATTCTGATATACAGAGAAAATGATGGATGCAATCAAAAACATCTCTGGATTGTACCCAAAGCATCCTGTAATTAGGTGACTGTTTTTGATCCACAAAAACTGGTTTATTTGCTTTTTAAATAAAAATAGTAAAAAAAACCCAAACACCCCCCAAATTCACAGAAGAACACAATAGCATACTTGATGGAGCAGTGTCCTGAACCAGAACAAGCAGACATGTAAATATATTCTGGAGTAAGTTACAGCACCTTCACTGCAACAGTGGACATTTCAAATAATTGCTCTATATAATTATGTCTGTTAAAGCTCCACTTTCTTGCATGTTTCAGTACTTGGCATGTAAAATAAGATACCTGCTTCTTCACTCACAACATTAACTTGTCAAAGTTCAGAGGTTTTTCTGTATTAAAATACTTGCAGCTGATAAATTGTGTGACTCCATGTTTTTTGATAATGGGCTTATTTGGTCAGCCATTTGAATGCATCTGTTTGCATTAAATAGATGAACTGTGAAATTTATTTCTCCTTTGTGGGACATCTAAAATTTAGATTGCTATGTTTGAATGAGTCACAATAGTCAAGGGAGAAAAATAAAGGCGGTCAATGCAGTGTTCAGCCCACCCTAAAACAGGTCAGATGATATTGTCTGTCTCATTGGAAAGCTCATATTGTATTTTTAAAGAAGCACAGCCATAAAATTGTATATATGTTTTGCAAATTGTCATCAAAAGGCATGATATGTAAGTATAAAGTTTTTTGTATGAGTTGTCAGATTTTAGCTGTTTGTCTTTTGATATATTTATATAGAGTGCATTGTGTAAGAGCAGCACACTGATATTTCTGAACTTAGACCATTAAGATAAAAAACATTGTAATTTTTTGCACACAGATGGCCTGAATCCAAAATTCAGGCCAGATAGTTGTTAATGGGCACATTTAAAGACAAATCAGTCTTGGTATTTACTGTAAGTTTTTAGAGATGGGAGAGATGAAAGAGAGATTTGCTTTAATGGGGATTTTGTCTGGGAAACATCAGCTTCCCTTCTGCTTCCAGGTTCTGAAAGGCTGAAAACATTATTCTTCCTTCAATTCCCAGCTCATCATAAGGCAGTGTCTATAAATTTTATCATTGCATGTACAAATTTCTGACAGCTGTTACAGATTTTCTGAAAGCCAAAGAGAAGATCTGAGTTAAAAGGTTGATCACTTTGTTAAAACATCTGTGGGATGTTGATATTTTTGCTCCAGAATAATTTTTTTTCTTATGAAATAAGACAAAACACATTCATAGCATTTATAGAATAAAACAGTAAAAACTGAGATGAGTGCTTCAAACAAGCCTGGGGAAATAAGGATACAGACTTTCAAATTCAGTTTGATAAATGTATAATATAGAGGATATCAACAATGTTGACCTTAGGATCTCAATTTTATGCTTTACTTAACATTTACAACGCACTGACAGTTAATCTATATTGTAGTTTATTCTTTTTGTACAATAAAAACCCTTTCGGTTTTGTAGGCTGCCTTGCTTGATGAAGTGAGAAAAAATTAGCTATTTTTTGAAATCTTTTAAGATTAGGCTAGTATTTAAGTGAACAGATAAAATTTGAGTTCTGTTTTAATTTAAATCTAAAAACCTAGTTTAGAAAATTAGGAATTCCATATTTATTGCTTTTGACTTCTTAACATACCCATATCAGGTTTTGAAGTCTGGAGTTCTTATGTAAGAAATTCAATGCTATACTTAAAACATTTTAATTATGGAATTTTTTATAGGTACATTTTGTTATTAAGTGCATAATTTTAGGGTCATTATGATATATAATTATGATATAGGTAGTGCACTAGATTCTAAAAATACACACTCTAGAGATAAGATTGAGATTAAGTAATTACACAGGAAGTTAATATACAATCTATATTAGTAAATTGTATTTACTTGTATGACATAAGAGTCAGTTTCAGTAAATTGTAGTTTAAATATAAAACTATGTATACCTGAATTATCATTATTATAAATTACTTGAAGATGTTCTACCTAGCCTAGTGATTGTGCCAGAAGTTAGAATGTTCAACATCTCTTTTGCAATGTCTCTTCCTTCTTTTCTCCAGTGTAATCATTTCAGTCTAGGTCCATTGCCTAGTCTCAACTTCTGTTATGGTGTTGACAATGAAAAATTTCAAAGACTAGGTATATAATCCCATTTATAGTTCTTTTTGAATTTAACTGCTTTCTTGTTATGAGAAATTGTGAAGATTTTTTTGTTCTTTCCTAGAGCATGAAGCCATAGGCAATATCCAAGCTACCATGTCTCTGCTGAGAGTGCAAAGACCATTTGCTGCCAAAGGTACTTTATGCTGCCAACACTAACTTCAAAAGTCTGTAGTAGAGGGTGTAGTCAACACTCAGCTGCTCTTCTATGCTCAGTCAGCACCTCTGAATGTATTGCCTTGCCCTGAACCTGTCTCTATGTCATTAGTTTTTGCACCCTTTACTTATGGATCCCTAAATGAAATGGAAATTTCAAACAAAAGTATGGCAGTGTATGTGCAGTGAGATCAGTCTGACCTCCATGAGTGCCAAAAGAATGCTGTGTGTGGAGAGGGAGCTTTCAGCTGCATCATTCTAAGCTCTGGCACGTCATTTAGGTCTAGTGTCACAGAGTTTTTTCCAAATAGGCAGTGGTCATTTCCCTGAAACTTTCAGACACTCAGAGATCTCTGAAAAAAATGCACTGAACCTGTCATTACTAATAGAAGGATGAGAAAGCATAAAATCTCCTTACTGCTCCTGACTTCTTTCCCCAGAAACAGCCTGGCAGCTGCTCACCCTCCAAGTAACAGTATTTACAAACTGAACTGTTCTTCTGCTTTGTTCAGCAATAATTTTTGCTTCTGTGTAACCACACTTCAGAATCTCATCTGAAAAATACTAAACTTCATGATTTTGTGGTTGAATACAAAGTTCAAAATATGTAATGAATGTAACTAACCTCATGATATCTTCTAGCAATCCTTTGGCAATCTGAGGAAGTAGTATGGGGGCTGGCAGAGTGATTTAATATGATAAGATCAATGACATCTAAAATGGTAATATGTATAACTGTAATTTTGTGCGTCTTTTAAAGCAAAATATTAAATTAATCTTTTTTTGTACAGGCAGAAGAAGGTCTTATCCTGGGGAAAAGGACAGCTGGTTACTATAAATAATTGTTATACTGAAGATGAAAAAGTTCAAACTGCCCTTATGATTTTAGAACCATGTGTGTTCATGTGTAGAACACAGACCCTGGTGTAGCAGAATTTGACTCATGAAATAATTTCCATTGATTTCAAGGGGTTTTGGATTGATGCCAGAAAGAGAGTGGACACATTCTCTCTAGAAGCAATAGTCTCATCTGCTTTCATAGGCACCAAATTTCTAATACTTTCCCCGATTTTTGTGAGGAAATAAAACCAAATCAACCCACTAAAATCTTCCTTTCCTCATTCACAAATCCTGATTTGGTGTACTTTTGTTCAAAAAATTTGTTCAAAAATCTATTTCTTCCTGCAAAAAGTTTGGTGCAAGGAGCCAGACTCTAACATAATGACATAGAGATACTCTGCTGACCACCATGGACAAGCCCATGGGAAGGGCCTGGTTCCAGCATTCATGCTGCACCAGTACAAGCTCTGGCACATCTTTTAGAGCTAATGTTTAACAAATGGCATGCAGCTTTGTCCAAGTTTACTGTCACTTGCAATAAAAATTTGTGTTGAAGTATATCCCTGTGTTGTAAACAGGATGAACTGTAGCTACTTAAAATTTAGCAGCTAGTTAGTGCCTCTGTTTCCTTTCTCATAAGAAGCATCTTTATTTGCAAATAGCAACTAGTGAGTTGTAGACAAGGATTAAGTATTTCTTTTTATCCTGTACTGAAATTCACTATATAAAGACCTAGGTCACTTGTGCAACTCTACAAATTCATCTGTATCACTCTGTTCTATCTTTCTTCTTGCTGTCATTGTATAGAAAACTAATGCATCACAGCTTGTCCTTTTTAAAGTCTGAGACTCATGATACAGTTTTTAATTTTGATAACACTGTGAGATCCTGAGTCTTACCATCAAATAATGAATACAAAATGGTGTGGGATATTGATAAGAAGAGTCCTATATAGATATAAATAATCTACTTCATTCACTATGCCTTTGAAGTCCTCTATTGTTTGCATTCAAGAAATTCTATGCCTTCTAGGACAAATTAGGACTCTGTCTTCATCCCTTCCTTACTGGGTTATTTCTTTAAGCCTGTAATTAGCTGCAGATGAAACTGTATCTATTTAAGTGTTTAAACATTTTATTGCTCCTAGAAACAGATACTCACATGTCTAAATTACTGTAATTCGTGCCTTCTCTCTTCAGGTTCAATTCCTGGCCCAAAAGTAATTTAGGTTACTTCTGTGTCGCCAAAAGCAGAAGGAGATGCCTATTCACTGCATTATTCACAATAGGACAGGGGTGGTACAGTCCTCTTTTTGTAACTTTGTGGACATTTTTATGGCATAGTATTACTCAGTATTTGTATATTTTTAAAGCCCAGTGGAGACAAGTAATCTTGCAAGCATATAACTGGATTTACTCTAACAGTAAGGCATGCAAGACAGAGGGGAAAATCTTGACTAAGGCTGCAGCTATGGCTTTTCTCAAGGAAAAAAACCCCACAAATCCTAACATTTAGAATGTTTCTTTCAAAAGGACATTAAACTGAAAAGCAGGGCTCTCCCGAGAGGGTTAGAAAGGGTGGGCAGTGAAGAAAGAGCAAGATTGTTGCTACCGTTGAGGGATTCTCAGATGTAGGGATCCAGATGTTATTCAACTGAAATCAACTGCTAGCAGGGCTGCAAAATCACTCACTAATAAGAATGGATTGAGCATTGTCTGGTGGGGGCTGACAGAAGCTCAAAGAAGAGCCTCTCCTACACACTACATTTGTCTTTACTACATAAAGGATGGATTTTTGCTTCACTGAGGTTGAATTTGGATGATCTGCTTCCATTATCACTTACCCTACTAACACAGCCCATTGATTTTACTACCACCTCTATTCTCTCTCATCCTCCTGCATCTGTGTCTCAGGAAACCAGTCTTACAGCTACTGCCTCCAGAAGTGCTGGCCAGCCTCAACCTGTGCTCTGCTCCCACAGCCTCACACCCCAGCAGCACTTACCTTCTGCAGCAGCATGGTTCTGAGGCTGCTACTGCCAAAAACTTTTACAGCCTGCCAAGACCTACACATCTATATTGTCCCACTGCCACTGGCCTTTGGCAGGATAATGTACCCAACAGTTATTACTGTGATGAACACTGCTACTTAGAATATACATGCCAAACAAAATATGTTGCAGCATGTCAAAAAGAAAAATAACAGGTTTTTCTTTCATATGATCTGTCTCTAATGTAAGCTTCAATACCCCTGCTATATGAATGTTGCTTATGTTCATAGTATACACACAAAACATACACGTATTTACTTAGATATTTATTCCCAACACAAAATCCAGATACATGTTCCAGCAACATGCAGTGCCAGAATGATTGCCTCCCTGACTGCTCTTTAACAGGAATCCTCCCTAAATTAAATATATATGGATTTCCTTCCTTGAAGTGTATATGCACTTTTATATATGTGTATATATATATGTATAAGTCTGTGTATTTTATATATAAGTTAATGTATTAATAAGCCAGTTCAATTTTATAGTATAAAATATAACTGAATTGTTAAAAGTTAGGTAATTCAGAATATGTAAGACAATAAATACAAAGCTTCTTTCTCAAATAGAGAACAACAACCTGCCTTTGAAATAGGAATATCCTTTCTGTGCAACGTCTGCCCATGTGAAACAATGAACCTAGAATTACGATCTATCACACTCTTCTGTGCCTGGAGAGGGAAGAAAAACATTGCTTTGCAACACTAGACAAAGCATCAATTGACTTTCCCTGTTTCACTGACCAAAGCAAAATGAAATTCTCTGCAGTTATATTCCAAGCAGAATTGCTTGTAAGTATGTACAGAAGAAAGGCCACATTTTAAAACTTTTATCCACTGTACATAAGTCAGAAACCCTTTCTAAGTAGTAGCTTCATGCTGAGCATCTGAATTCCTTCCTCCCTCCCTCCCTCTTCTTCAGGCTTTTTCTGAATGAACCTGATGATAGTTGCCCTCTGCCTTCACTGAAAAATCTGGAATCACTTAAGGTCCTCAAAGATACTCAGAGAAGTCTCTAGACCAAGAAATAAATGAATTTCAAACAAGTCAATGGTCTACCAGTCTATGTTGGCTAGTGTTCATTATTTTCCCCCAAACTCTAAATTACCCCAAGTGGTTTAGTCTGATTTAGCCTCAGCTGAAAGTGATGGGGATTTTTCCACTCATTTTAGAAAATGCCGGATCAGACTTTACTCATTTTGTTCCTGAACCAAACCTTAAAGATGTCAATAAAGTGCCTTTTATGCAGTTTAATGGACTTGTAGTCATTCCAGTAGTTCCATATTTAAAAAAAAAAGAAAGAGTGTATTTCCTTAATCTTATTCCAACAAATGTGGTTTTGGCTCCTTTTTCTTCATAGCTACTCCTCCCAGTTGGTTCAAATTAGCTTGCTCATAGTAAATGTCAGCACCAAGACAAAGACTCAAATAAACACAGAGACTCAGCAATTCTCTGAGGTCTGTTCCTCTCAGGATTCACAAGAGGGGAGACAGCAGAGAAGCCTTGTTCTCTGTCATACCTACATAAAAGACACGAGTCCCCGAGGTTGTCTGTGTGCTGTGCTCAGCTGGCGCTGGGGCCGGGCTGTGTCACTGCCGGGGTGCTCGGTGTCCCTGCAGGCACAGGGACACTGCCATCAGCCTGAGCTGCCCACTCAGCAGCGAGCCTGGCACATCTCTGTGCTCTGTTCTAGCCCTCTCACTTTGGGCTGAGTGCCGCTTTCAGCCCGGAATTTGTACTTTTTAGGCTTTGATGTGCAGCACATTGAAATCAATGGAGAGATTCCCATTTGCAAGCACATCCCTGCGCTTAGCTCTGCAGCTCATCAGCCTGCTGAAGGGTTTACCTCCCCTACGGCACCCAAGAATCACTAGTGAGGTGGAAAGAGATTACTTAGGCACTGTTTTAGATTTGCTTTAGCAAAACAGCCTTAAAAATCTCTAAATTTAAGTAAAACATTGATTACTGGAATAAAATTCAGATGTAGTTGTCTGAGGCATAGTACTAGTACCTGCATCAAACTAACATCTGAATACTTGCCAAAATATTGTGGATTGTGAGAATATCATTAAAACCACAATGATCTCTCATTATTATAGTAAATAGATTTCAAAAATATTTCACAAATTAGAGCTTATGAACAGCACTTAATAAAAAGATAATAAAAAAAAGATTTTTTTTTTTTAAGCAACAAGCTAAATTTTGGTCACTTTACAGCCAGAAGCTGCACTGCTTTTTGGATTAGGCAGAAGGCTAGTGTGGCACCAGGCTACAGTACTTTGTCCCCTGGATAGTGAATTAGGCACCAAAATTGGTGTGCATTCTATCACTAAGATACAAAAAGGTGTAATTCCTTAGAAGCAGGAAATTTTCTGATGCTCAGTGGTCTTTAAATTATTTCAGGATGAAATCACCATGATGAACTTCCTGCTCTGGTGTGTTTGGCTGCTTTGGTTTGTTGTTGGCTGCGTTTCCAAACAAAGCTTTCCTGAGTGGGTTTCCAATGGGAAGGTTTGCATGCCGGCAGCGTGCTGGCGGTGGCTGTTCTTGTTTGCAGCCCTTGCACTCTGCACGGCTCTCTGCAGCTGACTGCACTGACGTCACCCCCAGCACTATCGACACATTCTTTTGTGTGGTGTGAATGAAAAAGTAAATTGATCCCAGTGGGGACTGTGCTCACAGTGAACAGAGAAAAGCTCCCGCTCTGCCAGCTATAGATGGCATCAGCTGTCTGTTAGTACAGTCCTTGCCTTGGCACTCAGATTAGACAGGACATCAGTCAGGGGGGTGATCTGTGCTCCCCAAAAAATAACATGTTTTTCAGGGGGGTTAGATGTGACACATAAAAATTAATAAGAATTTAAATGGCAAAGACTGTAAAGAACACCTTGTATCTAGCAGGTAATTTTAGAAAGGACAAATATTATTATGCTAAATTTATGGATGAGAGAAGTGTAATCTCCTTGGTGTTATGGAACAAAGGCAAGGAATAAAGAGGAATTAAAAAACAGCCACCAAATCTTTAACTAGTGAAAAAATATTCATTTTGGAACGTTGAAATCATCTGTGCTAAATAAATTATCCCTGCTAGGATTCTGGCCTCATGTATTTTGGATTCAAGTCCCGAAGTTCAAGTATTTATTACAGGAGCAGTGTTTCTTAGCATACAAATGCAGAATTAAAAATTCTACACCAAAGTTCTGTTTTAGCTTTGGTTTTAGCTATTGTTTCATATGGATATTTGTATCAAAGAGAAACTAAAAGAATATTTATTATCTAAGCTTTTCTCACATTTTCTACATTTATCCACCAAAATCAGTTCATATATTTATAATGTCTATTACTTTTATCCTTTCAGCATCCCTGAGAGACATGTCCTTCATTTAAGAGTGGTGTTCATGCATATGTGTGAGGGAAGGATTAGAGGAACAAATGGTGGCATGACTCAAATTCCCTAGAAAACCTGTGACAAGGCAGGAAAAGAAACTAAAAGCTGAAATGGCATCCTAGAAATGAACTTTTGTGTCTCCTCTCCCATCACACAACAGCTGTCACAGCCTCACACCAAAGTGGGCTCTACTTATGATGCACTAAAATGCAGCTATAGTTACACATGATCAGACATGTATCTGGTGAGGTTTGGCCGTTTGATTTCAGGCTATTTCTTGTTTATCATAATTTTTCCTCATTATTATCCCACAGTGTGTGAATGTTATGAATGACTTGAGCTGGCAGACTTGGTGCACCTCTTTGCAAGGTAGGGCTGTCAACATCTGACCTTTTTTATCTGCAATCTGGCACAATGAGAAAGCTGAGCTGTACGGTTTCTGGAGTGCTAACACTGCACTTACAGCCGTGACATTCACATTCTTGGATCAGGGAAGCCGCATGCCATCCTAGCAATGGGTGGTTACACCCAGGCACACTCTATTAGGAAGGTGACTTCTTGTGCAGAAAGGTATCACAAAAATTTGCCTGCCATATTCTGCTCAAGTCCCATTGTATGGAAGAGTTTGTAGAGAAATTAGTTTCTACTCATTTTCCAGACTGTTTGGACTTTACAGAAAGATGTACTGTAGGTAATATCAGCCAAATCCCAATAACCTGGGCTTAGTTATGAATGGAACTCATAATTTGCCTTTAGTAAAGGAATGATAATTTGTTGGGTAAGTTAGACAGTCTTTGGCTGACTTAATTTCCTTTAGTAGTATATATATTTTCATTGTGGGGCAGAATTGCCTACATGATTTCTCTGTGCACATTTAATTGCTGTATCCCAAAAATGAAATAAAATAATAATAAAAAAATGTTACAATATCAATATTAGCTAAGAAAAACATGGGTTTATTTCAAAAGCATAACTGTAGAGTAGAATCTGTGGGCTGCCAGTTCAAGATGCTGCTGCTCTTTGCTATAATGGAGCTTGTCTTGGAACCTGTTTGATTTCAGTTTTCACAAACCTGAGACAATTTTTGTCTTCTAGATCAGAGGCTCCAGTGAAAAAGGGAAGAGCAATTTTTATTATCCTATTATAGTATTTGAAGGGTCATTTTTAATTTTTAGTATCCTATTTTAGTATTTGAAGGAGTACAAAAATATGTTGATGCCATAGGCAGAAAATTAGCACTGCCATTTTGCTACTTTTGAAAAATATACATGCATTACAGGTATGGGGTTTTTTCTATAGATTTTTCACATAAGTTTGCCACAAGGTGACCTAGTCCACATGAAGAGTTCTGAATGCTACCTACATAAAACTCAGGGATAAATAAAGTAATTTTGATGCTCCACCAAGAATTTGGTGGGATTTGTTCCTTTTTATTACTCTATTGAGTGTTGCTATAAATCTTTGTGTAAAAGAAGAAATAATTTTTTCACTGAATTTCCATCTGAGATGGATTTTTCAGGCCCCACATTAAAAGAGATGCTTTAGGGGACACAGAAAAACTATTTTATTTTGACACACTTGGAATTAGATTTTATTATGTTAATTACAAAATTCTTTTTGAAAATCAAATTAATTATTTTGTACCAAAATGTTCTTAACATTTAAAAAGACTGAAATTCAAGTGAAATGTCACAATTTTTCAATCAAGGCAGTTGAAGTGATTAAAATGTCTAATTTCTTAATTTTCCCTTCCCTGCCCCCTCTCCCCCCCCCTCACCCCCCAGTTTGTTTTTACTTTTGTTTCTTTTGATGGGGAAAAAAAGAAAAAAAAATGTGGGAGGAAATCATTCTGTTTCTGTTAAATAGACAATCTGGTGTCTGTCCTGCTTTACTCCCGTGGGAAGAGCATAACAGATGTACAAGAAGGACTAACATTATACAGCTGATAAATTAATAGACAGTAGACTGCTAAACTGTTCAGCAACTTCTCTCCTCTTGCTCCTCATCCCCTGCCCATCCAGCTGCAGCCAGAACTTGAAGTGCACGTCGTCAGTGCAGGGATCCTTGAGCTCTGGAGCACCATCTGCCAGTGACACACATCTGGTACCAGGATAAAACTGGGAAGCTGGACAGCCTTTGAGCCATTACAGATTGATGCATGAAAGTAAGGTTTTGTGCTGGAAACAATCTTAGGGAAGATTGCCTGGGTGTCCTTCTCAATTAATAAAAAATATGTATGTAAAAAGACCATGGTGATGCAAACACAGTGGGTTTGTGTTTTCACAGGAGCAAAGCTGTGAATTGGCTGAGTGCAGTGCACTCTAACAAATTCCCCTGGACTGAGCGTGCAGCTCCTGTGTAGCCACCAAGTTTGGTGAGTAGAGGAAAAAGAAGCAGCAGCTTAGACTTTTAGGACTGTTTTTTCCATTTCCCTTTTCTCAAATTCAATGTTGTCCTGGAGTAGGGTGGCAGAATAGGAGACATTAAATTTTGAAAGACAAAGGTTTCAGAGATTTGTAAACATGTTTGACATTTGTGGATCAAGGGGATTTTTCTGTACAGGTTCTGCTCCTTTCCTTCACCTCCTTGTGGCTGTGCTTTTTTTGTCTGCAGGAGGTGGTTTCCCTCCCCTGTTCTTGCAGGTTGGATGTCCTCCAGCCCTGGTCAGCCCAGAGAAGAAATGGTTCCTATGATCTGGAGATGTCCTCAAGAGCAGGCAGGCGAGCAGGCAGAGTAAAGGGGACAGAAGTTTTTAAATCTACTGCTGATCATGGCTGTGTTTTTGATTGTCTTGACAAATGTGATTCACCCTTCACTTAGTGAATAGGCACAGCAGGAATAGTGTAGAATTCCCTGCTTTGACTTCGACATTAAATTGTGGAAGATTATTTTCTCTCCTCACCTAGCAAACTTTTCCTGTCCCCTTGGTGAGTTGAGAAGACTGTCTGTGAACACCAGATGTGTTTTGGAAACAAGTGACTTGGGAATATTAACTCATTAAGTAAACTCTACTATTCACCAGCAAGCCACTGTCTGATAAAAGCCCCATGTTTTCCCCATCCTGATCTGAGGAGTAACCAAAATAGCTGTAGGATGGAAATGTTTGTTATCTATTATCAGTGACCTAGGCCAACTTCTTTAGCTGGATCTGGCTGTATGATTCCTCTGGGGGAAGTATAAACAGTAAAAGTCTGTATCTTCCACATCTTCCTTGGAAGCAGATTTCTGGTTCATAAAGGAAACTTCCTTCCCTTAAAGATGCAGAACTCTTCAACCTTGGAGGTGAATAGTCTTTTATAAACAGAAAATACATTATTTTCTTAAATATCAGTGATCAATTTATCAATAAGCTCCTATAGCTAGTTTGAATCTCCATCTTGCTTTCTGTAAAGCAAGTTACATTAGGTCACTGCCTGAAATCTGTCATGAAAATTGAAGTTGAGCCAAAAATCAGCCTTCACAGTGTTCTCGTCCTGGGAAAGTAAAACATGTCAGCGGAGGAGTTTAACAGATTTGTTGTCATGAATATAATTTTGAACCAGAAGGCGAGCTTGTCTCATAGTGCAGTTCAGGGACCCCACGATTAATGCTGCTATTCAGCCAATATGGATGCTTTATCCTCATATGTCACAGCATCCCACTGCTGGGCTGACACAGGGACACTTGGCCAAAAGAACAGCATGCCTGGCTTGGGCAGGGGTATTTACATGCCTGCAGCACACAGACTGGTTACACTGATGTAGCTGTGATCTTTTTGAAAAGGACCAATAGCAAGAACCTCCTCTCTCCAGGTACCACACTGCAGACTCCATCAGACTGTTCTGCAATGTAGTAATTCAGCAACTTTTGCTGTGTTCCCTTCTGCACCAATTGCATCCAGCACTGTATTGAGTAGTTTCTTTCTGCTCCAAGTAGTACTTAAACTGCTCTTTTTTGCCTTACATAGGGGATTTCTATATGGCTTGAGTTTTCTGTAGAAACCATTTGCTGTGGTGATGCTGCCTGCTAGTTATTTTTAACTTGTTTTCCTTCCTTTTTCCACAAAATAAAATATCTCTATGAGAGGTTTATGAAATTAATAATTACTAGAGAGAAGTGAGACCAAAAGGCAGTTTATTGCATGAAAAATATTTTAATTAAATTGAGTTTTTAGATTACATATACTTCCAGTACCACAGAAAGCAGTGATGGATGGTAGAAAAAGCATTAACCTGGATTGGGGAAGAAATTCCCATGGCTGAAAAACACATTAAGTTGAATAGGACAAATCAGGGAAAACTTTGGCATTTATTCAGAGTAAGGTTGTGGAGGCAAGAAGCTGAGAAGTGCTTTAAAGGATATAACATTACAACACAAAATTTACTTATGTTAGAATGTAAAAAAAACCAAACCAGCAAGTGAAAGAGGAAAGGGGTGGGATGGACCCTGGTTTATCTCATTTTCTTCATCTAATGATGTCCTTAGCTATGTGCCAGCGTCTGGAAGAGATGCCCAGGTCACTCATGTCTTGTCCAGCATGTGACAATTTTATCATAGACCTCTCTTCCCATTGCTTTAGCAGTATTTGGCTGTTCCTTTGCTCTTCCAGAGCTACTGCTTCACAGTAGCACTAGAAATTAGAAATCAGTTCTTGAGGACATAAATGGTTTCCTCATGAAATAAGTTTTCTTTGTGAAATTGTCCTCATCACATACAATACATAAACATGTATTTTCCATTTAATGGGCCAATAATGATAATAATTATCTTCATTATTCTTGGAAAAAGCTTTCATTATATAGTAAAAATAATTATGGTTGTGACATAAAAAAGGCAGAGTGAGGGAGGTATGTAGAGGAGAGTTTGAAACAGAAATAAGAAAAAATATCAGAATTAATCGAAATTTAGTAGAGCTAATATCCATATTAGAAGGAGTCAATTGAGCCTAAAACATTAGCAACCTATATATTAGAAGTTTTTAGTTTTTATATATATGTTCTTAATATCTTATTAGGAAATCAAATTTAAGTCCTTAACTCAATTTTTATTCACTTCTCATTCAGAAAAAACTTTAATCAACTTCAATCAAGACCTTGCCCCAGCATGCTAGATGAGCTGTGTCATGTTTCACTGCCATCAGATGATAATAAAATGTTACTGCTATGAAATATAATGAGGTAAAGGACATTTTATGCTGAATGATATAATAACATTTTGTGCTTATACAACCAAGCAAGGATCTCAAAGTGCTGTACAAACACTCATGAATGCATTTTAAGAACAATATCTGTGATTTAATAAATTAAAGGTTTTTTTAACTTTCCTCATAAAAAGCATTGTTGGGTTAGATGGGTGAAACAGAAGTGTCTTGAACTGAGGGATGCAAAGCCCAGCCATTCCAAGTGCTGTGGCTCTGCCTCAGAGTGGGCACGTGCTCACAGGCTTTCCTCAGATTTCCTGATGCTTTGATTGGGAACCTATTTTGTCTCAGAATCATCTCATAGAGAATTTCTTCTGTCCTCAATATTCCTTCAAAGTTTAATTTAAATAAGCCCTGCTTGGCTTATTTGACAACTGTCAGAACTGGTATAATTGGAGCAAAATCTCCTTTTTAGAAATGCAAGCTTACTATCTACTCAGGTTTGGAAGCTTTGGCCTCTTTTTCAGAACTCCCAAACTACTCTCATTGTATTTCAGTAAGTTAATTTCATGTGAAAATAATACAGAAGGAAATGTAGCAGAGGTATTGAGTTGTTTTTACCGTGACTTGTTGATTCCTTCCTGTTATTTTTTGTTCTTTAAACAGAAGATGAATGTATCTGAGTCAGGAACCTTCTGCTCACAGTGGAAATGTTCAAAATGCAATCATAAAATTCTATTAGGCTGTCATTGCCTTTTCAGGCCTTCTAGTCAGAGGAGCTTGCTTACTGCCAGAGATCAGAGATCACAGCCTGCTGCGGCCACAGACTCACAATGAATGAAAGAAGGCATTAGGATTTGTGCAAGGCTAAAGGCAGGGCTCTGCTTTTTTATCCTACAGCTTCAGGTGCACAGCTGTAACAGTAAAAAGCTATCAGAGGTGTGGTGTCAGTTCTGAGTATTAGGGAACTACCAGGCCCTAGAGAGTAGGTTTGAGAAGGAAAAGATCTAATGTTTTAGAGAACCTGTATCCATGCTGTGAGGAGATAATGTATCTTTCTGCCTAATCTTTTGTGGTGTCAACTTTCATTCAGGTGATTGTTAATCTCTTCGACTCCTACTCAGTCATTTTCATGGTTTCATCTGCCCTTCAGTCCTATCCAGCACTGATAGATTCCTTATGTCCTTAAAGCCTTTACTGAGAAAGGTCCACAAAGTGCTGACTTTCATTTGATAATCAAAGCAGCACGACCTAATATATCACTTAAAATTTCATCTGATACAGCCTGCCCATTTGTCTTTCCCATGACTTCCAAGCAGGAGACAACTGGGACTTCATTGTGTTGTTTTCCTTTTGGTCCTCCCTCACCCCCACCCCAGGACTTCCAGAATTAACATCTTAATTAACCTCTTCTCCCCTCTTCCTGCTCTTTGCTGAATTTCTTGCAGCATTCATTCTGTCTTGATTACCCCAGGATCTACCACAGTCCAAACTTCATTTCTTCTTTTATCTGATTCTCCATCTCCAGTGAATATGTATTTAGACTGTCTTCCTCCAGCAGCACTGACTCTCGAACAAAGCAGTTTAACTTCTTCCCCACTATGTCCAATTCTATATCCTATGGCATCCACTTGTCTCTACATTTTGATGCCATCAGCTAAACTGCAAATCATGTTGATGTCAGAATATATTATAAAATTCAGGAGCTGAAAGTTGTTTGGCTCTATTTTGCAGTATATTTTTGAGTAATGAGATGTAAATGATAAATTTCATAATAGATATACTTCTACATTAAAGATTGTCCTTTGTGAAATGAAAATATAGAGGCATAATTTAAGATCTCAGCTCTCTTTTTCCTAACACCTGTGCCCCACTGTGCTGGTTTTGACTGGTATAAATTTTCTTCATGGTAGCTGGTAAGGAGCTGTGTTTTGTATTAGTTCTGACAATAGGGTTGATAATACAGAGACATTTTTGTTACTGCTGCTGAGCAGTGCTCACACAACATCAAAGTTTTCTGGTTTTTGTGCTGCCCCATCAAGGTAGAGTCTGGGGATACACAAGGCCTTGCCAGAACTCTGGACCCCAACTGATCCCAAGGATATCTCAGACCATATGGCATCGTGCTCAGCCTACAGAGCTGGGGGAAGGACAAGGGAGGTGTGTAGGGAGACATTTGGAGTGATGGTGTTTGTCTTCCCAAGTCACTGTCGCATGTGATGGAGCCCTGCTGTCCTGGGGATGGCTGAACACCTGTCTGCCCATGGCAAGTGGTGAATGAATTCCTTGTTCTGCTTTGCTTTGCTTTGCTTGTATGCATGTGGAGCTTTTTCTTTACCTGTTAAACTCTATTTTTCTCAACCCTTGTGTTTTTACTTTTACCTTTCCAATTCTATCACTCATCCCACTATGAAGGTGTAACACCAGAGGGAGGCAAGCAAGTGGTTCTCTGGGACTGAAGCTGCTGGCTGGGGTTAAACCACAACAGTTTGGTTAAAAGTCTTTTTGTACTTATGTGTATACTTTTTTTATTTCACAACAACATAATTTTAATTTTATGCAAAAAATTATATTTGAAATTCCCATTTATAATTTCAGAGAGTTTTGTTGTCAAGCAGGAGCTGGTACACATTTCTGTTCTCTCTATTTCCCGAAAGGAACCTTACAGTCCCAGAGTGACCCTTTGGTAGCTATTCTCAGCACTGGTGAGTCACTCATTAGAGCTTTTGAGTCACAGACAGTATCAGTTTCACATAGGCATCAGAATCACAACTGCACTTGCTATGTAAGAAATGAAAACAACAGTCAGAGACTCAATAATTTGGCAAAACTTCTCTGTTTTCTTGCTTCTTCACATCCTAATTTTACATCTTCTGAAGCCTGTAGACATTCATTATTGAAATGCATTTTGTCACCTACAAACTTCATTTTGATCAGCTTGCTAAGAAAAGATCAAATTTATTGGGCTTTGCTCTGCTGTAGCTAGAACAGCTTTCTCCAGGCAAAGGATGTTTTGCAATGGTATTGAATGTGAATTTATTCCTTTGAGAAATTATAGTGAGTTGTCTAAGGGATAAAAGAAGTGCACTTTTTGGGATAACTAATTCTAGGACAGAGTCTATCTAACCTAGAGTCATAAAACAGGTCAAAGAAAGGCTATTTGACAGGAGAATTTTAGAGCAATGAATGAATGACATTTTGATTCTTTTCAGTTCATTTATTGATTTGCCTGCAAGTGAGAGCCTTTTCAATTTTTATTTAGTAAATGAAAGAAAAATTAAATTTAGTGCAAAACTCCTTTGGAGACAAAATTTACCATTCTGCTGTGCCATCCTCATTTAACATCCAGAGACTCCTACCATTAATAATGTCACAATTTGTTTTTTAAAGATTAAAAACTTTTTTCACTCTTCTTTCCTGTCCTGGTTTCTTTAATTAACAGGTGAATATCTACACCAGCCAAGGAATCTCCTACATGTTCTATCCAGGCTTTGGTTCCAGTCTTCTCAAACAGACACTCCTACTTTTGAAAGCATAAATTTCATTTTGAAAGGGAAGATTATTGAGAGGTAAAGAGATAAAAAAGGGTTTGAAGTCTGAGATTCCTGCAGATCTGCAGCAGTGGAACACAGCAATGGTTGGTGGCCAGGTGGCTGCTCTGATGGTTTCTGGTACAGAGTCACACTTGACGCTCTCTTTGCTGGGTTGCAGGTGGTTGTAGTTTCAAAGGGCTGTGGGAACAGAGCTGAAATAAATTGTCTTTTTAGTGGAGAGTACTCTCTGTTGCCTTGCAGCGTGATACTTGCCATAGCATCCAGATATCACCTATACTTGAAGTCTTCCTCAAAGTTATTTTCTATAAGTGAAAACATAATTTCTAAAAAAATCAAAATAACCTAGAAGATTTTGCATGTACCTCAATTATTTATTTTTTTTTACTTTTTCATGAGGGAAAATATCCATTTATTATTCTCTTTGCTTTTATTTTTTTTTAGGTAAACCAGAACTCTTTAATTGTCCAAATTAGTTCAGCAAAACACTAAGCTAAATTTTCCTATTGTAACACATTCCTAGCAGAAGTAAGTGTTCTAAACCCTACTTTTCCTGATTACTATTCTTTCCAAGAAATTTAATATTCCAGAAGTCTTTGCAAGAATTTTCACTCTGATACGCGGTAAATAGCAAACACATGTTGCTTGCACAAGGGAAGAATAGTTCATCTAAAGAAAATGTATTTATTGGCTCTCTAGGCTATAAGGAAAGGCAGTTTAATGTTAAAATTGTTTGAGAAAGATTTTTGAGTTATTTAACAAATAAAAACTTGTTAAAAGTTTTCTTTTTAATCAGAAGTGTTATAATATTCTTGAAAATTCAATAATGACAATTTTAAATGTGTATGTCTTTATATATATGTATGCATTCCCATTGTACAGAAATTTGGAGATATAAATCACTTTGCACTAGTGTAATGTGGAGAAAACAGTGAAATGTCAGGATTACAGGTGGATAGAAATTCAAAATTTTTTCACCCAAATAACAATATTTCAGAATTTTTTATTTTTTGAACTGTTTACTGATTTGTTACTGAGGACATTTTTTTAATAACACCAGTTGCTGCACAGCTGGTAAAAATTATTAAAGTGCTTAATATGCTCTTCATTGAAGTGACAAAGTTTGGGGAAGTTGATTTGTGTCTCCATTTTGGTTCTCATGTTAATTTATTTACAAACTCAAAGCAATTTTTGTATAGTTGGGAACTTGAGAAACCTCTTTGCTCAGAGGACCTCCTTTGCTTGCTGAACACTTTGCAGTAGCTCCTGGAACTTAAGGGATTTTAAAAATATTTACAATCTTATTGCAATGCTGGCAATAGTAGTCCTATATTTCAAAAGGGAAAAAGCGGAAACAATCAAAGGACTGTAAAGATAGTACTGTGAAAGACTAGCTATGACTGGATATTTATGTCTGCAGTTTCACCTTCATGGTACTACTTTTACTTATGCTTTTAGTTATAAAATAGCAGCCGCACTCCTTAGAAAATAAAGCACTGATTTTAAGATATATTCATCTTTAACTTCTATGTTGCTTTAAGGAGCATCTGCTTTGCTGTTGTGAAAATGAAGATGAGAAATTAATCTAAATATTGGACCCTTGTACTTTAAGCTTACTTTTCATATTATGCCCTGGGAATGTTTTTTCCCAGACTAAAGCTTTTCTGTCAGAAAACCTAAGCAATATCACCTAACAAGTTCACCACTGGAACATTTCATTGACTGGATCAAGGTTGGATTGGAAAGAAACAAAGAATGAACACACCTGATAGAAACTATGCTTTTAAAAAGCAGCACACCCTTGAAAACTGGGAGCAGTGGGTGATTTCTTGGCGTGCTTTGGTAGGAGCTACACTCAGTAGCATGTACGCATAACTGAAGGCTGCTGTTGAAAGGAGATTTACGTCAGTTTTGGAAAACTGGAACATGAAGAAAAAGCTGGATTTTCACAACAGATGACAAATTTTGCCTTAACCAGCTTACATACAAACTTTCTGGAGATTGGAAAGCTCCTTGTTTGAGCCATGTCTGAAGTGGATGCAGAGCTTCCCTGTGCAAGAATAAACTCTTGACTTTCATATAAAAAATTCACGTTTTATAACTATTCCAAAACCCACTTACAAATCAGAACTTTACCATTGGTTACAAAGAATTTTTTCAAGTTCTAAATGAAAATTTCAGACTGGTAAATGGTGTGCCAGCTTTCTGTCCCTTGCAGAGAGAATTATGGTCAACCTTATTTCTACTCTGAAAAAGCATTTTAATTAATTACCTGAAGTTTTAAAGTATGATGCTAGTGTATAAAGCTCTGTAAAAGTATAAAAGTAATCAGACTTACGATGATGGGAAAAGCAACATTTATGTCTCTAACAGGAGATGGAGATAAGTGAGAAGAAACAAATAAAAATAAAAGAAAATTACTGCTGTGCATGAGTACTTCCTCAGTTGTGGTGAGAAAAAATATGAATAGCTACAAATATGTTTGAGTAAGAGAGGGTGCAAAGCTATCATCTGAGAGATGACAAAGGCAAAAAAGACCTCAGATCCAGATTCTCTAAAACACACACAGACACACACTGTCAGTCCATCTCTTCAGCAGCAGAAATCTCAAGACTCTACTGCAAACATATCTACTTTCTGCCAATTTTCTAAATGTACTTAGAGTTTTAGAATCATTAAGTAATCTTTATCACTTCACATTTGGCATCTCTAAGTTCAAATCCTAGCAGGGCTTAAAAGATTATAAAATTAACACTGAACAAACAGTAGAACTCACTTGATGAGACAATCAGCATAGATTTCTTGCAAGGAGCAAATTCTGTAACCTATTTGATATTCATTATTATAAGCATACCTAGTGATTCCCACTAATACTGTAGTCTGTTTTGCCTCCATTCTACTTAATTAAAAGTCCAATCAGCACTCATTTATGGGATGTCAAGTTAGCTCTGAAGTAAAAAGTGCACTTTTAAAATTCCTGTAACTCCCAAAAGAAAGAAGCAAAAAAAGAGGTCAAAAGAAAATAACACATGGATGGAAATGTACTTGTATTTAAGAGATAAAAATAAAGCAGTCAAAATGAACTTGTTCTAAAGCACATAACCTCCATCATCTTGTGTCCTGATGAGAATGATTCTGGCTATAGTAAGTGAGATAATCTGTCCCCTGTGAGTAAATTTATCATAGACTAAAAATTTCATTTATCATCATGAAGGCATTTTAAATACCCCATGTAAAGTTGTTGCAGATTTCAGATTAACAGGTGTTTCATGTCTATTTTTCTTTGTTTATTTGCTTAAATATAAAGGGAAATAACCCAGCTCCCAAACCCTGGAACTTAACATTTCAACATTATTTGCTATTTCTCCCAGTACAGCCCATTGAATTTGTCAGCTAACTTGTGCACTATTTTAAGACAGTGATAGTTGTAAGGGGAATCACATAGTTGCTTATATATGTAAGGAAGAATATTTAAAGATAGGAAATATGAATCTGTCTCTAGAGGTAGGTTTTTCTTTATTAAGCATAAAGAAAATGTAGGCTCCTACTTGAAGACATGTAAAATTTAAGACCTCATTAAGGTGCTTAAGAATGACAAAGCAGATCCAAACAGGTCTGTCTAGTTTTTGTCATTCCTTTAAGGAATTTACCTTGATCTATGTCTCATTTTTTTTGCCTACCTCTCCAGAAAGTTCTGGATTCTCTTTCTTGACTGGGTGCACTTTGCCTGCCCTTTGAGACTCATCAGGTCTTTTAAACAACTTCTACATAGTAAGACTTACTTGCAGAGCAGTTAATTGCTTCTTTCAATGGGAAGGAAAATAAATTTATAAACCAATGTAGGACAGAAGTATTCTCTGTGTAGTTTGTGGGGAGTCCCTCCTTATCTGAACTTGTTGTGAGGCTGGAGGACTGTGCCATGCCAGCAGCAGAGGCACTCCAGTGAGAGGGAAATGCTGAGGGCAGCAGGCATTGTGCTGCTGGCAGAGAGCTGTGCTGCTCGGGTGATTTGTTTTGCACTGTCCTGTGTAGGCCTGTTAAAATATTGGGCTTTCACCTGAGCAATACTGTATTTTTTTAGGGAATTCCTTCTCACTGCAGCAGGAAAGAAGAAGGGCAGTACTACTTACACCTTCCTACTTGATGGGAAAACTTCTTGAGGGCATGGATTTATATTAGTCAGAACTAGTGACCCTGACTTTTATTTTCATGCACTTACCACTTATACTGAATAAATCCATGCTGGCCTTCTAAGCTGGGGACATTTGAGTATGAACTGCTATCATATTTTATAAATAAGCTAAAAAGAAGGTCATGGATTGCTGCTGGAACAGAACCTAGGACCTCATATAATAAGTTTTAATCTTCACAAATCATCCATATGGCCTCTCAGATTGAATGTTTTTCAGAGTGACTCTCCAAGTACTAAACCACAATTTTTAATCTTAAGTTAGGGATAACAACCAAGAGAACTGATCTCTAGCCTGTGACTGGCAATTAGGGAGTAGTTATGTGATCTAGATTGAATACATGTGTCAAGATCTCTTCTCAAAACTCTTATAATATAAATTGTTTGTGTTATTTAAGTGCATTTGTCCTGTGGGGGAAAAAAAGTCGTAATTACTGGGATGTATGAATTCTATTTGGTTTTATTTTTGGTTCTTCTACTTCATTTATTGTTGGTAACATCATAAGAAATTATATCAGAGCACAAAGTTCAGACACAAGAATTGTACAAAAATATTTTTTATATTGAACAAAAATCACCAAAAAACTAATATTAAAGTATTTAATCTCTTTTGTTTGGCTTAATGATTTACTCATTGAATTAAAATAAATAAATTTTTAAAAAAGGAAAAAAAATCACTGGCAAAAACCTCTACTGACACCAAAAGATACACCAGACACATCCTGTAAACTCAAAATCTGAGAAATCAAATGTTGAGAGAGGTTTCCTGAACTCTTTATCATTTTTTCTTCTTTTGAAACACCGTCAGCAGCATCCCCCAGAACCACATGAACTCTTTACTTTCATCTGCAACAAACATCAAAAAGAAATGTATTCCAGCTCACAGCCTGGTTTATATAGTTCCTCGGGGTCTCAGGCTTGTTAAGGCTGAATGCCTCCTGAGCACACGGAACAAGGGTGAGTCAGAGACACCCATCTGTTGATACAAAGAGCATGTGAGGTCAGCCTCAGGACTGAAGTGTGAGTTTGATGAAGTTCTTGTTTATGCTACTAGAATGTTTCCAGTAAATGGTACAAATCCTATACCTAGTCCATTTGGCAGTACATATTTCCTCCCTGCAATGCACCTTCCAGATAAATAATATGAAAGTATTATTTTTCTTTTTCTTCTTCCTTTTTTTTTTGTCTTTTTCCTTTTAATTCTTTCTATGCTGCATTCACTAATTCACTTATAAATAGCACTGCCACCACAGGAAGTGATAGAACCTGATAAGACACTTTATAGGCTGACAAAATTGGCTGTTCTTATGCATTAGGCAGAGCAGAGATGCAGAGAGGATACACTAATACTAAATATTAGCATAAATATTTGTTGCAGATCCCATATTAATACCTAAATATGAATGAATCAATACAGTATCAAAAGGTATTGAGATGTTACTAGAATGAGCAATATATGAGGCTACCTCAGGTTTCAGAACTATTAGATAATTTTCATAAGGTGTAAAGAACTTTAAAAGATTGTTATACGTAAAATCTTCAATAAAATACAACTGTAACCACATGAGATATGAAAGAATGGATTTTCTCTTACTGTATGTAACACATAGTTATTGAAGATTCAGTCTTAGAGGTAATTAAATTCTTTGGTTGAAGAGAAACATATTCATATGAAAATATTGGGCTGTCCTTATATAAAAATAGGACACAATTTGTATTAACTGTTTTTGTGGGAAAAGAACCCCCTATCAAAAATACTATATTGTAATAGTTAAAATAGGATTGAAAGGCAATGAGGTAGATAGATAAAGAGAATGTTTTCCATATGCAAGAAGACTAAATTGAATGGACCACTTCATCTTGGAAAGAACAACTTAGAGAAATATGACAGTTGCATAAATTTATTGAGGAGAACAGGGAGTACTTCTTGGATCTCTTGCAGCTTGGGAACTCAGAAGGACACATACACAATAAAGTTATCAGGTAGTGAGTTTAAAATAAACAGAAGGAAACACTTTTCCGTATTGTTGCATAACTGCACTGTGAGGTAATTTTCCACAAGATGTTCCGGATGCCAAAAATATAAATGGACATAAACAGACTTTAGAAAAATTCATGGGAATACATCCATAAGTAACCCAGATGCAATGTCTGGCTCAGGAAATATGCAAACTGATTGTGGCTGTAGCTGAGAGGACAGATCAAGAGTCAGGCTCTTTATACATGTCTTATTTTTTCCATTTTTGTCTACATTCACTAGTAGCCTGAGATTCTCAAATTCACCCCACTATGGGTCATGACCAGGAAATATGAAAAACACTGTCTTATATGTGTTTTTTTTTTAGATGAACTGTGAATTTTTATAGCATCTATAGAAAATATAGTATATACAGAGGAGAGAATTTTGAAATTAACTACTTTATTTTTGACCTATTTTATTTTTCCCAGTTCTGCTTCATAATTTTCCCTTAACATTACAGAGGGGTCAGGCTTGTTCCCCTCCTTAGCCTGATGGCCAAGATGCTTTGAGTCCCTAAAGGCAGAGGCAGACTAAGGCTCAGTGTGCTCCAGTGCATAATTCCAGCATTCTGTGAAGACAAATGAGAGCAAAGGCTGTTTAATAAAAAATGTTATTTCATGAAAATAAGGATTTATGGCAATTTTTTCTGACATTAGCCATGGAAACATGACTGATCCAACTTTCAGACTACCTACAGTGAATTATCATTTAGGTTTCTTCTGCAGTTAATAAAGTGATAGAAGTGTTAAGGATAGGAGATTGGTCTTCTCTTTTCTCTTCTCTTCTCTTCTCTTCTCTTCTCTTCTCTTCTCTTCTCTTCTCTTCTCTTCTCTTCTCTTCTCTTCTCTTCTCTTCTCTTCTCTTCTCTTCTCTTCTCTTCTCTTCTCTTCTCTTCTCTTCTCTTCTCTTCTCTTCTCTTCTCTTCTCTTCTCTTCTCTTCTCTTCTCTTCTCTTCTCTTCTCTTCTCTTCTCTTCTCTTCTCTTCTCTTCTCTTCTCTTCTCTTCTCTTCTCTTCTCTTCTCTTCTCTTCTCTTCTCTTCTCTTCTCTTCTCCTCTCCTCTCCTCTTTCTGTTTCTTTTCTTTTTTTATCTTTTTTTCTTTTCTCTCCATGGATTATTGAGAGTTCACAAATAATTTGTTTGCAACTAATCACAAACTTTTTATATAGCTAAAGCATAGATGTGACCTATAATATCCAATTTCCCAAATGAATTCCCTTGTCAGTACAAAGGGTATTTTCTCACTCAGTTCTATGACATATCCCAGAGCTGAATCTCCTTAAATGCTTTGATGTCTCCTTTTGTTTTCTCCTGAATGTGATTTCCTTTCTGAAGCAAATTATCCTTTAGTCAAAGATGTGGGATTTCCAGCCCTAAAAAGCCTTTTATTAATTCATGAACCAGATATAAAATAAGCAGTAGCAATTTAATTCTCCTCCACTTATTGCCTTTTCAAGGCCTCTTTGTATACTGTTATCATCCTAACAGCTGCTTGGTCAGTGTCTGTATCCCCGCATTTGCATATAAGCTGAGGCTGACAGTAAAGTTTCCAGCAAGTGAGGTGATGTTCTTGTAATGTGAAACACTTCTCCAGCAGTCTGAGACCACAGATCCAATTTCATGTGGAATATTGAACAATTAACATCTCTCAGTCAACCATCTGGACAGAATATGAAGTGACAACTTAGTCTCACCATGAGCAAGTCATGATCTCCTCAACTATCCTGTAGATGTAGTTTTTAACACAATGTATTGTAATTACAACAGGAGATTTTCCATGAGAAGAAACAATTTAGTATTCTACGATGTGGCATGCCTCAGCTGTGAATCTGATGAGAGTGAGCTGAGTCTTTCTCTTAATATATAAGTAGTACTAGAAATCATTATGGCAGGGATTTTAAAGAAATAAATTGAAGAGGTTACTGACAAGTATTGTTTAGGACTAGAACAGGTAAAAGATCAAATCTTAATTTACATGCTACTCAATATAGGAGTTTATCACAAAAATTAATTCACCACAGGAAGGATAATACAGTCTCAGCAGTTTCAGTCTCTTCCTGTATATTTTCTGTACAATAATGCTGGGATAAACCTGGAAAGCTTTCCAGAAATCTGGAGACTATATTGCAAAAATCTCAAAAAGTACCTATTGCCATTTTATGAACTCCAGAAGGTAAACATAATCATATCTATCTATGGAAAATCTAACCAGACTTGTGTCTATATTTGCCTTCGAAAGGTCTATTCCCCTTTGCTACCTCCTCATGTCCACTGATTGAAATATATCACTAAAGTGCAGACCACTGACATTTTTAATTACCTCTTGATTTGGTCTCCCAGTAAAAAAGGAAGTAGAGGGGAGAATGCTTATCCACTGAGTGTATGAGTCTCACAGGCTCAAATATAACATATCCTGCAAAAATATTGCCGAGTCTCACTGTTTCCATAGTTAATAGCCAATACATTTAGAGAATAATGTATATTTGCACATTATATAATTCTTTTATATAAGTTTATTGTCATTATTTTTTAGAATACAATGAAGAACTGAGGCAATTCTCTGGGATGTGGTTTTTCCAAGATTCCACAGTGGTCTTTTGTCTAAACCAAAGCTGGAACTCCCCCTGTCCTCCTACAGTTCTGTCCTCTCTTGACTGCCAAATTATTTTTCTTGTCTTCAAACTATTGTTTCTTATTCTAAGTTATATATATATAGCAGACTTATTTGTTCTTTATCTTTTGAATACTCATTTAGAATTCTTCGTCTCACAAAGCAGACACTGGTAATTTTCATCATGCTTTTTCAAAAGTTAAGAAATACTATACTCTGTTTTCTCTTGTAGCTGGCTGAAGTCTAACAATCAAACATTGCTTCCTTCAGCTTTTAAAGGAAAATTAAAAGAAGTTCTTGCCCTGCAGTTATTGGCAGCCTCTGCAGTGGTTAATTATTCATATTTCAGGCTCAGATTTACTGCACAGCTTAATCAGCATTTCTCTAGGATTGTGTAATCTAGGAATGGTTTTATGAAGCATGGCAAAAGTGTACATACAAGGTCACCCCAAAACACTATAGACAAAGGAAACATTTTCACTATCACCCTTCTGATGCTCTGAGGGGGAACAGAAATCTCTGTAGTCTTCTGTGGAAAAGATACAAATTCTTCCATACTTGCTTTTCTAATTTAGCCTGGAATTTGCCTGACGTGTGCTGGCAAACAAGTCGCCTCTCCTATTTGCTCCTGGGAAGAAGTCAGGGCTCTGATGGCATCCTGGCTGAATCTATTGGTGTATGTACTTCAGTTCTCCTTGGGAGATGAAGGAAGTATTTATTCTGTGATGAAAATGACACATGGATTCAGTAATGGTTTTGTCCAGAGATTGTTTCTGTTGAGGTGATCATACCACCAATCAGGTTTGCCTGATTACCCAATGTCACCTCTCCTCCAGCACATCAGTATTTCTGCAGAAAAACAACATACTAAGTTCTCTAGCCCCATCTCAAGATGTGTGAGAAGATATCAGAGTATATAGAAAACACTCCAGTTAATAATAACAGACCACTTGCACTGCTGCAGGCATTTTGAAATTAAATATAAAAACCTAACTGGTAATTTTGTTTCAGGGCTTCTCTTAAAATAAACAACAGGAAGGAGCCCAGGTATTGCACCAAACATGAAGGAATTAGACCAGGTTTTGCATCCTGATAATCTTGAGTGTTAAAGTAGTTAAAGAGCCACCTGCACAATTTTTGTTTAGACCATCTAAGGCTAACAAAAATTACTATTAATCAAATATAATAAGCACCTGGGCTCTCTTCCCAGTACCCTGGATGCTATGATACTCTACAAAAAAAGTTAGAAAATTAAGAATTAAGCCGGTTCTCAGGGCCAGGAAAAGAGCTTTGTGACAGTGTAGGTTGCTAGATACACACTTGTGTCTAGAGGTATGATGTGAGATGTATGGAAAACCATGGTCAAATGTTCAGTCTGATTCAGAGAGGTCATGTGGACACAAGCCACCCTGAGCCACCAGGCTTTGCTGTGTGCATCAGAAAGCTTTACCAATGTAGCTTTAACCTAAGTTTTCTGGGGTGCCTATTGCAATAACCATCTGGATGTGATTTTCAAGGACAAGTCTTGGACATGTCCTATGCACTATTGTGAAGTAGGAGCTTCACACACTTTCTCTGAGGTCTGGCTTGGCAGTTTGTGAAGTCTTTGTTTACCTGCCTGAACTTTGCATGGCTCTGGCAGATTCCAGCTGGAGTTGTTGATGTTGCCTGCAGCAGGGGAACATCAGGCAGCCAGAAAAAGAAAGGCTGTGGTGAGACCTGCTATAGCTGTGAGAGGCACAGCAAAAGCTACAACTCAGGGATTCATGGAAGTATCACATAGTAGTAAGTCTTGAATAAGAGACCCTCTCCAGTGCCCCTGGAAAATGCTAATATCTCTTTATCCCCAGACTAAATGGCATGGATCAGCATCCTGTGAAGGTAAATGTCTTGCTAAATACACCTGACACAAGCAAGAAGGTCTCCCTTGCATAGGGGCTATAGTCATGAGGAACCTTGAGCAATGTATTTTATTTCTGTTCAAAAGCATCAACCCAAAGCTGTGACAATTGCAATTTGTGTGTGTGTGGTTTTTTTTTGCCCAAGCAAAGTTGGAAAACTACAGATTGAAACTTGTTTCAATGTTCTGATTATCAGAAACCTGACGTCACATGCGTCTGATGTCCCACAACAGTCCCTGAGGTACATAATTACAGAGTTTAGGCACCAGATTTCCTTTTCAGAAAATGACAAAATTTTCATGTTTCCTATGGAATAGAAATTAATTTTTGTTAAATCACTAGTATAGTTTCCTCTCATTATGTCAAAATGCTGTGTTTTGTAATTTCAATTAATCTCATTTTGGCAAGTAGAGTAGGATACATTAATAAATAACAGCTGACTTTGAAAAGTAACCATGATATACAATTCAGAATGAAAAATAAATAAATTGAAATGAAATATTGAAAGGTTTCAATCCTGTTTACAGAGAGCTGAATTTATTATTTATTTTTTGGTTCTGATAAAACTCTAGTTTGATAGAAATTCCATCTCTTGAATGTTTTCCCCCATTCTTACTACAAACATTATACATTTGAAATGAACTAATAGGAATACAAGGCATACAAAACATCCAACACTTCACAATGCCTCTATTCAGTTATTCATTTTTTTTAGATTTGTGAAGAGGAACAATTTGAATCAGAGCTGTAAATTATTATCTGGAGGTGAAATGACTTAGCATACAGTAGTATGTAAGCACAGGACTGGAAGAAGACAGGAGAGACACTCACTTTCCTTTCTACTTGTTTAACTCAGAGCTCAACAGCAGGTACAGGATGTTCTGAGGTATTGCAAAAACTCGTTAGCTCTCTATCAGGAAAGTTTGCCCTGGAGTTCACAGCTATTATCCTTGAAGCTAACGATGTGAGTTGAAATTCTATGCAGCTTTGGAGCAGCATGTTTCTGCACTTACTGTGTCACCTCAGCTGAACCCTTTTGGCTCCAAGAGACTCGCTGCAGCCCATCAGCAAAATTACAGGTTATGGTGAACAAATACTTCAAGTTCTTGGGTAATTTCTGGATTAATCAATGGAAATTTTTACAGCTCTAGTATTTTTCTGCTGAAAGGATAATTATTTTTCCTATTTTGCCTTGAAATGAGCAAATGGATAACACAGACTCCAAGACTAGTGCGTAAACACACATAGGTCTAGCTTCATGTACTCAAAATTTTATTCAGTCACCCAAGTGATGTCCATTGAATTCCCCTGGCTCTTACTAAACCAGGGATTTTTATTGGTATTGGACAGCAGGTAGAATGCTCTTTGCTTGTAGGTGCAATGTGTTAAGCAGCATTCATAACACTTTTCCCCACAAGAATCATCTGGTAATTCCCCCATTTTTTTCTGTTTACACACTTCTGCTAGAAATCTATGAAACCTGGATGTATATGATGTAATTGTGAATACAAGAGGCGGATGTATATGCAATGGACCGGATTTTGAGAGCCTTGTGCTTGGCTGTGAGAGCTGAGTTGTGAAGTGGCCTCCATCCAATGCTGCTGGCTGGTGCTAAGGTCTTTATTCACTGTGAAGCACAAGACAGAGCTGGCTCATATTGATCTCTGGGCTGACCCCAGTGAGGTCAGCATGGCTCATATCTAAGCAACTGTCTGCACTCCTCACAGTGAAGCCAGATTAAAACACCCAGCCAAAACTCTCCCACAAGAAAGCCCGCTTGTACAAAATTCAGAGCTAGATTGAGATTTAAAATGTCTCTATAGGAATTTTACTGTTTGAATTCTTGAAGCTTCCCTGCATGAGAAACTAGACCCAAGAAATTCATACACGTGACATTATATACTAATATTTTGTATGCAAACCAACTCTTTCAACAGTTTGGCATCTTTATATTTAGTTCCCTTGTTAATCCCCTTTTGCTAAATAGATAGTTCAAAAATAGGAAATAGGTGCTATTGGGCAGCAGATTAAAATTCAAATACTATATGATCAAAATCCAAGACTTTTAAACTTGATTATAAAGTAAACCAAGGTCAACTGCATGTATACAACCAGAAATCTCCATTTGCTATTTAATTCGTAAATTGAACAGGGCTTGTCATTTCTCCATTAGAATCTAGGGTAATTGTGTTGTTTGACACATAATAGAAGAAGCCCAAATGTACTGCTTGAGATAAGAATACAGTCTATATTCTTATGAGGGCAGTACCAGAGGGAAAATCCTCAGTGGTAATTTCTGAGCTGAGTAGTGGACTCTAAGTGGATCTGCAGTCCAGGCTGCAACTCACCTAAGTGTGTGCTTGCTGCTTCCATAGAATTTTTATACTTCTAAATTATATGAATTATAGTGAATCTTCCAGCAAAGTGCAATGTGCCAGGCAATGACATATAGAAGGTTACATAGGATCCCTTGAAAAGCAGTGGATCTTAGTTGAATGTTCTCATTTCCAAAAGAAATGTCAGTGCAGGGTGAAGATATGTCTTCATAGCAGGTTTACAAGAGATTTTTCTTCTCTGTTGGCAGATGAAGGCTCCTTGACAAATTTTCCTGTTTTGGCATGACTCAGTGAAAGGGGCTCTTCCTCTCACCTTTGTGCATCAGGGCCCTATTCTGAAATAAGTATTCCTCTTTTCTGAGAAGGGAACTTACTAAAAGTAGCAGACTGGGGCTGTGTCTCAGGAATGTAGGAAATAAATAAGAGGACTGGAAGCACTGCCATTTAGGAAATTAAGAGGAAGTGTCAGCAGATATTTTAATGGTTATAGCCCTTTTGTCAGGGTCAATGCATAAACCTTAGAGTAGATCATAACTGGTGATAAACTCACAAGCAGAGAACCACAAGAGGGAGGAGAGTTTGTGGTTTGATCCAATTGCCTTCTACTGAGGACACAAATCCCAAAGTGAGTGAGCTTCTGTGAAGACTGTATATCAGTTAGACCAGATTTTAAATGAATTATTAAAAAAGCAAAAGCTGTCACTGTGGTACTTCCATGCCACCTAAGGTTTAGAAGCACTCAATCATTTACTACACAGTGGTTTTCTTGGTAAACATGGTTTATAATTCTGTTATAACCATCCTGTAATCTGCTTCTATCAAAAGGGCTGTCAAGATTGCACAAGATATTTGCAAATACTAGTGTCTTGTTCACTGACTTTATTTTTGTTAAGATTGGACTGATTGAGGACAACGAGAAAAGTGAAATCTTCAAATTTGATGCTTCTTTGGTGTTCAAAGTTTAATGGTTAAACAGTTTTACAGTGACCTGACAGATCCTCAACTTTGTTCAAAGTTTCCTGCCATAATATTGGCAGACTAAAGGGCATGAAGCATGATGGCAAAAGCTGCTATACAAATTATCACATCTCCTGAGCATCTTCTGGTACTGACTATACCTATACTGGATATTTTTCTTCCATGAAAGCAAAAAATTGGGATGGTTGTTATGATTTAGATTTGGAGGCTATAGTTTGCAGGAAGACCCTGACTTGATCCAGACTAGGAGTTTGACATGTGTAAGTTCTTTCCCATGTAGTGCCAAGAGCCATCAGCTCAAGTAGTCCATTAAACTGAGCCAATGAGGAAATTCTCTTGTGTATTCAAAGTATGAAAGCAGAGTGGTACTCTACAGTGGGACTGAAAGCTGCCTTTACCTGTCCTCTCTAAATACAGAGAGAAGTTGATGATCACACTAGAAAGTAGAAAATCATACTGTGCTTTTATCATCAAAGGCAACATTTTCTGTTCCATTGAAGAGTTTTTTATCTTTGCAGCAAAATAAGATGACACACCAAATTCTTTTCAATAATACAAGGCAGTTCACATCTCAGCTCACTGGCCTCTCTAGAGAAATGGAGGAAGCCCAGGATGGTTCATATTTAAAATCTGGTTCATACTTTCCATCTTTGACACCAATGATGTTGAGATAACCTCTTTTCCCATTTCTGTTACTGTTATTGCCTCATCCATCAATGCCTCAGTTACTCATGTCTTTGCAGTAACCTCAGCAGAACTCTGATTGCATTTTCAGGACTTGGCAGCATATATCATATGTGTAAAAAAAATTCCCAGTCCTCAAAGACAAACTCAGATGAGACAGTTCCACAGAGAACGACAAGTGTAGGGACTTTGTTTTATCCAGGATTTTCAACAGCAAAAGAAGAAAAACACAAGGGTACCTAACTAGTTTATGCTGAAAGATAATTTAAATGTAATAATAAAGAATCAAATTAATTTTGAATGAATTTTCAGACTCTTAATAGTTTCCATCTTCTAACTTTTCGCTGTTTCCATTTCTATAGAAATTATGTAGAAGATATCATATAAAAAATCATTATCCTCTGTACTTTAACCCCATCAAAGTTCTGTATAAAATTAAAACAAAATTAGTTTATTCTTTGGGAAATTTGATTGCACCGTGTTCAGTAACTTATTAAAACAGTAAGAACAACAATACAATTAAAAACTGTGACATGCAACCCACAAGTTTTGAAAATTAATATCAATTTCATGTACTATACAGGTAACACTCAAATAGTGTAATGGAGATTTTTCTTGATTTGGACTACAGAAACCTCATTTGATTTTGCATGTTTATTTGTGAGTGAGGAGACAGGTGTAAAGCATGAGGTAGAAACATAGAGAAAAATTTAAATTCTACATTTTTCTGAGTGGGATGAGGATCCTTGGAGCAGATCCAAGGAATGAGACACTCCAAGTGCCACATGCTGGTGTGGTGACTTAGGAGGAGTCATGGTGTGATCTTTAGCCACTCTCATTCTGACCTGGCTCTGCTAGCTCTTTAACTGAGGCATTATCTCAGGTAAACATGGGAGCCAAATGCTGTAGGACTGTCAGGGCCATAAGGGCAGTTATTTCATTGCTCCCAGCTTCAATATATGTCCATAAAATATGGTTTGATAGTTTGCCGTTTCCTTTAAGAGCATCCAGCTATATTAGCAGTGGAGAAAGAATTGTAATTCAGGCCCTCACAGTGGTTACCTTGGCTAGCTAATGACTACACTGTGTATATTTTTAGAATGAGCACCTTTTTGGTGTCCTTTTGCTTAACTCCTTCTGTCTCCTACTAGCTGTTGAAAATGGGAGAATGAGAGCCATGTTTTTCAGCCATAGACTTTCCCCAGACAGTTTCAGAATGACATAAGGAGCAGTCTCAGTAGCTGCCACATTAATTCCAGATGCTTCTCAACCTTTCTAGCTGAGATGCTTTGCAGTCTATCTTTTTTTAGAGATTCTGTGGTCAAATAAATATCCATGTCTCTTTCCCTCTTTTTTTTCTCCTCCCTGATGTTAAAAATAACATGAATAAAATAAACCAAAGTAAAATAAAACAATACAGCCTGTGGATAATCCAGGTTATCTATTTTGTGCTTAAGCAGTATGTAATGACAGCACCCAAGGGACCTCTTCCAGATGGGATTGAGCTCTTGCTGATTTCTATTCCACCATCCAAGGTGATGCCAGAATGGCTCAAGCACCCGCAGCTCTGTGGGCATCATGGTGATGCAGAGGAGGCCCTTTGCCTGTGGTCTCTCACCTGACCCATCACTGCAGTGAGAACACAGCATTACAAAGGCTTATATCTGCTGTATTTTTTTAAATTGTTTATTCGTGACAGTGACTCAGACATTGTGAGGTATTCTAATTATCACAATTGTGTCCAAAAGAAGCATTTCTATTATCACTACCTTGATTTCAGTATTTGGACCACAGAATACCATTTAGCTGCAGCTGTCTTTATTGGCTGAATTTTTATGATACCAGTTGCTGAAGCTATAGTATGCTTATGTTGCTCTTACAATTTATATTAGCACAAAAGTAATTGAACACTAAAGCTGCTTAATTTGCATTACAAAATTGTTTCAGTAAAAAACTAACAAGTATCAATCTTTATTCTTATGGCAACTGGCCTTTTGAGCATAAATGTTATTTCAAAATAGAATTAACCATGAACAGACCTACAGGGAATTCCTGCCCTTTAATCACATGAGTTTTAAGTAGTTTTTTCTAAGGCAGGAACCAACATGGATAATATTACAATTCAGATGGGCAAAATAAACAAGTGCAATTTCCTTTAATCACCTATGAATATGCATAAATAAAATATCTCCTCTGTGGTTTAGATATCAGAGGCTTATTGCTAGTGTAAGAAAGCTTTGGAAAAAAAAAGGAATTTAGAGAAAGTCAATCAGCTGAGAATAGTCAATCAAGAAACCTTCCTTCATCCCAAGTAGATTAAGTGGCAAGATGATTTATGCATCATGTAAGTATTCCACAAAGCCCATAAACCTTATTTTATTTTTTTTCAACCTTAGTTAAAACAGCATCCTGAATAACAGTTACAACAGTCCTGAACATACAATGAGGCCCTGACAATGGCACGTTTATTTTCCAATATTTATGGAGTGACTTGGATGACTTTGGCAGAGCAAACCCATCTTAATTGGTATTAAACAGCAAATAAAACTGCATAAGATACTCCTTGGTGTAAAGAGCTTAAAGACTAATTGAAGGCACTGTGCAATGAGAAAAAGGAAACAAGACATGCAAAACATGGTGAAGAAAGGACAACAATCATTCTTTTCAAGGTCACATGGTTAGCAAATGTTAACTACTGCAAGATGCCCTTTACACATTAAGGAGAGCCTGATTCTCCTTTTGACATGCCTTTCCTTACTATATCAGAGCAGCAAAGAAAGCTTTATTTAATATAACATTTAACGCTTGAACATGCAAAGGGCCCATTTGCCCTTCTGAGAAAATTACCACATTAGGAATTCTCAGATCACCTGAATCACAGTATCTGTTTATATGTGCTCATCAAATATGGATTCATTCAACCACCCATCGGCAACTGGGAATGCTATGCCATATCCCTCTTTGGTGGGAAAATACAGAAATCCTGAAGGGGCTACTCAGATGTCAAGAGGTAACCTGTAAAAAAAAAAAGGCAGTGCCCCTGTTTGAATCTTAAGATAATCTTAGGATAATTAGGGAAAGTGCAGGAGAAGCAATAATGTTAATAGTTTGGTGAAATAACATTACAAAGATGTGTGTGTGAGGGAAAAGGCTTCTCGATCCTAGGAAATTGATGCCACTGGTGGAGCAATAACTGCACACTGTAAAAGTTAACATGCTTAGAAAATCTGCACATGCTGAATAGAATCATCAAATCATAGCATTTGGCTTGGAAGGGACCTTAAAGATCATGTAGTTCCAACCCCTCTGCCATGGGCTGGAACACATTCCACTGGACCAGGTTGCTCAGACCCCCATCCAACCTGGCCTTGGCAGCACTTCCATGGATGGGGCAGCCACAACTTCTATGGGCAACTTGTTCCTGTGCCACACCCCTCTCACAGCCGAGACATTTTTTTCTAATAGCTAATCAAAACCTACTCTCTTTCACTTTGAAACCACATCTCCTTGTGCCTCTGTCACTTCATGCCCTTGTAGAGTCTCTCTCCATTGTAGGGCACCTTTAGGCATTGGAAGGTCACAATGAGGACACTTCTTGCTCAGGAGTGGGAGAGGTGATGACAGCATTCAAAGAGAGCAGTATTGGTTTCCCCTGATTTCTTTGGGATCTATGAAGTTATCAACAGCTACACAAAATCAATATAAACTCTTGTCCAAAGAATCATAGTGGCATGTTTTATACATTTCAATACTAATACAAATTACCATAAAAAAAAAATAATGAGGAGTCAGGCTTAATGTTAATAAGAACCTTTGAGCTTTTCAGATGAAAGTAATTGCAAAAGGCACATAATTTTAGTAGCATTAAGGTGAGACACTTTTTTTTCTCCCCTCCAGTGTTATTTCCTGTAGAATGAATGTGGAAACAAAATTCTAGGCCATAGTCTCTTTGATTTTTATATGCAATCCAATCCTGCTATCTAATTTCAGCTGGAATTCACATATGAGATGAAAAAATTTTGTTTGGCATGTGGGATATTGTCCATTTATTTTTACAGAAATGCTGAACACAGCTGTATATTTCAGTCATATAATGCATTTCTTGCATGGCTACAACATTCAGCTATTTCATATCCAATGCTGTTAAAAGTGAATAGGGTCACTAACTTCCTATTTAATATTTTTGGCTCATGGAGTTTTTCAAATTGACAAATAGGTTGGTTCAGTGTGGGTTCAAAATATTTTTTGAGCTTCATTTTTTGCTGGTTCTTCTTAAAATTCCAGCTCCTTCTCCCTCCTTCTCCCCAGGCATTGCAGATTAGATGTGAATAGACACCATTCTCATTCATGTTACCTGTGGCTATGATTGCCTTATGACTCCTGAACTGCTGGGAAAGTATTCATTTTCCATAAACTTTTGCCTTCACTATTAACCTGCTTGTCAATTTAACATTCATTCTCCATATCTCAAGTTATTATATATAATTCTATTCAGATCCCAGGTTGGTTTATTTTTTTATTCAGGTGCTTCAGAGAATGTAAATAAAAGGGCACTAAACAGACATATTTCTTCTGGGTTTTTTTTTTTTTTGGGGTTTTTTTTTTTTTTGGTGATATTTGATTTTAATTTTGTATTTTATCTCCAGTATTAATATGTCACCTGTGAAACCTTCATGAGGTGCAAATGAGTTAGTTTAGTTTAGTTAAATAAAATATGTTAATTTAGTGTCTGAGGGTATGGTCCCAAGGTTGGAATATAACGTGATTTTACCATACATTTTTCTCTAGTGTGATTCTGACAACTTCACTACTATGTTAGTTGCTACTGTGAATAAAAATATATGCCTTTGCTTTATACTAGGACAAGGTGAATCATATAGCTACATACTTATTATTTTTGTCTAGTGTTGCACATCTAAGCTGTAAAGAGTAAATTTATGACAATCACATAATCTCAAATTCCACTGAGATGGAAGGGACCTGCAGGAATCATTTAGTCCAACTCCTGCCCTGCACAGGACCATCCACAAGAATCCCACTACATGCCCAAGAGGATTTTTCAAAAGCTTCTTGAGCTCTGTCAGGCTGGTGCTGTGACCACTTCCGTGGAGAGCTGTTCCAGTGCCCAAACACCTTTTTGTGAAAGAGTAGGGTTCACCTTTGGGTGAAGAACCTTTTTCTGATATCTAATCCAAACTCCCCTTGACTCAGCTTCAGGTCATTCCCTCAGATCCTGTCACTGTCACCACAGAGAAGAGATCACTGTTTGTCTTTCCTCTCCCCCTCACAGGAAGCTGTAACTGCAGTGAGGTCTCCCCTCAGCCTCCTCCAGGCTGAACAGAACAAGTGACCTCAGTCACTCCTCACATGGCCTCCCCTCAGGGTCCTTCATCATCCTTATTGCCCTGATTTGGACACTCTGCAATAGTTTAATGTCCATTTTACATTGTGATCCCCAAAACTGCCCCCAGCACTGGAGGTGGGGCTGCCCCAGGTCAGAGCAGATCAGGACAATCCCCTCCCTTGCCTGGCTGATGTCCCTGATGTCCCCAGGACGGGGTTGGCCCTCTGGGCTGCCAGGGCACTGCTGGCTCGTGTTCTGAGCTGAACTTTCCACTGTCCAGGACCCCCAAATTCCTTTCTATAGCACCGCTCTCCAGCATCTCTTTCCCCAGTCTTTACACAATAACCCCTAGCCTGACAAGTAACAGGTGCACTGTGCAGATAACTGAAATTCTTTAATCAAAATGAATAATTCCTCCAAAGTGATTTCCCAGCTTGCAGTCATATTATAATGGAGATTTTAATGAAGAAATGTTTTGTACTAATTTCTAGTGGCTACAAACAATTTTATACCATCATCCTTTATCCCGCATTATTTTCTTCACAAGATTAATAGTTCAGGTTGCCTTTGTCTGAACACTGCCATGCACAGCATTCATTATTGTGATATGATGTTCTGCCTTTTGAATTTATTTTCTTTAAGCCATGTTTCTGTAGGTATTCTCCCATACCTAATGGCACAGTCAGATCAGTCACACTGTTCTTAGACTGCTTTACTGTGATTATTTTTATGGAGATACTGTATATATCTTGATTTAATCTTACATATGGGAATGGTTCTGCTAAACTGAGTAAGCTGAACTTATGTCACTGAAGAGAATGCATTGTATTCACATATGGGTTTGATTTAAGATTTATCAGTACCTATTAACTGTATTAGTAGCTAATATTATAGAAAAAAATGGGTATGAAAACTGGCTTTATGATTGTCAAACTCTGAAAAATACTCATTGTGTGGTGGAAACCTTGTAATCAGAATAAATAGTTTTGCCATTCTGCTATAAATCAGCTCCTCTCTTTCTGAAAATATCTAGTCTTGCCCATCTAAAGATAATCTTACAGCTGCTTATTTGTGAAGCTTTCCCAGATTAATGTGATTAGATAGGTACTTGGAATCTCTCTCAGAGGGAGAAAGGACACAGCCAACATAATTTCAGAAATTTGCCTTCCACCATGCTTTGAAAATTATTTAAATGTGTCTGAACACTTGGGATTTTAAAAGTTTCTGTTTACATACTTTCAGAGTAAATATCTAAAAATAGCTAGATGATTTGCTTGAGAATATCAGTGCCAAAAAAAGTGGGCACAATAAGGAATGGGAAGAGAGATTAGGGAAGATGAGATGAGAGTCAAAAGAGTGACAGGTATGGGGAAAGGGATATTGTCAAGGGAACGGATGGAAAACAGAGGGAAGCAGAGCTAACAAGCCCATCTCAGCTGGACTAAAGGTGTTCCATAGTCCAGGATGGTACTTAACATTCTTTTATTGTCTAGCAAGTGCCTGTAATATATACAGGAAATGGAGGGTTATTTACCCTATGAAAACTGGGGCACTACAAGGAATAGATGTCTGATCCTCATATGTGGTATTTCTCCTATAGGGCTTCTGCTCTATCCAATCCATTGGTCAAATTAAGGCACTGACAAATTATCTCCTAAAAATTATTTTTTGTCTTAATGACTGAGTTCACATAGCTTCCCATATAATTAACACTGATATTTTTAAGATTTAGAGAAGTGATGATTTTTCCTTATGACATTGCAATATCTAAGACCTTTCAATTCTGTGGAAAAAGAAAATAATTTCCTCCCATCTCATTACATCCACCCAGCCTGAACTTCACTCTGGAATAGCCAGAGACTATCATTCAGGGCAATTGCCCAGATTGTGACACATTAAATTTTTAAATTTCTACTTTAAACCAGGATGAAGATGATTTGAACATCTTTCACATTATTGCCTGGACTATTTTCTTACAAATAAAATTCTTTAGTAACTTTGACCAGTACAAGTTTAATTCAAACTGATATTCCTCTGTGAACGTGTTTCAGTGTCACTGAACACAAAAAAACCATGACACTGAGAAACTCTTGCTGAGTTTTGCTTTGGAAAGCTGCTAGATATGACAGTGGTGGGAAGCAGAGAGTGTAAGTCAACTTTTACATAGCTTGGAGGGAAATGGAATTTGAAAAAGTGATAAAAATACAACCATTTAATAATTTTTTGGAAAGCAGTGCAGGACAGAATTTTAAGGAAAGCTGTTTCTCATACTAAATTTAATGCTCTATTACTTTTTGGTATTAATTTATAACTGCACATAAGTTTAATTTTGTGAAAATGGTATAAACAATGGTGCAAATAAATGTTTTTGAAGTACAGAAAAGGCAGAATTAAATAAAGATTGTGAACAAGGTTAAAAGGAGCTGTGCTCTCGTTTGAAGGCAAAACCAGTGAGAGACTTCAAGTCAAAAATACAATTTATTAGAAAAAGGAGGAAAAAAAAGGAAAACAAAATACATGCAATAATACAAAGGAAAAAGAAAACAACTGACAGAGTCAGAATCCAACCCGACACCCTGTGGGTCAGGGTGTTGGCAGCAGTCCAGTTGCAAGGGTGGCTGCAGTCCTCCTGGAGTGGCAGATGTGGCTCTGTTGAAGCATAATCTAGGAGGAAAGGTGCAGCCTCCACTGAAGGTCCAGTGGTGAAGGATGGGCCTGTTCTTCCTCTGGGAGTCCAGTGGAAAAGGCTGCCTTGGTGTCCCAAATCTCAGGTTTTTATCCAGGTATGGATGCTTGGCTCCTCCCCCTGGCTGGAGCATTTCCTAATGGGATAATGAAAGTTTATCCAGAGACTTAATGGCCCATTAGCAGAAGATCTCTGCCTGGAGGAAGGATGGATTGTGGAAAATAGAAGGAAACTGCCCCAGCTAGTCTTTTATTTAGCTGGCCTATTGACAGAATAGGCCACCCCATTTCCAACAGATGGTGATGGAATATCTTTTTTTGATTACATCCCACACTGCAACCCCTGACAAGCTGCCATAACGAAAAGGGAAGAAATTATGGTTATATAGGTGAGTAATCTGATCATTTAATGGCCTTAAAACAAATAAAAGATAACAATTTCCTTTACTGGACTTTAATACTTAGGCATTGCAGAAATTGCTATGGAAATCCCAAATAGATTTAATATAAAGAACAAGTGAATTTTCCCACATAAATATATTTCCATCTGCTTTTAATAATAGGTGCATTAATGCATATTTGTATTCAAACTGCAGGATATTATTATTTTCTCTTGATTTTGATCTATCGATTTTAACTGGAAAATATATATGGCACTTGTGGAGCACAGACTTTGATAAAAAATTATCTGTAATTTTTCTTATGAAATAGAAAATATAGGTAGAAATGAACAGTAATATGAATAGAAAATAGTGTATTTCTTAAAGAAAAAAAACCCAAAAATCAAAACCAAAGCATCAAGCGAGGTATGCTGTTTTATTCTGTTTATTTAAAGAATAAAGTGTTGAAGGTTCTTTTAGTGATATTTTATTGATTTTTCAGTCATGAACTAGACCTCCAGCTACTGTTAAAAAAGATCATTCTTATCAAAATGATGCAGATTTACAAGACCTAAGAGTCTTGTTTATTAACCTCAAGTTTCTACACAAGTCAAATTAATCTTCAGCTGATTTAGATTTAGAATTATTGGATCTTCACTGTCAAAAGAAGAATTTGTGGTGGGGTTTTTTTGATAGTTTTGCTTGTGATAACAGAATCGTAAAATTGCTTGGGCTGGAAAAAGATCATGTTGTTTCAAACCTCCTGCCATGCTTTCCACTAGACCAGGTTGCTCAGAGCCCCATTCTGGCCTTGAACATTTCCAGGGATAGGGCAGCCACAGCTGTCAGGGAAGCCTGAGAAGCCAGTGTCTCATCACCCTCAAAGGAAAAAATTTCTTCCTAATATCTAATCTAAATTTACTCACTTACGGTCACTTTGTTGTTTGTCCTGTCACTCTGTTCACTCTTTTATTTATTTAATGAAGTTGTCATGGAAAAAAATTATGAAATAAAACTAAACACCTGATATCCCTTTGTGTCATAAAACATACTTCCTGCCATATGGAATACTTACCACTGATCCAATTCTATAATAAATAGGAAAAATGTATGTGGAGGAAAGCTGAGATGGAATTATCAGAACTTAACACCTATATTTCCGAAGGAAAGGATGGGAATAGCAGCATTTCCCTCTTCTCCTGGGTTTTCAGGTTGCTCTTAGTTACTCAGCTTGATATGCTTCCGATCTTTAAACACGGTCGTGTCTACTTTGCAATAAAGAAAAATAAAATCATTAAATACATTTATCTTTCTAAAAAAAGGCATTTTTACTGGTTCCATTGGATTCTGACAGGATTGTACAAAATTTTATCCAAAATCAACAGCTGAACTTCTAAACCAGGCACTTGGATAAATTGCCTTGCAATGATGATATTTATCTACAAACAGAAGTTAATTCATTTGATCACAATGTGATCTTAAAAGTATTACCGCTTTCTTTTCCTCTCACAGCGAATGAAGCTAAGCAGAGTAGGAGGTCCTTACCCCATGGAAAAAGTTGTAGAGATATTAAGAACGGCTGTTATAGAACAGTAACCTTACATGACAGAATAGATAAGTTCTTGTCATTTATTGCCAGCTACCACTGAAAACCTTCACATGAATCATGCTTCTTCCATGCTGCAGATACAAACACACAGACCTCCAGCTGTACCTCAGACACCATTGAATGAATATCAAGCACCAGCTGTTTGAAGATGGCACTCAGGAGTCATCCTCGAATCATGCTGATAATGACCTTGGATTTTTCTCCCAGTCTAATAATTATAACGAAATAAAATTGACCATTTTTGGAATGTACAACAGACAACAAATAAAATTTACATATATTTAAAGATGTTTCTGGGTATTAACTATATAAAAACTCTTTTATTTCATACATTTCTTCCAACATGAAGGTATGCCTTCTAAAAGGCTTTCTAAATTGTAGCTTGTAGGAAAAAGAAAATATTCTATAACTATGTTTTAGTTGTGACCTTACTCTACTTGAGATCTAAAATGCTACTTTTTTAATACAGTAGCAAATGGTTTTATCATTATTTTATTAACTTTCAGAGGAAAGGAAAGCAATTGTGCATCAATGCTTTATATTTTCTTTAAGGGAAAAGCTAACCTGGGTCACAGAAGACCAGTGGGAATACATACTATAGGCACCATATTAATTCTACTTATAAATGACAAGTGATTCAACATCTGCAAAGCCACATTTAAATAAAAACTTTCCCAGATAATTTGATAGCTTTTACATCTGTAACAATGTATTGTGGGTCATATTTATAACTGACTAAGCTGGACAAGGAACATTTCTGTTGGGATTTTTTTCCATGATTTACCTCCATGAGAAAAATATTCTGAATTTCCAAAATAGTAATTATAATCCCAGATATAAGATTTCCTTTTTATTCTTTTATTCTTGTATACACAAAATGATGTTTCAAGGTATCAGCTATTTTAGAGCACATTGAAAATAAGACATAGGAAAACAAAAAATCTGTGTCCATTTTTGTTTTCTTAGAAGTACATATTTCTGTTACTTAATATCTATGCAGCTCTGTCATAAAAGGCAATAAAGTGCTGAAATTTTGGACTAGAATCTTTAGTACTGAAAGGGAAGGGTAAATCTCAAGAAATTCATAATCCTTTTGAGGGAATTTACTGAGATTTATTTGGTTATTTATTTGGAACATTTTCCATATTCCTTGCTGCATCCTCTGTGTGCTGTCATTTGAGACACTCCAGTGGTAGTCCAGAATGCATTGGGTGCTATTGAAAGACATAGAAAGGATTAGAAGATTTTTTTTTCCAGTAATTAGTAGGAATGTTTCCATTGAGGTCATTGCAGGAGTTATTTTCTTAGCTGAGTAATTGAAATGGTTTGTTTAACTCACATAGTTGCTTTCTGAAATAGAGAATCTATTCCCTTTTCACTGGAAAGAAATTTCCATTGTGAATATATTGCAGCAACTATGTTTTTGTCTTATATAAACACACTACTATTAATTGTAATTTTCAAACTAATCAGGTAGATAAAGATGGGAAAAAATATAAATAAGAGTTCTTTTCTCTGTGGTTCCATCCTGTGTAGCTGGAGCTGGGGAGAGGGAGTCCTAAAGAAATCATTACCTCTGCACAACACTGTCAGTATGACTTGAGTCACACCAGGCACTATGACTGGGTACAACAAAAAACTCTTGTTCTTTAAACTCCATTCTGCACAGCTCCTGTCCCTGACACACAGGACAGCTCCTTTGGTATCTGGTCTACTTATTTTGCAGGTCATAAAGCTTTATTCAGAGATTTTGTCATCAGACTCAATGATCTGTGAAGGAGCTTGAACTTACCAAATCACTCAGGCTTGAATTCAGGACTCATGCAACTGCTGCTGCCTTTCCTTATCTTTATCTGTCATTTTCTGTTCATACTTTACAATAAAAAAATTTCCTTACTAGAGTGGCAATTTATTTAAAAAAAAAGGATGCATTACCTTCATTTAAAGAAAGAAGAGTGACTGGACTAATTAGTTTCTAGTAGATTGGAACACGTCTTTTCCTTGGACACAAAAGACAAAACAAACATAGAAGAGTGAATCTCTCATGGTGCCCTCTTTCTCATGCCTCCTTGAATCACTGTCTCCTGCCATAAACAAAGAATGTTCTTCAAATTCTACATCTCCTGCTCCTTAGCCTACCTTGAAGTACAAAATAATCTTATCCAAGTATCCCTTTGCTGTAGAAACTATTTTTTCTATTAGGTTTCTTTAGGTTTCTTCCATCCTTCTCCCCATTCCACAGGGTGGGGTGGGGGGGTTGAGAGCAGGAATTGAGTGAGTGGCTGTGTGGTGGCTGATTTCCATCTGGGCTTAAACCATGTCAGAGGTGAAATGTGATTGGATATATATATAGAGACATTCAGTCATTCTTGTTCTGTTTAATGGCAATACAAAAATGCCCCTGAGACATAGGATGTATCCAAGGCAGATGCCTGTTTCCATTGGTCATAGACCCTGAAGTTTTGGGAAGCTTGCTTCCACCTTGGTCACATTGACAGAATGTCTCAATTCAAGCAGGAATAACTCTTGCCACAATGACAGAAAAATGGCATTCCCAATTGGATGATTTTATTCAATTTGGATTAAAAAAATTTTTTTCTGATTGATTGTCTTGAAAGTCTGCTAAATTCTCCATATATTAGACAAAAAGGTCTCTTCATCTGATTTTTATGAAAGCAGAAATGTGTGTTTCTCTTTCTATTACTTTGATGTAGAAATTGAGAAGAAAGTTGAGTAAAGCCCCTTGAACTCAAAATTATAATTAAACCAAATTAATTGTTAGTTTAAAAAGCAGTGTAAAAAGTCTCTTTAGGGATTAGTTTCTCATACAAAGAGAATGCAAAGAACTATTTGACCTAAACTAAGCATGAGTCAATTGATACTGTCCATTAAGTGATATTACATTGTTAAACACAGAAAAACATAAAGGTGTGTGGGAGGTTTATTTTTCCATTGTGAGATANGTTTTACCTTAGTAAACAATATTATCCATAGTTCTTCTTTTTCTTTCCTACATTGTTTCTACTGCACGAATGATTGATATTTCCTATGACATAGCTAAGAATAAGTTGCTATGTGTGATAGTTTTGGCTGGGGTAGAGTTCATTTTCTTCACAGCAGTTGGTGTGGGGCTGTGTTTTGGATCTGTGCTGAAAATAGTGTTGAAACTATAGAGATATTTCATTTTCTGCTGCTGAACAGCGCTCACACAGCATCAAGGTCTTCTCTGCCAGTGAGAAGGCTGGGGATGCACAAGGATTTGGGAGGGGACACAGCTGACCCCAGCTGGCCTCAGGGATATCCCAGACCTCGTGGTGTCATGCCCAGCACATAGAGCTGGGGGAGAAGGAGGAGAGGAGGGATGTTTGGGGTGATGGTGTTCGTCATTCCAAGTCACCACGGCATGTGATGGAGCCCTGCTCTCCTGGGAGTGGCTGAACTTCTGCCTTCTCAAGGAAAGTTGTGAAATAATTCAATGTTTTCTTTGCTTGTGGGCTTTTGCTTTCCCTATTAAGCTGTCTGCATTTTAGCCTAAAAGCTTTCTCTTTTACCCTTCTTATTCTCTCCCCCATCCCACTGGGGGAGAGAGAGCGTGTGGCTGTTTTCATCCGGGGTTTGTTTAACCATGACACTGTGCCAGATATGACCAACAAAAGATACTTTTGCCACTTTTCTGAAGATCAAATAGATTGCATTCTACTGCTTTGAAAAACGTACTTTTTTAACTTCTGGCACAATTAGTTTAATTATTTTTCTTTTTAAAAATCAGATTTTTACATGTTACAGTTGCCTTAATTTTAGATACAATATTAAATTAAAGATTTAAAAGACTCTCACCTATAGTTTAGGGTCATTGAGAAGAATGTTTATTTTTCTTCGCAATGCGCACTGGAACACAGCTTTCTTCATATTGTGAAACAATCATAATAAATTAACATGAATTGTCAGGCTCCTTTCAGGCAATTCTTTGTCAGTAGAGTAAAACAATAAGCATATCTTTATTGCATATATTGCAGAAATAAAAGAAATAGCATTAACTAAGTTACAAAACAATGTGCCCTGAGGAGATTGCCTGATACGATTTAATGAACTTAAGAAAATTCTGAGTATCATTCTTCCAGTGGGACAGATATTTTACATGACTATCCTTAAGTACAGTCTGTCACTGTCATCCTCATAAGTGCCACTGTATCTCCTATGTGACATCTGCAATATTTATAGATAAATATCAAGTCAAGCTTCTTCTGCTGAACATTTTAATTTAAATTGACCATGCACTTAGGAAAACTTAGAAAAGGAGATGGAATTAACCTACATTGTGTCAGGGGCTGTCAGCATGGTGGATGCTGCTGTCCTTTGATAGGATCTAAACTGAGTTCTCTAAGTATTTAACACAGAATAAATGTTACTTTTCCTCAAGTGCTCTTAATCATCCAGATATCTTCCATAATTAGAAAACAGCTACCAGTACTGTCTACTCCTCTTAAAACTGGGAGACTCAGAGGTTCCATGGAGTCATTGGTATTGGTTTATTTACTTGTGAGGCTCTCAGTTTTCTCTGAGATAGATAGGATTATTCTGCCTAGAGTCCAGCAGTTATCAGGACAACAGCCAGCATTACATAAAAGGATTGTGTTGTTTTCACTCCATATGAGTGTATATTCATTATGTGATTTTTACAACTGACACCAATGGTTTTGATCCTCAGCACAAGGCTTAAATTAATATTTTATTCTATTCTAAGTATAAATACAAATAAAACACAATGAACCTAACTGGAAATAAAATCAGGCCTTTCAAAACATTTGATTTGAAATCCTGGTTCTTCAACTGCTATGCATTGAAATGTTACCACAAGTCATAGAAATTACAGCAATAATTTTTTTCCTGCAGGCCTCCTGCTCAAGGGTTATCTACTGCTGATACCCAAGAGTTATCTACTTCATGGATAGAATGAACTGTGGTGGATTCTGTTCCTTATGAGGCATTTCTGTTTTTTCTTTCTTTTAATACAAAGGACAAACACTTGCCATATTTTTGAGTCATAGTCTTCATTTCCAAGGAGTGTTGAGATGCACTTAATGCTTCACTGGTCTTACATATAAAACTGGAACAGGCATGACCAAGTTTCCTGGGATACTCACTGTTCTGTGGAGAACCAGATCCAAGAAATCTATCTGCTAAAAAGTGAGCACAAACTGTTTTTCACATGAATAACTGGACAGATGTGTGTTATATGAGCTATATATGGAAACTTATGCCCCTGAATTTCCATTAAAGCTTTGCTTTCATTTTTTTAAAGCCTTCCACCAGCTTGGATCCTAGTACCCTCAATATTTATTGAGTTACACCAAAATCAGTAGGTCACAGCAAACAATCTGGTCAGTGCATCTACAGCTAATATCCACTTGCTTTTGCAGAAAGCTGTTTCCAGTATTATTAATCTGTTCTATCGATGATACAATATTATTTGAAAGTAATCATTCACTTCACTTCGGATTGTTAAATCTAGCAAAGTCTAGGGTAACCTAATACAAAGGAAATGAACTAACAGCATCTATTATATAAAAGGACACAAGATTTCCATCAAAAAATAGAAAATGAGATCCTAGATTTTTGCTTGAATGATATATTAGTGGGATTTATACATATAGTGAATACTAAAAACCCTAGGAGAATCTAATTAAGGGAATTTTTTCTATCCTTGTTTTTTTTCATTTAGATTTGGTGCAGCATTATACTTAAACAGCAGCAAGTGCTTGACAATGGGAACTAAATCTTGGTCAAGATATTTGGACTGCTCCAAACTCTACTTTCCATTCTTATGTTAGCTCCATCCACAAAAGGGTAAAATCAGACTCATCTGCTGATTTGATATCACAGTTTTCAGATTCAAAATCCCCCCTTATGCTGTGCAGCGCAGAATGCCAAACTGATTTCTGTGATTTGTATGTAGATACACATTAAGGGGTATTATATAATATTTTTGCTATTTTTTTTAATTTAAAGCTTAAAGAAAGCAAAATTTTCATACGGAGAATATGTTGAAAATTAAATAGAAGGATATCTAAAGAGAGTGCCACATTTCCTTGGTTTGGTAGCTCAGAGCAGGTTCACAGGTGCTCCACAGGCCACACTGCGGATGAGCCACTGGGGAACTGAAATAATGTGAATGTCTATTTCCCACAAATGGCATAAGAGATGTCTGTTTTTTGTAGCCTGCATGAGATCTCATGGAAGATAAATTTGGGAGTGGTGGAGGGAGGACAGGGTATCCTTAAACACATGTAAGATGGTCTTTCACAGATTTTTGTGACTGAAAGGGACAATTCTGAACATTTTGCCATGTTTGCATAATGAAAGCTACTTGTGTTTTCTAAATGAGAGAGATGGGGTAGCTAGGAAAGTAAATTCATACATTAGAAGAAACTGCCAATAAGATAAAAGTGGTAGACTAGCATATAAAGTATTAAAACTTGTAAACTACTGCCTACACATGATTTAAGAGTCCTTTTAAGTGGAAGGCTATTGTTCAGTGCAATCACCCAATTTGTAGGTTTACTATGCTGACATCCATGCTACCATATAAACCAGAAGACAACATTTTTTAACAGGATTACCTGAGTTCATGCCTGGAGAACAGGCAAGATCCAGGACACAAGAACTGAACTATTTTTTTGCTAGGCTAAGGTGATATTACCTAAAGATAGTTTTGCTGCATAAAGACTACAATATAGGGTTGCCGTACAAGTAGGATAAAGTTAGATTATCTCCAAACTTCCAAACAGTAAAACCAATATATGTTCATAATATAATATGAACAGTTAAAGTTTGGAGACCTGTCTGCTGATAGGAGAGCACAAGCCACTTGATTTTATATTTCCGAGATTCTACATAAAACCTCTTTATGGTTACACTAAATGGTAAAGACCAAAGCAGCAATGGAAAGACAAAAAATGTGAAAAGTCTGGAATTGGCACCTTCTATCTCTAGAAATTATTTCCTGTTCTAGAAGACTAGAAGCATGAGATGCTATGTAATTGCCTGTATTAGACCCAGACTTTATTCTTTTGCGTTTGGAAAACATCCAACTCTGAGGTTTTTCCCTCTGTGATTAACGTGATGTTATCACCCAGGGGCCTGGGAAACCTTCCCCTGAAACCAGGTGTATCACAGTGTATTATCATTTTTCAAAAATGTGGTGAGATGAATTTTACCTTAAATGTCTTAAACGATGTTCTGCAAGGAGATGAAAGGGGACACAGGGATCAAAATTAAGATGGAATAATGCTGTACACAAGGAATGGATAGAAGCAACATGATCATATCATAGATCTTCTCTTGTTTTTTGCCGACTCTTCTCATTGGAATGGTCATTTTGTTCAGTAATGGACCAGATGATAAAATATATTTTACAGGTAAATATCTGTACAGTGTGGATCTGTTACAGTCAATGAAAGGATAAAGTTGAAATCTACGTGTCAATGAGAAAAATTGAGAAAAAAGAGATTCTTGGTAGTGCATTCATGTAGATTCACTAAATACATCTTTAAATACTTCAGGACACTGACATAACCATTTTATACCCTCTAAAGAAACCCTGAAAATTTTTCTAGCAGTGATAATTTTCATATCAACAAAATACATTACAATATTGTGCTATCTTTAGTTTATGCTGATTTTCAATAACACTTTAGCATAATTTTTACTGGTACAGACTGTTGTTGGAAAATTCCAGTCTGGTAAATTTTAAAAAAGAATATATTCAAACTGAATAAAATCTTACGTCATCTAAAGTGATATCCAAGACTTCCAGGGGGTGAGTTGGCCAACAGCAAGATTGAATGTAGTAATATCAGGGAACAGGACTGATCAGGGTGATTCTCACAATGGAGATGTTCCTCCTCACTGACTAAAATACAGCCTGGATGACTGTGTTTCAGATGGCTAACATCAGATGAGAAAGGGTTGTTGGTGCTAAAAAAGGCCAATGGGACAAGTTATTAGCAGATTTTTACTGTCTCAATTTATTTTGCTTAGCTCTGAGTCCATTTTGGGCAGAATAGAGGGAAGAAAAACCTTCTTCCAAGAATATTGTAATGAATTTTCTGACCCTTTAGATATTTGTTTCTGTGCAAGTTTGTGACAATGTGGACAACACCTTTCACCAAACTTAAACTACTTTTTCTAGTAAGTTTACTTAGTTCAAATAAACTTTCCTTTTTGCAGAGAAAATTTACACAGCTCCTTTGGGGGGCCTCAATGGTCAACATTTTACTAAAGGATGCTCTGGAAGGGTCACAGAGAATGTTTTGCAAAATAACATACTGGCATCTATCAGGAGGCCTGGTATTTGGACCAAGTATTATTATCTATGTATAAATATATGCCTGAGGAAAAACACTAGGAGGTTCCATTCACAAGATAACAGGTTTTGATTCTTTGTACCAGTCAAGAATTGAAATAACAGCATAATATTGTATTGTGTAGTACATATAGTGTATAAGGTAGTAGACATGTACATTTCAGAGATCAATCCTTTAATAAACTCTGTGCCAATGTGTTCATATAACCCTTTGTGTGAAAACCTAGACCTAAATAATGTAAATATTCTTCCACAGTAAACTGCTTGTAGGATCAGAATGGATATGAGAGAGGTGCCAATCTCTTGGGTTTTTTTCCTGCTTGTAAATCATAGAATGGTTTGGGTTGGAAGCGATCTTAAAGATCAACTTCTCTGCCATGTGCAAGGACACTTTCCACAAGATCAGATTGCTCAAGGTCCCATCTAACCTAGCCTTAAACACTACCAGGGATGGGCCATCCACCACTTCTGTGGGCAACTAATTCCAGTGCCTCATCACCCCCTTCCACTAGAGTTTCATCCTAATCCCTGATCTAAACTTGCCCTCATTCAGTTTAAAGCTGTCACCTGTTGTGCTACCATTCTATGCCCTTTTAAAAAGTCCCTTTCCATCTCTCTTGTAACTCCTTTAGGTACTGGAAGGTGCTATAATGTATGTTCCCTGGAGCCTTCTTCAGATTGAACAACCTCAATTCTCTGAGCCTGTTTGCAGAGGAGAGGTTTTCCATCCCTCTGATCAACTTGAGGGCCTCCTTTGGACTGCCTCTAACAAGTCCATGTCCTTCCTGAGCTGAGGACCCCAGAGCTGGATGCAGCACTGAAGATAGGATCTTAAAAGTGCAGAGTAGAAGGAGAGACTCACCTCCCTTGCCTTGCTGCCCATGCTGCTTTGGGTGTGGCCCAGGACATGATTTGTTTTTTGGGCTGCAAGGGCCCATTGCATGAAACTTTCTGTGACTTCGAATAAATAGAAATTAAAGGACTTATACTTTACTGTTTGACTATTCTTATACATTACTTTGATTTCTATTTTCATGCTGACAGCTTAACAAAATCTTTGTTGGTTAATTTGAATGTAATCTTTTCAGGTAGTGGACATCCAACCAGCATTTCTGAAGGTAATTAGTGAATTGAATAAAATGCTAATGGAAGTAGGTAATTACTTGAGAGCTGATGGATAATAGTGGGAGGTAATTATTTCAATATCTGCATGCTCTTACTCAAATTGAAGATGAATTGCCACAGCCTTGCTCTAGGAAAGCTTGAAGTGTCACTACTTCATTTTGCAAAAGATGAGATAAAATCATTGCTTAAGAAAGGATGCATTTCACACCATAAAAGGAAGCACAGTCACATAAACACTTTAATTTGATAAAACAGCCTGTAATTTTGACAGGCCAAAGTAGTCCAATGTATGGAAGATGCAGTGCTTCTTAAAAGCAGATTTTTACTCTGTACAAAGTTGATTAGAAAAATAAGATTCATTAAAACATGGAAGAAAAACATCTGCTTATATGGCAGATGGTAATTCAGCTATCAACACATCCAACTGTTAAATGAATGGACTGATTTAATACAAAAAGTATGGCTTTCCCTCATCTATGGCTCATTCATTTGCAGATTGTTGAAGTAATTCTTTTTTCATATTAAACAGCTTTTCAACAATTCAAAATTATTTAAGTCCTCCTCTCCCTTGCCTCTGGCATACACCTTCTCTATTCTATTTAGCATTGCTGCAAAAACAAAGACAAATGATTCATCCTTAATGTGGAAAAACGGAAATTTTGTGTGTCCTTTCCAGGCATTATAACATACTGGGCCTAATTTTTGGCTGCTGCAACACTGATTTCTAGGGAGTTGAACTGATCTTATCTGGTTTCTCCTTTTCTGTGGAGAAGGATGTTGTGAATTTACTTCCTGAATTCCTAGAATAATTTCACAATCAGGAGTATTGCAGTAAAGATCTCTTTAGATACTGTGGTCAGAAAGCGTTTCCTAAAACAATTGCACTGAATCCCTCCCTTAAAAGTAATACAATAAAACAATTAAGAGGCTCTTTGCACAGTGTCTTTGATATCCTGGAGGCCTGCAAAAAGCTGTCATTATAACAGACTTGAAGTAATTTCTTGGCCCTTGATTACAGAGGACTATGTTCTGCTTTGCATTAACTTGTGCAAAATCATTGCACTCAAAAGAGTTCTGAAACTGAGACCTGCAGATAGAATTTCAGAGGTGTTTCCCTGCACTGATATTGCTCAACTGCTCTGCACTGATTTCTCTGTTTTTTGAAGTTCTTAATTGTCTGTATGTGACACAAATAAATGCTTAGAATTGGACACACTTTATTCTTAAATAAGTGTAGCAGTTTTGTGTTTGATTCTAAAATTATTAGGAAGTAAAACTTCAAGTTTTGGAGTAGCAGAGAAAACCTCAGAATACTGACACCAAGTTGTGCAATGGCAAGTTGCTGGGTCTGAAACCTAAAAAAGGTGGAGATGTTAACTTAGGTATTTTTGTAATCTTACAACACAAAATAAATTGTGTAATAAAGTACAAATGTATAATTAATAAATAAAAAATATATACATACATACATATATTTATATTTTTATATATTTTATATATACATAAATAAACTACGATTATAAAAGGTATGTTTAAAAAATGTAAGTGGCTTCTTGGTCATTTTGACAAAAAGATAAGAAACAAAGCAATGTAAAGTTTCTGTGAGGGTAGAATCTAAAGAAAATAAAATATTTGATAAAATTTAATATTTTCTTCTGTTTTCAGTGATAGATTTTAGTGCATTTGACATTTCTGGATAGGACACAAAATGTCCTTTGACTCATATGAGCAAATGCTGCTGTGGCTTTGGTGAGAACAGGAAGTTTCCCACTCATATCAGTAATACCTCAGGAACTGAGGCTTGAGCTTCTCTTGAGTGCCTGGTGTTTATAATGAGCACTTTGGAAAAACATATGGTATTCTGAACTTTGCTTCCTGATGGCTTGAAAATGCACATTTAGTGGTGGTTTGCATATTCAAATCTATAGCCACAACAAACCATAGCAGAGAAATGACAGAGAAATGATCTTATATTACAGTATCATGACTCTTATAACAGAGAATTCCAACTGAGTGAATGTACTGTTTCTTGAAAATAGATCGTTTTTGTGCCACAGTAGCAATGCCATTACAAGGAAGTCTCCAAAGTTTTAAAAACTCTCCTCTGGAAATGAGCACCAAAAGAACCCAGCAATATAATCTCCATTACTCTATAGATCAGATTTCTCCACAGTAAGTGTTTCATTATTAGTTCTTTGAAGTCAGTGTCAAACGAGCATGTTAAAGAAAAATACCTTTGTCTCATTTTGGGAAAAAAGGTCTGGAATGCAAGCTGTTCCCAAGCTATGTCAGGAATTCAGCATCTTAAAGTCTTTGACCGTATTTCTGGAAGTACCTGTTATAAGACTGTGTAGAATTCATGTACATACAGACATCCAGAACCAACACCCAATTTTATTTGTATTAGATTGAGTCTGAAACTTGTTGGACACTGGATTTCTCCTATACAAGATTCAGGAATGTTCACCTATTAAGGAATGGACGTGCACTTTCAGCACTCATTCTTATCCAAGCAAAATAGTAAGGCACAAATTTGCCAGCATTAACAGCTGGACAGGCTGTCAGTCTTAGTTCATCCTCAAAGCAATCCAGAAAGTGATTTTCATAACATGGTTGAGTAGGTGAAGCTTTAGAACAAACTTACACAATTGGTACAACCATTCATAATTCAATGAACATTTCAGATAGTAGACTTTCATTCTTCTGAAGTCTGCTCATGTTCAAGGTACCTTTCTTTGGAACAGAGTTTAAAAATAATTTCCCTTGAAGTCAATAAGTGACTCATCAAGACAAATGTTTTGACCAGGATTTTGTTTTTACTGGCGTGTTTCAGAGATGGGATCAATGAGTGCACATAGCTTGAAAAGCCAATCAACCTTTAGAAGAGCTTGAAAAACATACTGTTGTACTACTGCATTTGTCAAAGAGGGAATAACTGCATAATGAGAAAGGGAACAGATCATTCTGCAAATTCTTATGAAATAATACATTCTGAGATTTTAAAATATTTTTATGTTTTAATTTA